>CM053510.1:56285637-56346948 GCA_028627145.1 Eidolon dupreanum | reverse complement strand
GGGAGCCCTTTGTAAGGAAATATCAGTTCCTGAAACCCTGAAGGGAGGAGAAGCATCAGTTCCTGAAATTCCAAGGGAGGAGTTTTTCTCTCGGCCTTATGTTAATTCATGTTAATCGCAGCTATTGTTTCTGGATACTTGTGGTTTTGTTTTGAGCAGTTTGTTACTTTGTTATGAGCAGTTTGTCACGTACTCAAGCTGTATAAGTATACGGTGCTAAATAAACTCGAGGCTGCAGCTATGACTGTATGCCCTCCCGAGATCTTTCTCTCTTCTCTGTCTTTTTTTCCTAACCCTCGCTCCCCCACTCAGGACTGTTCGACTCTGCCCGGCTGGCTCCGGCACATTCTCAATCTGTCTCATGTTTTAACAGTCTCCATTTCTCCTCTTCCTCACTGCTTTGTGATAGACCTTTGCACAATTACAATTTCAGTGAAAATTAAGTAGTCAATGCTAATAGAATTTATTTAAGTACCTTAGTGTGAAGAACATTTTACAAAATTTGATCTAATAGTAACAGTATCTAATTATTATCTACACTTTATAAAAGAAAATTGAGGTCCTGATATTTTACCTAAATTAGCCCAGGGAAAACAGCTTATAAATAAGAATCTGGTTGAGACTTAAATTTTCTCTTCCACAAATAATGAAATATTTTTTTATTCTACTAAAAGAATTACCAGAAAGCATATTGCATTTAACTCCCAATGAACTATAATACATGCAGGTAACACATTTGAGTAACCACTCTGTGCACAGTGCTATATATATAGGGGAATACTTGGAATCAACATATTTTCTGTTGTCATGCATACAAGATACTGTGAAAGTAAAACTAAATATAAACAAGTGATTACGAGGTAACAAAAGTTATTAAGGAAAAATAAAACACATGGTGCTCTAATGGAAAATACAACATCAGGATGGATAATGAATTGTGTTTAGTCAGGAAAGATTATACTGAGGCAACAATATATAGGCAGAAGTCTGTAGAAACATAATGAACCATTTTGTGAAGGACCTCTATTAAAGAAATCCAGTTAATGAGGATAACACATCTAATATGCCAGTGAGACATGCTACTGAAGGGTTTGAGATACTGAGCAATAGCCAAATTTTCTGCAGAACAGATGAGAGATGCTACAAAATAGGTGAGGAATAGAACAGTAAGAAAATCAAGATACTTTGTTGACATAAAATACACATTATCTTATAGGCAGGAAACATTAAACAGAGAGAGATGTGATATATATATAATAAAAAATGGCCCTGTTTGCAGTGTAGAGAAGGAATTTAGGAAGTTGATAAAATGGGATGCAAAAATGCAAATTAAGAAGGTATTATGGTTAGTGACAGTGAGTGGAAAATGAAGATTCAATAGACCTTGGACTGGAAAAAGATTTCAATATATTAGAAAAAAAAAAAGGACAGACATTGATGATAGATTTGAACTGTGAAATAAAGTAGAAGAAAAAATAAAGCATGCTACACCTCCTGTTTCTTGATATAAACAGTTGACTTATTAAATTATTAATATGGTTCTCAAATGGTTACAGTTATTAAAGCACATTTGCTGTTCTCTTTTTAAAAACAATACTTTTATTGTTTTTACTTATTATGATTTAATGCCAAACACAAATGTTATAAAGAAAAATATTCCACCTAAGCAATCTGAAAACCTCTCTTCCTAAAAAATATCTAGATATGCATAAATTATAATAAACACACCATTTCAGTTCATAATAAACTAGAAGTAAACAAAACTCCACAGGGAAAAATTACTAATATTAGAGTGGTAAGCTATGAAAGTAATACTATTTGAAGAAGATATTGTCAGAAGGATTTTTAAAATTCTGCTACATATTGTTCAAATAACTTGTTTTATAAAAAAAAAAAGTTAAAACAGTGTTCATAATAAAACCTTAGAGGAATCTTACATATCCTAGAGAAATTCTAACACACGCACTAAGCTACGAGTATAAGAATGTTTACAACAGTAACTGAAATATTTTTTAATCTAGTTGTTTGCTTTACAAATATTTTGTCTAACTGAAAATGTACATTTACACATTTTCTATAGTATTATTTGATATTATATATCAATAAACTGAGAAATATTTGATTCAGATTTCAATAGGCAAAAGGTAGCTTAAAAGTTGAATGAATATAATGGAGTGACATTAGTAGGAAGGATGAACTAAGGAGCTCAAAAAATTATCTGAATTGTGTTTTATTCTAGAATTTAAAAATTATCGAAGACTTGCAGCAATCCACATATGGATTAGTTAATAAAAATGGCTGAATTTCAGTAAGAATAGTTAGTTTTGTAGTAATTTAACATGCATTCTCTCTAGCTGCATGTTAGACTGAAAAACCAACATCCTGAAAACACATTAAAAACCAGCCCATGGAAGCCAATGAGGAGGGAATAATGAGGTTGGAGCTTTATCAAAGCCTCATTTCCAGAGAATTGTCATTATTTGACTTGTATAGTAATTCTCTGGAAGTATACACTTCAAAGCTTGTCTTTATTTGACCTGACTTGGAGCTTGCTCACAGCAATCAGCCTTTTGTGGAGGAGTTCAGAAGAGTCACTAAATAGCATGCATGAGAACAACAAAAAACAAAAGTAATAACATATCTTAGAAGGGGGAATAATCTGATTTTCAGCACTACCACATTATATTATTTATGAAGTCCAACTTTCAATAAAATATTATAAAACATGAGAAGAAACAAAGTATGACCACATGGGAAAAAAGAAGAAATATTTATACAGTTACTGAGAAAACTTAGCTATTGGTCTTCCTAGACAAAGACTTTAAACAAACTATTTTAAAATGTGCAAAGATTTAAAAGAAATTATTTAAATAATCAAAAAGCACAAGAATAATGTATTACCAAAGGTAGCATCAATAAAGTGATAGCTATCAATAATCATAAAAAATAATAAATTTCCAAAGTTGAATGAAATATCCATAAAAATAAAATAAAAAATTTACTAATGTGGCTCAACTACAGTTTTGAGCACACAGAAGAAAGAAATAGTGAACTATAAGATATGAAATTAAAGTTATTCCATCTTAAAAACAAAGTAAAAAGAATAAAAATAAATACAAAGAGCCTCAGAGACCTATGGTCCTCTATCAGGCATATCAACATATGCATAATGGAAGGCCCAGAGATGAGAATAGAAAGGGACGGAAAGAATATTTGAGGACATGTCTGAAAAACTAGTAATCTATGCTTCATTAAAACTCAACAAACTCCAAGTAGGATATTTAAAAGAGATCTGTACCAAAAACATTACAAACTGTTGAAAAACAAAGATAAAAAAAAATCTTGCAAGCAGCAAGAAGCAGCTGTAAATATATCAAGTTTAAATACATCAAGAAAATATAACAATTATAAATATATATGCACCTAAAAAGAAAGCTCCAAAATAGATGAGCAAAAACAGATAGAATTAAAGAAATAAATAAAATTCAAGAATTACATTTTAAGACTTCAATATTCTACTTTTCATAATGAATAAAACAATCAGGCAGGAGAATTACATGAAAATAGAAGACCTAAACAACACTATAAAGCAGCTAGATCTCATAAATATCTATAGTACTTTTTCCAACAGCTGAGTTCTACATACACTTCTCTAAATCATAAGGAACACTCTCCAAAATAGACCATATGTTAGGCAATGAAAATAAAAGTCACCATAAATGTAAAGTATAAATTCATACAAAGAATTTTTTTTTGCCCACAAAGGAATGAAATTAGGTACCAATAACAGAAAAGCATGGGAAATTCTCATACATTTCAAAATGAAACAACACACTCCTAAATAACCAATGAGATAAAGAAGAATCACAAAGAAATTTTAGAAATTTCGAGTTGAATGAATATGAAAACACAACATACAGAAGTTTATGAGATATAGCAAAAGCAGTACCCAGAGGAAATTTTTAGCCAGAAACTATTAAAAAGACAAGAATATCTCAGATCAATAACTTTACCTTCTATCTTAAGAACCCAAAAAAGAATAACATTCTAAAGCACAAAGGAATAATGAAATAATAAATATGTGTGAAAATTAATGAAACAGAACACATTACAAAAAATCAATAACACTGTGTTAATTCTTTGATTAGATTAACAAATTTGGCAAAACTTTTACCTAAAATTATTAATTGAAAAAA
Source organism: Eidolon dupreanum (assembly GCA_028627145.1). Taxonomy (NCBI): domain Eukaryota; kingdom Metazoa; phylum Chordata; class Mammalia; order Chiroptera; family Pteropodidae; genus Eidolon; species Eidolon dupreanum. The sequence continues at coordinate 56,342,752 of CM053510.1, read as the reverse complement.
GAGAAAACTTAAATTATTAAAATAAGAAATGAAGAAAAAGACTTTACTACAACTATATGGAAACAAAGTGGATTATAGGTTATAATATGAACAACTGTATGTCAATAAATTAGGTAATATAGAATGAATGTACATATTCTTATAAATATACGAATTGCTGAAATTCACTCAAGGAGAAATAGAAAATCTGAATAGATCTGTGACAATTAAAGGGATTGAATAAGTAAACACAAACTAGCCACAAAGAAGCATACAGGACTAGATGATTTTTCTGGTAAATTCTACCAAATGTTTAAAGTAGAATTAACAATTTTTCACAATTTTCCACCTCATCTACAAAAAAAAAGGAAAAATAGAGGAATTTATCATTCACTCTATGAAACAAGTATTATCCTTATACCAAATTATTTAAAGATACCACAGGAAAAAATTACAGCCAATATTTTTTATGGATATGGGAATACAAATCTACAATAATATGGCTATAAATTGAATACAGAAACATACAAAAAGAATTATAAACTGTGACCAAATAGGATTTGTTTCAGTTCAATATACAAAAGTCAATCAGTATAGGAGAGAATTTTGGGGAGATGGCAGAATAGGAAGCACCAAGAATCTATATCTCCACCTAAACAACAATTTCACTGGCAGAATCTGTCTGATGTAACTATTTGGAAATCTGGAGTCTATTAAAGGCTTTAAACTTCTAGAGGAAGCCTTAGATGGTAAAGTGAGGCTAATTTCCTAACACTGTAGCAGCTATCTATCATCCACCCCTCATTCATGTGTCATGCAGTTGTTCATGTGTTCCTATAGAAGCTTGCTCAAAATTTAAACATTAAAAAATAAGAAATTCAAAAACAATTGTATATATGGTGAAAATTATAACTACAGGGGAAAGGCTCATAAAAAACCTAATAAGAACTTAAATTTATACTTCAGGCTGATCCTTGGCACAAACTCTGCAACAATCAAAAAGGTAATAATAATAATAATAATAATAATAATAATATAATGAAAAATCAGCAAACTCTGGGAGAGGGAGAAAATCTGATGACCACATTATTAAATTTAAATGTCCATTTTTCAGTAAAAAATCACCAGATATGTAATGAAACAAGAAAGTTTAGCTTTTTTAAAGGAAATAATTAATCAACAGAAACTTACTGAAAATGACTTGATGACATATATACTAAACAAGGACTTTAAAACAACAGTCTTAAAGATCAAAGAACTAAAGGATGATGTAGAGAAAGTCAAAAAATGGTATATAACAAAATATATATATCAGTAAAGAGAAAACCTCAAAAGAAAGGAAAAAATTTCTGCAGCTGAAAAGTACAATAACTGAGATTAAAATTTCCTAGAGATATTTAAAGGCAGATGTGAGCAGGCTGTAGAAAGAATCGGCAAACTTAAGTATAGGACAATGAAAATTATTACGTATAAGTAGCAGAAAGAATAAAGATTGAAGAAAACTGAACAGAGCCTAAGGAATGAGTGAGACACCATCAATTGATTATTATATACATTGTGGAAATCTCAGGAGGAGATGATAGAGATTAGAATGTTAGAATATGTAATGGCTGAAAACTTTCCAAATTGGTGAAAGACATAAATATAAACATCCATGAATCTAAACCAACCCCATATTGAGACACATTATGATCAAACTTTCAAAAGGCAAATCCAAAGAAAAAATATTGAAAACAAGAGAAAAGCAATTTGTCACATACAATCAATAAGATTATAAGCAGATTTCTCATGAAACTTTGGCGGCCAGGAGGCAGTGGCTGATATAGTCAAAGTGCTAAAACTAAAACAACCAAGAATCCCATATCCTGCAAAACTGTTCTTGAAAAGTGAAATGGATATTAAGACATTCCAATATAAACAAAAGCATAAGGAGTTTGTTACCACTGAACTCACCCTGCAAGAAATGCTAAAGAGTCCTATAGGGTAAAAGAAAAGGGCTAGGAAATAACTCAAAGCTGTATAAAAAAAATAATAAAGTTAAATACATGGACAATTGTTAATGCTATTACTGTAATAAGGGTTTATAATTTCGCCTTGTTTGTACAAGATTTAACAGACTAATACATTTAAAAAACAATTAGTAAAAGATAGTATTATTTTTACTTTGATTTGTAACTCTGCATTTTGATTTCTACATTATTTAAGATTCTAATGCATTTAAAATAATTACTAGTTTATATTTTTGGCCACACAAATGTATAAAGACCTAATTTTGTAACAATTGAAATGAGCGGGGAACAGAGCTGTAAACAGAATTTTTGCACATTATTGAAGTTAAACTAGTATAAAGTCAAATTAGGATGTCACAACTTTAGAATATGAAGTGATAACCAGGAAGAAAATAGATATAGATATAGAAATACAAATGAAATGACATAGAAATTAAACACTTCATTACAAAAATCAACTTAACACAAAATAATACAATAATGCAAAAAATGATGAAGAAAAAACCTACATGAAGTATATAGAAAACAGGCAGCCAAAAAAAAAAGATGGCATAGATGATAGAGGCTCTGTTCATCCCTCTGGTGGCCAAATCAAAGTTGTGACAGAAACAAGGAGCAAACAGCAAGGAAAATCACCTGGGATCCACATGAATAAACCATATAACTAGAGAGAGAATTAAGAAATCACCCTGCAATGGCAGAAGGTAGGATGGGGCAAGGATGCAAGGTTGCCAGGTCTGAGTAAGATGGAGGCTGCAGCAGCGGCAGAAGCCACTTAAAGTGGCCATGTCTGCGAGTGAACTTTTGCAGTGATGGACTTACTTGCTCTGAGCACCAGTACCAGTTCGGCTGTGCAGGGGGCACCAGGGACTTGTAGGGGGACACTGAGTTGTCAAGGTGAGGGCCGAGGCAGGAATTGCTCTGAACAGAAGTGCTGGCAGTATTCATTGTTACCTGTTGAGCCTTCCCCACTTTCAGGGTACGGCTACAGTGCTGCCATTGCAGAGACATCATTAAACTGGATAACAGAGGTTGCTCTGCCCAGAGGATTTCCTGAAACTCTTCTTCCCCCAACTCATGGCTCCACCCAAGCCACATCCAGGTGTATCCTCAGTGAGTCAGGTGCACTTTGCCAAGCATTGCCTAGACTCACACTGGTGGCAGCTGTGCCCAGTTTCTGGTGTGGCCTTTTGAGGAAACTGTAAGCACAGCATCTATGGATTGCATGCTGAATCCTAACAGTGGCCTTGGAGGGGCACAGGCTGGGACTAAAGTTGGTCTGCAGCCAAACCCCTTTCAGGACTGTGCCACTAGACACCTATCACACAATGCCATACTAATAAGACCAGGAGACTTAAGAGCTTTGCTTAGTACATAGAAACAGATGCAGAAAGGCAGCCAAAATGGAAAGACAAAGAAGTAGAAACCATATGAGAGAACAAACAGAGATCCAGAAAGAATGGAGTCAAGAAATCCAACAGATGCAGAGTTCAAAATAATGATTATAAAGATGCTCAATGAACTTATGGGAAGTGTAGGTGAACTTAATGAGAATTTTAACAAAGAGATAAAAAAAACAAAACAAAAATGGAAATGGAAATTATAAAAAGGAACCAGTCAGAAATGAATAACACATTATTTCAGATGAGAAGTATATTAAATGAAATAAAAAGAGTGAATAAAGAAGAGGATCAAATTACTTATATAGAGGATGGGAAAGCCAAGGACACTTAATCAGAATGGCAAGAAAAAAGAAGCCAAGACTATAATAATAATAATTTAAGGAGCCTATGGAACACTATTAAATGTAAAAATATTCATGTCATAGGAGTACTAGAAAAAAAAAAAGGTATTGAAGAGCTATTTGAAGAAATAATGATGGAAAACTTCCCTAATCTGGTAAAGGAAATAGACGTAAAACTCCAGGTAACTCAGAGAGTCCCCCAAACCAGGAACCCAAAGAGGTCCACACTAAGACACATCATAATTAAAATGCCAAAGGTTAAATACGAAGAGGGAATATTAAAAGCAGCAAGAGAAAAGCAGGGTGCACCCTACAAGGGCACACCTATAAGACTGGCAGCTGATTTCTCAAAAGAAACCATGCAGGACAGAAGGGCATGGCACAAAATATTTGGCATGCTAGAAACCCATTATCTACAAACAAGAATACTTTATCCAGCAAAGCTATCATTTAGAGTAGAAGGACAGATAAAGAGCTTCCCAGACAAAAATAAGCTAAAGGAATTTATCGACACCAAGCCGGTATTACAAGAAATGTTGGAGGAACTTCTTTAAGAAAAACATGTATCAAAAACAGGAATAAAGAATGGTAATAACTACATTCTTATCAACAGGTACCTCAAATGGAAAAGAATTAAGTGTGAATTGACAAATTGAAGGGGGAAATAATTCTACAATAATAGTTGTAGGTTTCATTGCCTCACCCTTAATAATGAGAACAATCAGATAGATTTAAGGACATAGAGGATCTACACAACACAATAAACCAACTAGATATAATCCACATATATAGAACACTACTCAGCAACAAAGCATAAACATTCTTTTCAAATGCACATGGGAGATTTTCAAGGACAGACCATATGTTAGTTTACAAATTAAGTCTCAAAAATTTAAAAGTAGATATAATACAGAGTATCTTCTCCAACTACCACAGGATGAAGTCAGAAATCAACAACAGACAAGAAACTGAAAAATTCAAAAACATTTGGATAATTAATACCCAACGCTTAAACGACCAATGGATAAAAGAATAAATTCAATGGGAAATTAGAAAATACTTACAGATGAATGAAATTGAAAACAACATATCAAAACATGGAATGTAGTGAAAGCAATTTGAAGGAGAAATTTCTACCTATTAATTATCAGAGAAGATGTACAAAATGCCAATGAACGTATGAAAAAATGCTCAAAACCTTTATTCATTAGGAAAATGCAAATCAAAACCACAATAAAATACCATTTCACATCCACTAGGATGACTATTCTAAAAAATATGGGCAAAGTGTTGTCAAGGATGTGGAGAAATTGTAACTCATACATTGTTGATAGGAATGTAAAATGATGTCGCTACTATGGATAACAGTTTGTTGGACCCTCAAAAAGTCCTCTATACATAGAATGACCAGCAATTTCTTTCCCAGGCATATACTCAAGTGTTAATAACATGATTACATAAAACCTTGCACATAAATATCTATAATAGCATTATTCATAGTCGCCAAAAAATGAAAACAATCGATAAATGGATGAGCAAAAAATAGTATACCCACCCAATAGAATATTCAGGCATAATATGGAGTTAAATATTGATACATACAATGCCATGAATGAAAGTTAAAACATTAAACTAAGTGAAAAAAGCCAGACACACAAAGCCACAGACTATACAATTCCATTTATATAAAATTTTTAGAATTGGCAAATACATAGAGACAGGAAGTTGTTGCTAGGGGCTGGGGTTAGAGGTATAGGAAGAAACTGGTAATATGTATAAGTTTGTTTAGGGGACGATGAAACTATTCTGGAGTTAGATACTAATATGGTTTTACAACCTTGTCCATACACCAAAAACTACTGAATTGTGAAATTCAAAATATTTATTTTATGGTGTGTGAGTTATACTCCAATAAAAAATGTGTAGGAAAAAGGAATAGGCCAAGTAGAGTGACACATATTCTAAAAACATAAGGTTATCAAACTTATAGTTTACCTATCTCATGATTGTCAAATATTACAATGTGTTTTGAATATATTTGATACTTAAACAGTTTTGTGAAGTGATTATGGAAATTAAAATTATCTCCATTTTGCAACTAAGGAAACAGTAAGAGACAAAGTTGCTAAGCTAAGATCACATAATTTGTGACTTAGATAAAACTCAGGACTAACTTCTGTTATGCCAATTAGAAATGTTCTCCAATAAAATATTAAATTTAATTCTAATCTTCCTAACAGCAAAGCATAGAAGAAAAATAATAGTTTAGACATTTTAAAGAAAATTTTATTATTCAGAGATTCTATGATTCTCTACTCAGAATATAAAAGAATCTATAATTAAATTATTCAGTCAAGCAGAAGTTAATATTTGCCATATATAATACGCATATTAAATCATCAATTAGAATTGTATTTTATATTCTATCAAAAATGTATAATTTAAAATATTTACATAATTTAAAAGCTATAAAGTTCTTAGAATAAATATAATTTAAAATATGTATGGAGATTCCAAATTAAATGGAGAAATATAGTGGTCATTATTTAGAAAGACTCAGTTTTTCTAATGGTATCAATGTTGCTTATATTAACTTACAAATTCATGGCAGTGCTGGCATTACAAGTCAGTGGAGATGAGAGGGCCAATTCAATGAATAGTGCTGGAGCAACTGATTTTCCATAGGGGGTAGGGAAAAGATATACATAATTAGTTCATTTCCTCTCATTATAGAAAATAATAATTTAGGTGGCTAAATATATCGCTGTAAAATTGAAAATATTAAACATTTAGAAAAAACTATGTGCAAACACTCTCATCATCTTAGAATAAGAAAGGATTTCTGAATAAGAAAGAATAGGAAAGGATTACCACAGGAAGCAGCGGTTTATTTGGCTCAATGTGAACTGAATTCTGAATTTCACTTCTTATGTCAGCTCTCAGTAGTCTTCCCTTTGCTCACTCAGTTCCAACTACATTGACTTCCACAGTGTTCCTCAAATACATAACAATGTTTCATGTTTTAGGACCCTTGCACTTAATTCCTCCATCTCCTATGAATGCTTTTCTTCCTCCGACCAGCATGATTAAAGTTTGTCTCTTTCAAATCTTTATCAAATATCACTTTTTCAACAAGATCTAAACAGGTTAACACTTTTTAGCTTTTCTTTTCTTTCTTTTTTTTTTTTTTTTTTTTTTTTGGCGAGGCAACCCTTGGATGATCTCACAGAATGCAAGGACTTCATCAGCTTACAATCCCTTATTTTTAATTTTTTATGCCTACAGCACCTGGTCTTCCTGGGTGGTCTCCCATTCAAATACTAACCAGGTCTGACCCTGCTTGGCTTCCAAGATCAGACAGGATCAGGCTTGTGCAAGGTAGCATGGCCATAGACTTAGCATTTTTAAAGCATTTTTTATTACATTTATTTGGGCGATATTGGTTAATAAAATTATATAGATTTCAAGTATAAAATTGATAATACATCGTCAGTATATTGAATGGTATGTTCATGAGGCAAAGTCAAATCTCCTTCCATCAGCATATATTTGACTACCTTGACCCTTATCAACCTTCCCCCCTACCCACTTTCCCTCTGGTAACCACTAACCTGTTGTCTGTGTCTATAAGTTTTTGTTCGTCTTGTTCATTTGTCGTGTTCAGTTTTATTTCCCATGTATGAGTGAAATTATACGGTTCTCAACTTTTTCAGTCTAACTTATTTCTCTTACCATGATAATCTCAAGATTCATCCATGTTTTTGCAAAGGGTAGTATTTTGTCTTTTCTTATTGCTGAGTAATATTCCATTGTATATATGTACCATATCTTCTTTATCCAATTGTCTATGAAAAGACACTTTGTTTCTTTTCGTATCTTGGCCATCATGAATAATGCTGCAATGAACATCAGCGTACATATATCTTTATGCATAAATGTTTTGAAATTTTGGGGATAGATACTCAGAAGAGGGATTGCTGGGTATTATGGTAATTCTGTGTATAATCACAAGACTCCAAATAGCAAAAGCAATTCTGAGAAAAAAAAAAAAGAGTACAGTTAACATTAATATGATAGCTAAGTGGAGGGTTAGGGGAGGGAGGGAGCAATTGGGGGGATTGTTTTATGAAAATAATAGATGTTTAACCAAGGTCCTATATACTTGAAACTAATTTAAATAAATTTATTTTTTTTTAAAGAACAAGCCTGACTTCAAATTATACTGCAAAGCAACTGTAATCAAAACAGCATAATATTGGCAGAAAAACAGACACACAGACCAATGGAATATAATTAAGAGCACAGGAATAAACTCACATATATATGGGCGAATAATTTTTGACAAAGAAATCAAAAACATACATTGGAGAAAAGAAAGTCTCTTCAATAAATGGTGCTGGGAAAATTGGAAAAAACACATGCAAAAGAATGAAACTAGACTGTTATCTGTCACCATACACCAAAATTAACTCAAAATGGATCGAAAACCTAAATATAAGATCTGAAACAATAAAATGCATAGAAGAAAACACAGATACTAAATTCATTGACCTTGGATTTGGGGAGAATTTTATGAATTTGACTTCAAAGGCAAGGGAAGTAAAAGCAAAGATAAATGAATGAGATTATATTAAACTAAAAAGCTTCTGCACAGCAAAAGGAACCACCAACAGAACAAAAAATTAAGAACGGGTTACTCTTTTTAAAATTGTAATCACTTTTAACTCTCACTTCAGAAGTTCTGATTCTTCTTTCCCAGATTATTTTAATTTATTTGTGCAGAATTTATAACTTTCTAATATATTTTGGAACAACTTATTTATGATGTAAATTTTAAAAAAATCAATCTGTCTCTCTTTACTGCTATATAAACTCCAAGAGAGCAAGGATCTTTGTTTTCTTCACTAATATACACCCAAGCTCCCAGAACTGTGAATAATAAATATTAGAATTAATAAAAATTTCCAATTGAACGAACATTTTTCTGCAGTCTCTACTCACATGGCTTGCATTTTTTTCTCTTGTTTAATATCTTTATCAATCATAACAGCATACATATATTCTTTTATATTTTTGGAAGAGCTACATAGTTTTGACTTTTAGATTTATATATTAAATTCCCTGGAATTCCTTTTTATGTGTGTGGAGTGAGGTGATATGCATTTTTTTCTTTTTCCATATAATACATTTAATATTAAGTATTTTCTTAACTGATTTTCAATGTCTACTGTTATGTTTGTCATGTTTCAAGTTTTCATTTATGCTGCTACTGCACCGGCTTTTCTAAAAATTGCAACATTTAGCCATTTTCTTGTCTTTATCCCATGAATAAAGTTTTTCTCTCATTGTTAGTGAGAAACTAAACATCTTTGCTGCTAGATGTGGCAAACTTGAACTTTGAATTCAGTCTGCACTAGATCTTCAGACAACATATGATAGTGATTCTTCCCTGTTCCATCACCTTTAGATATGTATTTAAATTCTCCTCTCTCTTGGAATACATAGTGTGCTCTCTCATGCATCTAATTCTCCTCAAGTCTAAGCCTTCGTTGAGTGAATAGTTACTAATCAAACCATAAACTATTTTTCAAAGCATACTGAAATTCATTTATCTCATAAAATTAGGATGTTTTTCTGACACATATTTTATCTAAATGTCTCCCTTTCTGCATAACCTATTACCTATTGGGAACCTAATAAACATTTTGCTAAATATGTGAATTAAAGAAAGAAACATCAAGATTTATTTGACTGCTATAATCCTATTACAACATTAGCTTATTAAAATAAAATTTACATTTAAAAATCTTGGTGCCTCAGTCTATGGGACAGTTATTTCTACATGTTTTTTTTGTTTTGTTTTGTTTTAAGTGGGGTTTTAGGGATAGGTTTTTTTCCCTCCACAAAATGATAAAAAGGAAAAATGAAATTTTTTGTTGTGTCTGCTGTCATCTCATCCAAGAATCTAAAAATGGAATATTAATAGGTGTTATAGATTCATCTAGTGTGCCGCTTGGGGTAATTTGATTTTAATAGAAGGATATGGCATATATAAACTATAGTAGAAATTTCTCAAGAGAGACTTTAAAAGTGACCTTTCATGAAAATAATTTAAAATTCTACATTATGATCATACTGGTGCAGCTTCTATAATTTCCAAATAGTGTTAATGTATATTTGTAGGCTTAATAGTGATTGTGGCAGAAAAAAATATGCGAATGAAAGTAATTTATTTAAAAATATGAGAGATTTTAAGAATAAAATTCAATGTTCCAAAACTGTTTGTATCAATAATAGTAACATTGGGGCAATTGGACAACCATTTCAGGTGACTATTTTGAACGAATATATAGGATTTGGATAACAAATTCTTAAACAGTTTTTAAAGTTCAATTTACTAATTTCTAGTAACAGTTTAAATATTTCTCTCTATTTTGTCTAAGAATTTTTATCATCTCTTTCTCTCCAATGTTATAATTTGGACCCAAGTGCCACTACCACCCAAGTTTCCAGTAAGAAAAGACAGCTGCTACTGTGAGTTAAGTATTTTCATACTTTCCAAGAGGGAATTCTGGAAAAGCACATTCAATACAAGGTCAGCAAAACACTTCTGAGGTTCACAGTTCATTGGGGAAATCAGCAGAAGGGCTGGCTACAGCTGGAACATATGCTAATCACCTTGGCATCAGTTGCAATTTCTGCCAAGAGGTATCTCAGGGTTGCCATTATTAAAAATGCATCATCCTCCAGTAGTCACCTTCTAGCTCTTAGATTCAAAAGGCCACGCCAGCAACTTAGAAGAGTTTGATGTCAAGGGTAATGAGATAAGTCAACTGGGAAGGTGTGCTTTATGAGGATCTTGCATCCAATGTAGGCAGTAATGTATGGCCTACTTTGATTTTATTACTCGTATTCATCAGAAGTCCCATATTTGTACCGGCTACACTTTGGTTAATGGGAAGTCACTCTTCTAGTAAAATTAAAAGCTTTACATTTCTAACGAGATTGATAATATAACTGCAGGGTAAGGCCATAGAGTAAGTACTCAATGTCCTAGTAAATTATCTACAAAGTACCCATGATATGATACTGTACTTTTTACTTTATATTTTATATTAACACAACTGCCTAATCAAGGCTTTAAAGTATTCCAATTTTTATATGAAAATAGTTACCAAACACAATGTAGAATAAAGACTGGTTAGAGAGCACTAGGCTTAGCATCAATACAATATTTGATGAATTAATGGAGAAGAAACATGATTTTCCCAATATTATTGCTTCCAAAGCAAATGAAGCCAGGGTAAATATTCCTCAAAGGCATGTGCTGACTTCAAGAGCAAAGCCATTGAAAAGTTATAGTTCTTACTGGACAATATTTGCATCTTTTCTCTGAGAGTTTTCTTTTGCTCTTGGTAAACCTTTGGCTTTCGGAGTCATACTTAAAACAACAATATTCAGAATAATTTTGTTGAAATTTAGTTTTCCATTTTTCCCATCTGATGAAATTTGCTGCAGATAGAGAGTCTTGGCTTGCATGTCGAAGATTGTCCTGATGTCTTGGGATGTGTGGCCAGCAAATTATGAAAGCCCAAACACTATCTGCAGAGAGGAAGACTAGGCAGTAAGTAACTCCTCAGAGGGCATGAACTAAGCACTAAAGATCTAGCTATAAATGGACCAAACAGATTGCTGTTTCTCAGATCCATTGCAGAAAAAAGAATATTCATGGAATTATACTCCCACAAAATTACTGTTGCTAATTGTACTTTGGTGATCTTTGTCTCTATTTCAATAGTATATTTAAATTTTAATCTAAATGTACCTGAGTAGAAATATGTAAGATCAAAAGGACACTGTGTGATTTAGTACTGCAGGAGCTGCTCTTTAGAAATGGTTCTCGCCAGCAGCTAGGTCATTTATGTCATGAAAATTAAACTTAGAACTACAGAAATTCGAGAGAACTGTATCCCCTTTCAGGTGGATGAGGATGGGTGGCTTATTCATGCTCAAGAATAAATAGGATTTCATAAGATAGTTTTGGCCAGAAAAATAAAAGGCTCTAGGTAAGAATTCAGGGTCCTCATCCTGAAAAAATACATATTTTTTAACACGTGGTCTTTCTTTTGGCATTATTTCTCTGTGGTGCAAATTTTTCAGAGTATTGTGGGTATTTTCTAGCAGAATGAGAGGATAGTTAGACCACTGAGTTCAACCCACTACATCTCAAAAAGAATATGCCATCTGTGCAAACTAAATAAAGGACACTGTTGCATATTAGGTCTTTTATCTCTTTAATCATGTGGATTTGTGTGTGTATTGAGATAAATGTGTGTGTACAGTTTAAAACTGAATGTGTTTTTAAAATAACATATATAGTTCTATGTTTTTTTAAATGAATTTAAATCTCACTTGCTATAAATTTAAGTATGCAATGAAATACTTGTGAGGCAAGTGGCATTATTGTAAATAAATCTTTCTGACCCTCAAGTTGACGAAAAGTGAGGAATAAAGAAAAATTGACAGAGTCAAAATTTCTGGGAGATTTCAGTTTATGACTCAGGATTTCAGTTTGCTCATCTGATTTTGGTACTGTATTAGATGTCATTTGGGGACATTATAACTAAACATTTTATATTGGTAATGAAATATATCTGTAAGTATTTAACACAAACCATGATATAAGGAAAAGTTTCAATGAATATTTACTCCTTTCATTTCTTTGTTACATTTAATCAAACTCTACTGCAAACTTCCCTAAAAACTCACATTCTAATATTCTTGTTAAGTTTCAAGTTTTCTTCCTGATGTGAATAGTGGGTTTTACATATAATAATTTGGGTTTTCAGAGGGTAGTTGGAAATATGTGTTCACAGATTGCTTCTCTTCAGATCTTCCAAAGAAATATATGTAATACATATGACAATATCATAAACATGAGATAATTATCAAATATAAATATAAGAATAGGAGATAATAATATGTCCTTGGATAGATATATTTTAATTCTGGAGATAATAGTATATATTATGACACAAAATGTCATTATCTGCAGAATTTAAAGATGAGGCTACTGATGATCTTAATGAGTTCATTTGGTCAATGGAAAAAGAAATTTCCACACATAATTTAAATGATCAATTCTATTGATTAGAATAAAATCCATCAGGCAACATCATTTTGAAAATGTGTAGATCTTCTCAAAAATTTTGCTGAAAACTCAAATTTTATACTCTTCCCCAAGCTGGTATCATTTATGGGGTTCTCGAATTAATTTTAATTTTTCACTGACATATAAGCATGTAATAGAAAAAAAACATAACCTTTAGTCTAAGTTGTAATCTCACTGTACCTGTGTTTATCCTCTGTATTAGAGAGCCTATCACCAAGTACTATAATTTCCTATTTAGGCCATGGTCTCCTACAGTGAACTGTAACCTACTTTCTTGCCTACATTTTACCTATATTTAATGCATAGTAAATAATAAATATTATTAGTGAATAATCAGTTCATGAGTGGCCATACCATATTTTGAGTCTGTTTCCTCATTTGTATGATTGGTATATTATTTTAGGGCAATATTTTTAATGATAGAAATATCTAGTGTCAAACAGATATTTAATACTTCTTTTTTGACTTTTAAAAATATGTTAGTTATCAACAATTATTTCTTAAGTTCAATATATCCCCATATAGAAGAAAACAATTTCCCTGACAACAAATGCTTTCAAATGATATCCAAATCCATCTAGTGATAACTGCAAATAATAGTCTCCTTGAACTCTAATTAAAGAGAATAGAATGTGTTATGCTTTATATACTTAATATCATTTTTGATACAAATATTATAAAGAAAGAAGCAGGCAAACCTACTGATTAGCCCTGAATAATGCAATGAGGTGAACACATATAACCTCATGGTATAAGAAGCAGATATCTAAATGGAGATATGTGATCTAGTAACGACAGAAAATGTAGTCAGTAAGAGTGGAGTAATCTAGTCTAGGGGAATACAATGCATGACCATAGAATTCTCATTTCACCAAATAACCATTGATTCCTATCTAAAAATGTTTGTTACTCAAACCAACCATCTGTGATATCATCAATGATTGCTATTATCAACATTAAAATGTTTCCCAAGTGACTTCCCAACATAAAAGAGAATATTAGGATATTCTTTTTTCCAAATGACCTTCTTTCTCTCACGTTCCTCCAGCCCTCTCAATAGAGTCTGGTAAGTGATCTTCCCATGAAATTGGAATTCACTGCAATGAACATGAAACAATAGAAGGATTAGAAGTAGAAAGAAGAAATAAAATGTATTCTGTCTGCTTTCTACTTATAAAATATGCCAACCACAGCAAGGTGTCAATGTAGTTACAGTGCAGGGAGACTTCACTACAAAAAGTTGTTTTTCCTCCCCTCCCCCCACTTTTTAAATATTTATTATACTTTAACGAAGTTAAAAAAATACTAATGGCTGGACCTCATTCTACAATAAAATCAAAATCTGTAGAAATGAGGCCAAGTTCTTAATAGTATGTTTATTTATTTTTTAATTTTATTAAATTTATTGGGTGACACTGCTTAATAAAATTATATAGGTTTCAAGTGTACGATTCTATATCATCTGTATATTGCATTGTGCGTTCACCACCTAAAATTTACTCTACTTCTGTCACTGTATTTTCAACTCCCTTTACCCTTTCCTACCTCATCCACTCTCCTTTCCCTCTGGTAACCACTATACTATTATCTATGTCTGTGAGTTTTTGTTTGTTTGTCTTGTTCGTTTGTTGCTTTCAGTTTTATATCTCATATATGAGTGAAATCATATGGTCCTCAACTTTTTCTGTCTGACTTATTTTTCTTAGCATGATTATTTCCGGATTGATCCATGTTGTTGCAAATGTCAGTATTTCATCTCTTCTTATGGCCAAGTAGTATTCTATTATATATATAATATTATATATTATATATTATAATATATAATATTATACATATATATATCACATCTTTATCCAATATCTATCGAAGGACACTTTGGTTGTTTTCATATCTTTTTTTTTTCCTGTAACTTTATTTTTTTAATTAATTAATTAATTGATTAATTTGAGGGGAGTGACATTGTTTAAGAAAACCCAGTAAGTAGTTGTTTCCATATGTTGGCCACTGTGAATAATGCTGCTATGAACGTTGAGATGCATATATAATATGGGAATGTTGGAAGTAAAATGACTGTGGGAAGCATGTTTTATTGATTTTTGTATCTTTTTGTTTTAGAGATTATAGAAGTAATATGTATTTAATGTGAGTAATTTGAAGAAAAATATAATTTTGACAGCCTCAATTTTAATTTAATTTTAATTAACATTTTAATGTTTCCTTTTAACATTTTTCTTTAATATTTTAAGAAGATCTTTTGAGATATATATCTCTTTCTTATTTAACCTATATTAAAAACATTTACTTTTAATATAACCTCCATTTACAGCTTTAAAGGCTGATAACATCCCAGAGACTTTTGGAAAGCACACATTTGAGAGCTCTCTCTTTTCTATAAAATGGATATTTTGTCCATTATAGCTAACTTTATATATTTGTCATCTTCTTTCACTTCTGAGACATTCTGAAAATTGGATAATACCCTTCAAAATTTATTAATATTTTTGACCACTTTTTTGCTTGCTGATATTGCTGGTTATACCTGAGAAATTATGTAATTATGCACTTTGGGGTCTTTTTTTCTTATTTGGTGTATTTAACTACTTTTTCTTTACTATATGTCCATACTTATACAAAAACAACCATATATATTTGATAAAGAGAATATATTTATTAAGAGAATTGGCTTCAAAATTAGACTGTCAGAGTTTGAATTCTAGCTACACTACTTGAAAACTGCATGGTTTTGAACAAGCTACTCAGCCTCCCTAGGCTTCATTTTTCTTATCTATACTATAGGAATAACATTAGTATTTATTTCTTAGTCTTGATATAATAATTTAATAAAATGATATGAATAAATTCTCTTAAAAGAGTCTACAGACTATTAAGCATTTGCTATAATTAGCTATTATTCATAGCATTAGTACTGATATTATATGAACTCCTTGACACTCAAGTCAGATGCCTTTTTAAAATATTTAAATGCACAGAAAGTTCAAACCAGTGAATCTGAGACACAGTTCTTATAATTGAAGGATATTCTCAAAGTAGTAAAATATATAAGAAGGCAAATAAATGCTTAATCTCATTCACTGTGAAAAAGTTGAAAAAATATCTGCTAGCCCACAGCAATATCCTGTATTTTTAGTTAATATTTTGTCTTATTTTTAAAATTTCTTATTGGCTAATCTCTGGTGTGTACTTACTATGGAAGTAGAAATGGTTTGAGGTAAATTATTTGTGTCTTTTAAAATGTTAATAGCATATGAATAGTTATTTTTTATTCCTATTTTAAACTAAGTATTTGTAACAGAAACAATGTATTAAACCCATGTCCAGACATCTGGAATATCTTCCAGTTTGGTTTATACACACTGAATACTTGGAGATCGTTTGTTGATTAGTATTGTGAAACAATTAATTTATAAAAGTATAATTTCAGTCTACCATTCTGTTAAGCTTAACGAAGAATGAATTAACAAGCAAAATCAGTGAGCTAGAGAGAAGAAGAAGGAGGGAGGGAGAAAAAGAGGTGTATGTATATTTATCTAGGTAGAAGTGCTCTAGGAGTTGCTGATTTTCTTAAAGTAGACATTAAAAATATACCAATTAGCTTTTGACTTTGAGAAAGTATTGTGAATTCTTTATTACTTTTTCCTCTATAAAAAGAAAATAATATTCCCAATCATTGGGATATTGTGATTGTTGTTCTAGAAGTATGGGGATACATGTAAAAATAATAAACCATTGTAAGAACTTTTATGATCTTAAAATTTTCAATTTTTAAATTGAGGATGATTCAGACTATTTTGATGGTTTTACTAAAGTAAAACTATTTAAAAAGAATAAACTACAGAAAAAAGGTGTATTTTAAAAACAGACTTAAGGAACAACAGAGGAGGCCTGTAACTTTTTAGGAAAAAATATTGGAAATGTATATGTTAAAAGATAAATTGAAGAAACATTACACAGATACCAGTCAGGGCTCTGTCACCCTTTAATTGCATATCCCTGGATATATTACTTAATCAGTCTAATCTTCAGCTATCTCTTCTGAAATATTCAGTGACTAGTTCTTTATATATCAAGTCTTAGTCTTTTTCCAGTATATTCACTCCTTTCCCCAGAGTTTTGAGAGAAATAGCTTTTCATTCTTGTACTCAGCACATCTAGAATAAATTTTTGTGTGAATCACACACATTTCTAGAACTAGAGATAAAGGAAGATAGAATCTACCTTAAGAAAAATCATAATTTGGAAGATATATAAACATTTAATTACAACACTATATTTAAATGTTAAATGCTCTTGTGTTCGATGCGTTACAATAACAGAATATTAATGACACTACTTAGGAGAGTTATGGAAGTCTTCACAGAGGAGAAGGCATTCACATTAGTATTTGAGTAATGAGCCAAAATGATACTTTTTCTTCTAATTCTCTATTCAATTACAAGAAAATTAATTACAAAGTAGAAACTTATATGGAGTTAATTTGCGTTGCATTAACACAAATATAGAATTAAAATGCATAGAGATTAAAGATTAAAAATTGTAAATATAAATCTCAAAAAATGAACTTTGTGCTCATTAGGTCTTTTTTTTCCTTAAGAATAAAAATATTATGGTATTATGTCTTTTTATTTAAAGCGAGCAGATATGCAGATGATCATCTTTATAGGTATCAGCTAAAACCACAGTTTAAGTCAAAAACTTTACAGTGGAAATAGATTGAGGTACAATACGACCTGCAAGAAAAGAAAAAAAGTACTTTTTTAAAAGGGTGCCTACTTTTGTAATATATATTTATGTAGGACTTAGATACTCACGTTCAAAACATCTTCAGGGATCTAAAATCAGAGCTCACATTTCTGTTATAAAGCAAGCACACTTGACTCAGCGGCAACCCTTATTCGGAAAACATTATTTTCTCAGAGACAGGGAAATATGCTTTAGTGCAGTGGCTTATAATTTTTTTTCTGGACCCCTGAGTATACAAATAAGCCATCCTCGCTGTTTGTCCCCTAGCCATTTCCTCGCATTATTGAAAAGTAATACATAGCTGCTTCTGAGTCTGTGATTGGAAATCACTGAATACCAATTGTATGTTTTCATTGCTCTCCATTGGTAAAGAAAACTCTGCTATCTAGCATGATTCCAAGAGTAGGATGTTCCAGTTAATCACATAGTCTTATGATCTACTACTTTCTTCACCCACCAAATCAGTCTGAGAATCGCTATTCTTCCCAGATGCCTTAGCCTGTATTTCCAGATACCCATGGTTAATATCAGAAAATCTAACTTTGTGTCATCCTGTATTCTTTATTCACTGGCTCAATAACATAGGTCATGAATTGACTGGCTGTGATTTTTAGTTTATTGAAAAAATGAGGATAATATGATATCTGTCAATCTCATCAAATCAAGGTACAGAATATTATTGACAGTGCGGAAGCCTCCCTTATGCCTCCTTTTAATGATTATTAATCCCAGAAATAATATCCCAATATTCTGACCTCTATCACAATAGATTAGTTTTCCTTGATTTTTAAATTCTGCTCAAGTAGAAGTTTACAATTTTACTTTTGTTGCTGGCTTCTTTTACTAAATATTATGACTGTGATATTCGCCTGATGTTGAGTGTGACAGTACCTGTAATTGGTTCATCCTGTTGATTGTATAAGATACAATTTTCTTTAACACAATCTAATGTCGATTGACATTTAGAGAGTATTTCAAGTTTGGGGCTACTATTAATAATGCCACTATGTATACTATTTTATATGTTTCTTGGTATATTTTGGTTGCTTATATACCTAGTGAAGCAATTACTGAATGACAGGCATGATGTATGCTCAGCTTTTGTAGATACTGAAAAACAGTATTTCATAGCTGATATATAATTTATACTTCTACCAACAGTATGTGAACTTTTTTTTCACACTCAGGGATTTATAATCACATCACATTATGGTTTTCATTTACATTTCTCTGAAAAATTTATTGGAGTTTTAAATATTTTTTTGAGAAAATATTTGTTCAATATTCTTTTGCCAAATTAAGGTTAATTTCCTTATTAATTCTTAGAAGTTCTTTATTCTACACATGAGTCTTTCATCTGATATATGTATTGCAATACCTTCTCTCATTATTTAACCAGCCCTTATACTCCCTTATTGGTATATTTTGATGGCTATTGCCCTTCATTACATAGTTTGATTTATCCATTTTTTACTTTATGCTTAGTGCTTTCAAAGTCCAATCAAAGATATATTACACCCATGCCTCTTCAAGGTAAGGAACATGTTCTCTTATAGTACCATTAAGAAACTATTTTACTGCTCTCATTTATGTCTACAATCCATGTGGAATTTATTTCTGTATATTATGTGTTGTAGTATTTGATTTTTTCATGTAGATATTCAATTGATCTGCTTATACAAAACTGGTAGTTTTCCTTCCTTAATTGTTTTCATTTATGAATCATCTTGTGCTGGGGTTTTCTTTGAGGGAAGTTTTTTAATTAATAACAGTCCAATTTAAAAAAATAGATATGGGATTTTACCCATTTTTTCTATTTATTCTTATATCAGTTTTCATGTTATGTTTTTCTAGTATAATTTTTGCTTCATCTAAGCTATATTCCTTGTTGCCAGGAAGTTATTCACTCCATACTCTTGGTATGCTTTATTGTCTGTGGTGATGTGCCTTTTTATATTTCATATATTGAAAATATTCTGTATATTAGGAGTTTTAGTCGTCTTTCTAGAACTATGTCATTTCTAGAACTTTCTAGAACTGTATCAATTTTTAAAATAGGAAAACTTTAGCTTTTAATTTTTCCTCTAAAAAATTAAAAAAATTGTTATTAAAGATTTTAATGAGGATAAGGGATTATATATAATTGGATTATGGTTGTTGGTATACATGGTATCAAGGGAAACTATTTATTTTGTAATGATGTCACCACATATGATTCCATCTGGATATCATCTAATAGCCAGGATTAAGAGGTTGAAGTTCAATGCAAAGTAGAGGAATTGTTGCTTACTAGAAGCTATTATGCTGAATTGTGTTCTAATTGAAGTTCTAAGTCTCCAGACCTGTGAGATAATAAACATATGTTGTTTTAAGCAATCCTTTTTGTGATCCTTTATTACAACATCCCTAGGAAACTAACACAGAAGCCAAAAACATTTTATCATTACAAAGAGGTAAGTTAAATTCCATGGATTGTGATTGGTTGCTGTAGTTGATGGAATAAAAATTATCACTTCTAATATTTTTAAATCACTCGGCAAATTAAGAATCAACAGAAAACAGCAAATAAGAGAAGAGTGTTTGATGTTTTGAGTAGAGAAAAGAAGGCAACTCAAAAAATACATGAATGAATGAATGGAAAATGAAGTAAGGTTGTTGACAGTGCTGAGAGCCCATATATAATTTGTAGCTACATATTTAAGTTGGGACATGTGAGCTTGGTTTTATCTCTTGACTTTAGCCATGCTCAACTATTTTGAACCAAGGTTGAAATCAAGGGTAAACAACAAAGGAGAATGGGACTAGACCACTCTGGATGTATTCAAGGAAATAATCATAATGTCAGCCCTAGAATGTCATCCAGAGAGGGGAGTATTGAGAATAGAAAGACAGTGGAAAACATAAATGTAATGGAGTCCATTAATGGGTAGATTGAGCTGACTCGGAAATTGTTAGAAAGATTGTTTAGGTTATGTGAGCAGGAAGTGTGAGAAATTTGGTTTGAGGCTGGGATGGTTTGAAATCAGTACTGGAAGTTGGTATAGTTAATGGTAAACTAAGGAATTGCTTTCCAGATGTTTCTATTCCGGGTATACATATAAAATGAAAATGTATTTATAGCAAGCTGAGGTCAACAGATGAGGTTCTTTTCATTCAGGGTGGAAGGACCCTGGGCTCTGGCCCTTACAGTCCCACACAGCTGCCCTTGTTACAGAAGGGATTAATGTCTGGGATAAACCAATATCTTAATGGCACAAATACATGCCAAAGCAATATGATGAGAAACTCTGGCTTAGAATTCTGCTAGCATGTGGTAAAGAAAATAAGAGGTTAGGTGTTGTATGGATTCTCTATATGGAAGTTGAAATATGGGAATTGATATTCTAATAATGACAATGAAAATGGCAAAGAAGGTTTAATATCCTTAGGGGGAAAAAAGGAAATAATCTTCACTTTGTTAAACTGGAAAGAATGAGAGATATGTATAGCTGATAGCACAAACTTAAGAGGAGTCTGCATTGTTTTTAATTTCTAACATTTCCTTTTGATTCTTAGAATTCCCATCTCTCTTATTATGCATTTGCTTTTGTATGTTGTCTATTTTTTCCCTGGAGCCCTTATTATATTAATCACAGTTATTTTATACTTTTTGTCTAATTCCAGTAGTTGTGTCATATGAGTCTGATTCTGTTGTTTGCTTTATCTCTTCAAAATGTTTTTCTACCTATAAATATCTTTATATTTTTCTTTTTTCTAAAAGCAAAAGGTAATATACCAGGTAGTAGGAAGTGAGATAAAAAGTCCCTAGCATGAGTATAATTGACATCATATGAGATTAATTGCTGGAAGCTGGGCTACAATATTTGCTGTAGCTATAGGCCTAGTGCCTTTGTTTTTGCCTTTCCTGTTGTCTTTGTGCTTCTCTAAGAACTTTGTCTTTAAATAGAGAGCATGCCTTGTAGCTTCTTTAGCTGTAATCCACTGTTATTCTGGAGCCCTGCTGATGTGGTTGTAACTGTGGGGGAGGGGAAACTCTTATAATCTTATGAATAAATTGAATTCTTTTGTTTGGTCTTTGTCCTTGGGCTATAGTGACCCCTTCACAAGTGTTTCTTGTTTTCCTCCTCTTTTTCAAGAGACAAAGATCTGGCAAAGCCGTAAATGGATAAATTACAGCTCTGTAAATGGATAAATTACAGCTTGTCTGCAGCTGAGATAAGGCTCTCCTAAAGTCTTATCATGTGAAGAGTAAGCTTTTATAATGGCCAGTGCTCTGGGGGTTTTTCAAGATGGTTACTTTTCCTCTCCTTCTGAGGGGATCTTGTTTGGGTCTACCCAGTGAGAACTTGGGAAGATTCCTGGAGGTAAAACCCTGGAAGGTATGTGCCTCCCTATAAAACTGCAAACTCCAAGGAGTTTCTTACTCTTCTGCTAGTCTACATTCAGCCTTCAGTACTTCAAGTGTTCCACCAGCAGCTTTGCTCCAGGTAAACAGACTCTACTTTGCTTCCTTGTATGCACCTCTCTCTCCATATTTTGGGGTGACAGTTTGCCCTACAAATTCATTTCTCTGGTGAGTTGAAAAAAAGTTGACTTTCGTTTTGTTTAGCTTTTATCTTACTGTAAGGATGGTAATGATGAATACCAAGCTCTTTATGTATCAGAGTTGAAATTGCCCTTTCAAACTAAATGTGATTATTGCCTAGTCATACCTTCCAATATGGAGTCCTTTGGCTATTTTAACTTTCTTATAAATAGTAGAACAGATAATGCTTTACATATGTTGCTCATTGTTCTTATATGCGCATTAAACAATAGAAATTACTACTTCAACAGATTAATGGTGGTTCCTCTGAGAGGTCAAATTTCTAGGTTATTTTATAAATTTTTTTTAAAAAATAATTGCTGTATTTTATATATTATCTATAATTAGGTAAGTTTTTGAAATAGAAATTATCATCTGTAAAATGAAGATACAAACTGCAGAAAGGGTGCATTTCGCTACGGAAAGTGCAGAATGCTGAGCAGAACAGAAAACTAGGAAACTTAGGTTCTCACTAACACCTTTCACAATATCTATGACAATGATACAGCAGTGCAGTTTTAAACAATATTACAGTGTAAACATGAAGTATTGAAAGTTTATATTAGGCCTGAGTCGCTCAGGTGTTTGTGTGTTTCATAGGCCCTCATGTGCTCTTTGTATTTGGCTGTGTTTAGAAGCAGCATCTTCTCATCTGAATTCAATTATCTGAAATGAGAAAAGACAGTCAAAAGTTCCATAAAAGCTATGTGACCAAGTTCCTTGAAGACATCTGGACATAGTAGAGGAAACCTGAGTTTCTATTTAAATTGACGCAGGTTTGCATCCTGACTCTGCCACTTGTTAACTGTCTCACTTAAAAAGTCACTTTTCTAGATCCATTTATTCTTCCTCCAGGTTGCACCAAGGATGATGATTCCTTCCTTTCATCATACCTCCATTCTTCTTTCTGACCATTTGCACTTCGTGCACTTATATTCTAAAAATAAAACTCTAATGATTCAAAATCTCCAAATTCATCTGCCAGATATACAATGCATTTTATAGTTTAACAATTTCCTATATCTTTGCAGAAACCTCTATCTCCTCCTTCATTCTTAATAAGTAAACAGATATCTTTTGTGGCCATGTCTTTTCTCTGTTTGCTCCTACATATTTGCTCTTCAGAGTTCTATCATCCTTTCAGATACTAACCATGCCTAACATCAAGAATCACTTCCAGATCACTGTTTTTTATACCCCAATTGTTATTTATAAGATCATGACATTACAACTAGACACCATTATTAAATGTCTGCTTTAGTTTGTGAATCCACAGAAGTCAGAAATTTTACATGCACACATAAAATTGTATTTGTATCACTCGTGGTGCATAGTCTATGTCTTTTTCCATAGTAAACTCTCAATATATAGTCTGCTCAGGCTAAATTTTACATTGACCTGAATGTTGCCCATAAAGTATATTAGATTATTGCCAAACCAGTGTGATCTCATCCATTGACTAGACAGAAAATATAACTTTATTTTAACCCATTTGATCAAGTTAGTCAGGTTTTGGGTGAGGCAATACATGTTTCCTGTTTTCCAATATTGTGGCTGAGCCTAATCTGTGTCCAGGGATTTTTAATTGAAATTGCCAGACTAATATTAGGCTATTCAAGGCTCTTGGAATAGGAAAGACTTGTGTTATGCTTAGCAATTATGTATATTATGGCAATCCTTTATTAGAACGTGACTGGTGCTTCAATTACATGAGCTTTTTTAACTTTTAAAAAGCTTGGGGCTTTAAAATATTAGTTAAATATATTTTCTATGTGTACCTGCCATTTCTTCTGAAAGTAATAACAACTTATAATATTCACATAAGTATGCTAAATCTTGCTTTAAAATATTATGGAGTGTATTGCATTCAGCAGGGGCCTATAATCCTTTGAAGTCAGAATTCAGCATCAATATTGTATATTTGAACTCTCTTCTTGCCTTTCCCAGATCAAAATAAAAATTTTATATGTACATTTATAAAAACATGAATTCACATATTTCTTCTGTTGCTTTTCATTTATATCAGTTTTATTTTACCACAAAGATATATAAATAAATTGATCTCCTTGAATGACTCAAGGAGATATTTTTATTAAAAGAAAGGTATTTTTTTTATATTTAAACAATATCATTCAATATCCATTCTTTCTCCAGATAACACAAAGCCCCTTCAGCTTTCCTGTCTTTACTTTTATCTCCAGAACCTATAGCACATATATGAACTGACATTAACTTTTCTTTCCAGGTTTTCCAGAGCAATTAACTATAAATAACATAATCAATCATTTGACTTTTCTATTTGCTATTAACTTTTACTTCAAGCTTTTTCTATATTACTCTAAGAAAATATAAATTATATTTTCAAGGAAGCTTAAAAATAGTTCCTACTTCATGAGGTTATTGTGAGGACCAAATGAGTCAATATATGTAAACTGTATATAACAGTGCCTGGCACATAGTAAGTGCAATCTAAGTTTTGCTAATAATAAAAGATGTGTTTCAAAAAAAAAAAAAAAAAGTCTGTGCCTTGTCATAGATGGTAGAGAACTTTAGGTGAAATAGTTTATATGAGAGATTATGAAATTTATGTGTGACTTCTCCAAATTGAGGAGAAGAAAAAGGAAATGTGTATTGTGGATATGTCAGCCTTTTGAGAAAATGTGAACAGGGCACACAGGGCTGGTAAGGAGTGAAAAGGAGAGATAGAACCAATATATATCCAGTGAAAAAATTAGGCTGTGAAAGGGCCAAGATTAATCACAGCCTCTGAGGTATCATCTAGATTCAAAATTAGTGTTCCAATATTAATTTGTGGTTTCTTATATTGTTGAGTATCACTGTCTTGAGTGTCTGCTAGTGTTAAACTTATATTTTATTTATCAAATGTGATTTATAAAACTCAAGAAGAGGGGAATAGTTTAATGTATATAGCTGTCTGCTTAGTCCTCTTGTTATTCTTCCTTCCTGATGCTCTAAGTTTATTTACCTTTTTTTTCTTTGGGTCATTATTTTTCTATTCATGAATTACAAAGGGCTCACTCTTGGCATTGTAAATTCTATGGCTTTTGACAAATGTATAATGACATGTATCCACCGTTGTATCATACAGAACAGTTTAATGTCCTAGAAATCCTGAGTTCTGTGTATCTATCACACCCTTTCCTTAATCCTTGGCAACAAGTGATTTTTTCCCCGATTTCTATAGTTTTGCCTGTTCAATAATGTTATATTGTTGGAATCATAAAGTGTGTAGTCTTTCCAAATCGGCTTTCTTTTTTGTAACTTACTAACATGCATTTATTGTTCCTCCATGTCTTTTTGGAGTTCGATAGCTCATTTATTTTTGGCACTAAATAATATTCTGTTATCTGAATGTACTAATTTTGTTTATTGATCTACTGAAGGACATCTTGGTTGCTTCCAAGTTTTGACCTTTAAAATAAAGCTCTTATGAACATCCATGTGCAGGTTTTTGTGAAGACATAAGTTTTCAATTTATTTGACTAAATATCAAGGGCTTGGTTGCTGAATTATATGAAAAAAGTATGTTTACTTTTGTAAGAGATGGCCAAATTGTATTCCAAAGTGGCTGTTCAACTTTGCATTCTCTGTAGGAATGAAAGAGAGACATGTCCTCTTCTTCCACATCTTCACTAATATTTGATGTTGTCAGTGTTTCAGTATTTTGGTATTGTCATGCATAGTATTATCTCATTATTGATTCAATTTACAATTCCCCGATGACATATGATGTTGAATATATTTTCATGTGCTTATTTGCCATCTGTATATCTTCTTTGGTGAAATGTTTTTATAGATTCATTGCCCATTTGCTAATTGGGTTGTTTATTTTATTGTTGAGCCTTAGGTGTTTTTATAGATTTTGGATAATAATCCTTTATCAGATATGTCTTTTGCAAATATTTCTTCCAGTCTGTGGCTTGTATTCTCATTCTGTTGGCATTGTTTTGTAGAGCAAAAATTTTTATTTTTAATAAAGTCTAGTTTATCAATTTCTTTTATTGAGCATGCCTTTTGTTTTGTATCTAAGAAGTCATTGTCGTATCTAAGGTCATCTAGGTTTTCTTTTATGTTATGATCAATGAATTTATAGTTCTGCATTTTATATTTAGGCCTGAAATCCATTTTGAGTTAATTTTTGAAGAATGTAAAGTGTGTGTCTGGATTCATTTTTTTTTTTTTTTATGTGGATATCCAATTGTTTCAGCACCATTTGTAGAAAGGACTGTATTTGCTCCACTGTATTGCCTTGGCCCCTTTGTCAAAGACAAATTTATTTATGTGAATCTATTTCTGTGCTTTCTATTTTGTTTCATTTGTATACCTGTTTCTTTTTTTTTTTTCAGTAATACCACACTGTCTCAATTACTGTAGTTTTATAGTACGACTTGAAGTTGGATGGTGTTACTCCTACAACTTTTTTCTTCCCCTTCAATATTAAATTGGATATTTTAGAACATTAACTTCTCCACATAAACTTTAGACTCAATTTATCATAAAACAACTCACTGAGATTTTGATTGGGATTGTGTTGAATCTATAAATCAAGTTGGTAGAACTGACATTTTTGTTAACATTGAGTTTTCCTATCAATGCACATGGAATATCTCTTCATTTATTTAGTTCTTTCTTTCATCAGAGTTTGCAGTTGTCCTTGTATAGATCTTGTTCATATTTTGGTACATTTATACCTAAATGTTTATTTGAGGGAGATGCTCATATAAATAGTATTGTTCTTAATTTCAATTCTACTTGTTCATTGATGATACATAAAAAAATTTTGCATGTTAACTTTGTATTCTGCAACTCTGCTATAATAGCTTATTAGTACTAAGAGTTTTTTTGTCAATTCTTTTCAGATATTCAACACAGATAAGCATGTCATTTGAATAAAGACAGTTTTATTCTTCCTTCCCAACTTGCATAGCTTTTCTTTCCTTTTTTTCCTCATTGTATTATCTAGGACTACCAATACAATGTCGAAAGGTAGTGGTGAAAGGAGATATCTTTGTGAGTGATCTTTGATGAAATCTTTGAGTTTCTCACCATTAGGTATAATTCTGGTTTTAAGTTTTTCAGATGTTCTTTATCGAGTTTAGGAAGTTTTCCTCTATTTCTAGTTTTTCAGTGTTTTTGTTTTTTGTTTTTTTTATAAATGGGTTTTGGATTTTGTTAAATTTTTTCTGGGTTTATTGATATGATTTTATGATTCTATTTTAGCCCAATGTGATGGATTACATTAATTGATTTTCAAATGTTGAACCAGCTTTATGTGCCTGAGATTAATCCTGCTTGGCTGTTGTATATAATTCCTTTTTTACATTGTTGGATTTAATTTGCTAATGTTTTGTTAAAATTTTTTGTATCAGTAAGAAAGACTGATGTATAATTTTAATTCCTTGTAATGTCTTTGGTTTTGATATTAAGGTAATGCTAGCTTCACAGAATGAATTAGGAACTATTTCACCTGTTTCTTCTGGAAGAGATTATATTGAATTTATATAATTTCCTAAATGTTCGGTAGTATTAAACAGTGAACTCATCTGGGCTTGGTGCTTTGAGTTTTGGGAGATTGTTAATTATTTATTCACTGTTTTTAACAGATGTAGTCTTATTTAGATTCTTTTTTGTGTGTGTCAGTCTTGACAGATTATGTCTTTCAAGGAATTGATTCATTTCATCTAGATTATCATATTTGTTGGCATTTAATGTCTTTTTAATGTACATGGGATCTATAGTGATATCCTCTTTTTGAAATTAATAAATTATGTCTTTCCCCTTTTTTCTTAGTCTGGCTGGAGGCATACCACTTGTATTGATCATTTCAAAGAATCTTTTTGTTTTGTTGTTGTTCTCTATTGTTTTCAATTTTATTGATTTCTGCTCTAGTTTTTATTATTGCTTCACTTCTGCTTACTGTAGATTTAATTTCCTCCCCTTTACCAGTTTAACAAAATGGAAGCTTATTGATTTTTTACCTTCTTTTTTATTATATGCTTTCAATGCCATAAATTCCCCTCTAAACTCTGATTTCATTGCAATGCACAAATTTTAATAAGTTGTATTTTCATTTTTATTCAGTTCAAAGTATTTTTTTAAATTTCTGTTGGGATTCCTTTTTTAGCTTGTATTATTGAGAAGTGTGTTTATGCATCTCCAAGTATTTTGATATTTTTCAAGTATCTTAATTTTAGTTTGATTTAATTGTTGTCTGAAAACGGACATTATATAATTCTTTTTATTTTGTTAAGGTGTATTTTAAGGCCCAGGATGTGGTCTATTTTGGTGAATGTTTCATTTAAATTTAAGAGTAATGTTATCAGCTGTTGTGGGATTAAAGAGTTTATGGATGTTCATTATATCCAGTTGATCGATGTTGTTGTTGCATTCATTTGTGTCCTTACTGATTTTGTGCCTAGCGAATATTTTCATTTTTGATAGAGAAGTGTTTGTTTCCAATTCTAAGAGTGAATTCTCCTATTCTTGGAATTCTACCAACTTTTGCCTCATGTATTTTGATACTCTTTCGTTAGCTACATAACATTAAGAATTTCTATGTCTTTTGAAGTATTGATCCCTTTATCATTATGTAATACCTCTTTTTATCCTTGATAAATGTTCTTGCTCTGAAGTCTGTACTGTTGAAAATTAATATACTAATACCTCTTTTTTGTATTTAAGTCACATTGAAGAGGAAATTTGGGGAATTTTTATTAAAAGCTAATTAGCCTTTTTGTTCTGCTTCTGTAAATGTGCTTGCTGTATGCAAGAGTTCACTTGCACTTTACTCGACCTAAGTAAAAACTGTAACTGCTTGCACTCCAGCAGCTCCAGGCTCTTGTAGCATTTTGTGCCCCTTAGCAGCTTCCTCTTTCTATAACAATTGGTAACCATTGGTAACCCATAACTCTGCAGCTCCTGTAACATTCTTGTATATAAGGAATGTTGCAACTCTGCTCTGGGCCCAGACTCTTCAGAGCACTAGCTCCTCTGGGACACCGCATAACAAACCTGAGTTCTTCTCTCCAAGTAACTGTCTGTATTTTCACTGGTCTGACTCTGGAGCTTTTCCTCAACAACATGATATATCTTTGTCCTACATTTACATTTAGTCTATGTCTGTATATGAAGTGCGTTTCTCAAAGAGGATATATAGTTAATTCTTGCTTTGTAATCTACTTTGACAATCTGTCTTTTAATTGTTGTATCTAGACCATTGACATTTAAAGTGATTATTGATATAATTAGATTTATATCTACCCTATTTGTTACTGTTTTCTATTTGTTGCCATTGTTTTTTGTTCTTCTTGTCTTCCACTCTTTTTTCTGTCATTTGTGGTTTTAAGGAAGTATTTCATGATTTTTTTCTGTCTTATCAGTAATATCCTTTTTACTTTTTTAGTGATTGCCATTAGATTTGCAATATACACTTAAAACTAATTGAAGTCGATTTGCAAATAACACTATACTGCTTCACATGTAATGAGAGTACCTTATAATTTAAAAAATTTATAATTTCTCTTTTCTATCTCATATCATTACTGTCAATCATTTCTCTTACATGTATGTACATGAAAGGGTGTATATATATATATATATATATATATATATATATATACATATATTATATAAACATGTAATCAAGTACATTATTACTATTGAAAAATCTTTTATCTGTGAGATTAAGAATAAGAAAAATAAGTTTTTATTCTACTTTCACTTATTTTTCTAGAGCTCTTCATTTCTTTATGGAGATTTGAGTTTCCGACCTGTATAATTTTTCTTCTCTCTCAAAAATATTTTTAAAACATTTCTTTCAAGAAAGGTCTACTGGCAATAAATTTCCTCAATTTCAGTTTGTCTCATAAAGTTTATTTCTCTTTCAATGTTGAAGGATAATTTCACAGGGTACAGAATTCTAGGTTGTTTTTCTCTTAGCATTTTAAGTGTTTTACACTATTGTTTTCTTGTTTGCATTTATTTTAAAGAGAAGTTAGATATAATTGTTACCTTTACTCAACTATAAGTAAGGTAATTTTTTTCCTCTGAATTCTTTCAATTTTTTTCTTTATTTCTGATTTTTTGTTTGTTTGAATACAATATGCCTCTGTAGTTTTGTTTCTTTCTTTTTTGGGGGGCAGAGGTGCAATTCCTGTTTGATGTCCTTTGAACTTTCTAGATTTATGGTTTGTTGTCTGACACTTATAAAGGAAAATTCTCAGATATTATTGCTTCAGTTTTGCTTCTGTTCCTTTTTCTCTTTCAGCTTTTTCTGATATTTTTGTTATGTATATGCTAGATACCTCTTCTAATTGTCCCACAAGACTTGGCTATTCTGTTACAATTATTTTTTTGGTTATTTCTTTTTCCTTTTGAGTTTGGAGGCTTCTCTTGAGTTGAGATAGTTTTAAGCTCAGAGATTTGTTCCAATTTGGTAGGTAGCAGCTTGCCCTTTGGCATCATCTTTCTGATGGATCAAAAAGATTTTTTTTTTCAGTCTGTTTAGACTTTTACTTGTTAAGATGTAGTGGTGACTTTTATTTACACGTTGAACCAAAATTATAATTCTAATTTACTTTTTTAAAAATTATTTTCTTTGTGTTCAAAGAAATTTTGACATGTCTTAGTGTGGATTTTGTCGATCACCCCCACTTTGAGTTTCTACCAGCTTCTTTACTCTGTAGGTTTTTGTCTTTTGCCAAATTTGAAAAAAATTGGCTATTACTTAACTAAATACTGTTTGTGACTCATTATCTTTTCTTTCTGACATTTTCATGTCAGAAATATGATTGTTATGGTTCCACTGATTCCTGAATCTGGTTGTATTTTCTTTTTCTCTATCATTCAGATTGTTTAAATTCCATTGATCTGGCCTCAGGTTGATTATATTTTTTCATTCTTATCACTACTCTAATATACTCTAATAAACTTCTTTTTTTTTGCAGAGGTCTGTTTTTATTATTTGGAGATAATTTGCAATTGAATTCTTTAATGACCACCTTAAAATATTTTTCAGATAATCCAAACATTAGATTTGCTTAGTATTAGTATCAGTTGATTTTCTTCTCTTATCCATGATGTGATTCCTGGTTTTTGTTATATGTATTTTTTTTTATTGTATCCCAAACATTTTGTCTATAATATTAAAGGACTCTGGGGCCTGTTCACTTGTTTAATAGGCACTCTGTTTAGGTTTGGCATGAAGATTCTGGCTTAGTATTATTGTAAGACCCTCATTTAATCTGGAGAAGAATGATAGTCCCTATGCTGACTTCTCTTGCTAGATTGGAAGTCAGGAAATATGAGGCCTGGGATAGATATTTCTACTGGGTGTGAGAAATAAGATGTCTCGTTGTTGTGTTGTTTCTTCAAAGAATTGCATCCTCTTACCATTTTTCAGATTTTGTGTGTATGTAATACATATTCACATACACACAGACACACACACACATACATACGTACTTGTGTGGTTTAGAGTTGTACTTAGTGGAGATGAGCAAAGGGAATGAATCTATATAATTTTGTCTAGATTGGAGGTGTTCTTGGCTTTTAATATTATAAAAGTTATTCAATTTATGAGTTCAACTTAAATAGGAAGCATTTTTTTATTGCTTGTGACTAATAATTTTTTTTAACTTTTATATACCAGATATTGTTCAGGCAATTTCTTGCATGCCAGTCCATATAAGCAAATAAACACCTGATAAAAGAATTATGTGTTTTATATAAGAAAATGTAAAGAGTTTCAAATAAGTGAGACCACATTTTCAGATTCATATATCTGGTGTGTAGTCTATACAGTTCTTAAAAATAGTAAACTTGCCTCGTTGCAGAATTCCAGTATGTCTCCAATGATATAAGGAGAAGTATTGGTGAGAGTCCAATTGCTAAGTAAAACTTAAAGATGTTTATTCTTAGGAATGACCCTTAATATTGGAAAAGATCTATTAATGGTTTAGTTAATCATTGGAAGGACTAAGGAAACAGAAACTAGATTGAGCACCCAGGAATAACTCTCAAGAAATGAAACACAGAATTGATGC
Source organism: Eidolon dupreanum (assembly GCA_028627145.1). Taxonomy (NCBI): domain Eukaryota; kingdom Metazoa; phylum Chordata; class Mammalia; order Chiroptera; family Pteropodidae; genus Eidolon; species Eidolon dupreanum. The sequence goes on along the minus strand of CM053510.1, from coordinate 56,310,438 downwards.
TTTCAAGGGAAATATTATCTTATTATGATTCAAATGATAATAAAAATAGTGATAACTTGAAAATCACAGTGTCTTTCCCCATCTAGTATCATACCATCAAATGGATTCCTCATAATTTTCATTCCTCTCAAATCAACTCAATTTTAAAACTAAGTGAATCTAATTAGACAAAATGCTAACTTCATAGTAACTGTAGTAAATATGATTTCAGAGTTCCAAGCTCTGTTATACAATGCCCACTAAAGAGAGATTGCTGATATGAAAAAATATGCTTAGATAAAATTAACATTTTGTTTGCAAGAGCAAAGAATGATTTACCCTTCAGCAGTTACTTGGAACTAGCGGAATTCAGAAGATAGAAAATATATATTATAGTATAATACAGATTATAGTAATTGAGGTTTTACTGGATTTGTGTTTTGGAGGGTGGATATCATTTCAGTATGAGATAGGTAGGACATCCTTTATCATATACATGTTCTCGTAATGTTATATTTACAAAAGAAATAATCAGTATATGTTGAATTTCACTTTAATTTAAGCAGGGTAGAATAATAAAGTTCACAACTGTATATAGCCTGTTGTAGTAGGTGATAAAGAAAATAGTTTGAAAAAAAAAAAGCAGGTTTATAAGTTTATAAAGCAAAGTGCCAGAGAGAAAAGAGCTCCACAGAGAAGAGGCTCCAGAGATCTGAAAAGGATTACCCTTGAGTTTTTCTCTGAATAATAATCAGCACAAGTATGTAATGAAGTTATATTATGTTAGGGAAATTAATGTCCAAAAGAATTAGAGGTAACAGTACCCTTAGACAATACAGGGCTAGAAACAGATTTTTTTTTTTCCCATCATGCACAGCCAAATATTTTCATAAATCACAAGATGTTGAACGAAGTATTCAGAGGAATTTTGCCAGTAGTGGTACAAAATTAGCTTTAGACTAAATCCTCCTCAAATATACCAAGTATTGCTTACAATAACTACAAAAAAAACAACAAAAACAAAAAACTAAAACCAGAACTGTTTCCAAGCAATTTAACTGGGTACCAGAATTAAACACAAGAATACAACTATGAATACAAAAATATCTAGCACCCAGCAAAGTAAAACACAAAAATTAGAAAAATGGGACCTACTCCGAAGAGAGATTAATCAACCTAGATTCACACAGGTGGTAGAATTAGTGAACATGAAAAGTAAAAGCTATTACAACTTTCAATTGTCCAAGACACTATAGAAAAGCTTGAAAATATTAATAGAAAAAGGAAAAATATATCAAGAAAAAAATGTTTTAGAGATATAAACTATAAGTACTAGATCAAAAATATACCAAATGGGATTAACGGAACATCAGACATTGCAGAAAACAACATTAGTAAACATGGAGATATAGACCTATTCAAAATTAAGCACAATGAGAAAATATATATACATATTTTTTAAAAAGCATTCATTTTTTTGATCTGTGGAAACTTCAAATGACCTTATGCATATAATTGGAGTCTTCAATTGGGATGGGAGAGCAGAAGAACTTTTTGAAGATATAATGGCTATAACATTTCCAAATTTATTCAATAACATAAACACAGACATCAAAGAAGCTCAGTGAAACGCCAACAGAATGAATTTGAAGAAAACTATATCATACCATATCATGATCAAATTGCTGAAAACCAGTGATGAAGAAAAAAATCTTTAAAGTAGCCAGAGAGGGAAAACACATTAAGCACAGGAGAACAAAGCTCATAATGATGGCAGATATATCTTCATTTAATCATGCAAGAGCCATAAGCTTGAAGTGAAGTGCTAGAAGATAATAGCTGTCAAACAAGAAATCTATACTTCATAAAAATATATTTTTAAAATAAAATAGAAATAAAAATTCTTAAAGACAAAACCTGATCATCACCTGCAGACCTCCACTATGATGAATTTAGAAGGAATTATTTCAGGCACCAGGAAAATTATACCAGAAGAAAATCTAACAAAAATAAAAGAAATGGCAAACACTGGAAAATATATATATTTTTTAAATTTTATTTTTATTAAATTTATTGGGCTGATATCGGTTAATAAAATCATATGGGTTTCAAGGATACAGTTCAATAAAACATATGTATATTGCATTGTGAATTCACCATCCAAAGTTAAATTTTTCTTAATATAATTGATCAAAGAAAAATTAAATGACAATGTATTGTGAAGTTTAGCAGATTATTAACAATAATACAACTGTCAAGAGAAAAGTGAGAATTAGAAATATTAAGATTTTTACATTATATAGGAAGTGCTATAATAACATCTTAAACTATATTAAGTATAAAATACTCCAAAAGAAACCACTAAAATTATTATATTAGTGTTACAGATAATTATTAAAAACAAATACAATGGAATCACAGTTATATTCAATTAATCCACATGTAGTAAAAGTGGAAAAAGTGAATAAACATATAATACAACTAGAAAACAAATAGGAAAGTAGATGTAAACCCAAACATTAACAATTGCATTAAATGTAAATGGTCTAAAGACCTTAATTAAAATGGAGAGTTCAGTAGAGTATATAAAAAAACAAAGTTCATCTATAGGGTACCTATGAAATCCATTTTAAATTTAAGGCACAATTGGCTTAAAAGTAAAAGAATGAGCATACAATATTATTGCCAATACTAAAAGCTGAAGAAGGGACATTCTTAACATCAGACAAAATAGATTCCAGAGAAAAGATTATTACTGATAAAAAAAGATTAATAATATGTAAGGTGCAAATTCAACCACAGGAAATGCTTTCTAATTAACTTTGTAATATATGAGGTTAAAATAGAATTAAAAGAAGACATAGACAAATCCAATTCAGACAATTACAGCTGTAGATTTCAGCATCTCATCTAAATACTTACAGAAAAAAATATACTAGTTAATTAAGATACTGAAAATCTGGTAAGTTAAGGCAGGATAATATTAAGCACTTTTAGGACAATTGCATAATTGCAACAGAGGTAAACATTGTTTTGATATCTTTACTAAAATTTTTGAGTGTCTCATACAGGTCTGACCTGTCACCAGCGTTATCATGATAAAGCTGTAAAATAAAGTTTGGATATGGACAGTAGTCCAAGCTTCAGTCTCCTTGAAACTTACAAATAAAATTTGAGATTTTCTTTGTCATTGTGTTTTCTGAAGTCCTTTAAGCCACAGAAATACAGTTGACAGTGACAATACAATTTCTTGATATTCGTATTCTCGACCTGGGAATGCCAACCTCCAGTTACAGTGGCAGCCAGTTTAAGTGGTACTGTCATTAACAAACTTTGAAAATCGTTTTCACTTAAAACTTTATTGTTTCCTTTGGTCTCAGTCAGAGGGAAATGCAGTATCAGTGGCATCAAAAATATCAAGCTGGCCAGTCTTTTGGACATTCATGGAAGTCTTTGCTTAAATACGTTACCTCTGGTCCTCCATACCCTTTAGCATCCATTAAATCTCACCACATGAAGTTTTAACAGGTCTCCATGTAAGTTTGTGTATTTTTCTCTGATTTCAGAGTTTGGTTCTGGTAAGCATAAAAATTTCTACAGAGGATTCATGTAATGTACTCAGAATTACTGTAAACTCTATATGTTGACTTTCTTTGGTATTCTCTATAGCAGGCTATCCACAACATAAAACTCAGACACTTTGTCTTTTCAAAAGGATTTTGAAGAAAGTCACCTAGGTTAGCCAAAGGTCATGTAGTACTCAAGTTTGTTCCTTCTAAAACTTACTCCAGAGTAATATAAACAACAAAAAGGGTAAGAAAATCTACACAGAAACCATCTCAGCATAACATGAAGACAGACAATGCCTAGAATTAAAAATAACAATGAGTAACCAGAAAATAATCAGAACCCTAGTGCATCTACCCACACCCACCTCACCATAAAGTGTTGTGATAATCAGAGGCAAACATGAAACAAAAGGAAACAGTAACTGGGCAAAAGATAAAGGATAACTGTAGTTAAGCCTAATTCTGATATGAAAAGTCAGAAAGATTAACTCCACATTAACTCTTAAAATTCCAAAGTACAAGTGTCTAGGCAAAAATACAGGCTATATAGAATAAAGTTTAAAATATGTGTTATGTAAACAGACAGGCATGATTTAAGGGCAGGAACACCTAAAAGTTTCATAAGTAAGACAAGTTTTAGAAACAGATTCTGGAAGAGACAAGGCAAAGGAAAGAAAAAGCACCCTTTAGCAAGCAATTCACTTGAGAAGAGGAAAGAAAAAAAATGAGAAAATTACAGTTTTGCAAGACAAAAATAAACTATACAATTGGAACACTCACAATGTCCCCTCCTCCAAGAAAAACAATCTCCTCACTATGAAAGTTCTGTCTTAAATCAATTGAGCCTAGACACACAAAAATCTATAAATATCCTTCTCTAACTTACCTCTGACATACTACCATCGGTTATATCCTCCCTTGTTGTGAGAAATTTAATAAATTCAGATTTCCTTCATCAATAGGTTTTTGTGTTAGTCTTTATGGGACATTCAATTGTAACAAAATGCTTCTTCAAGTTGAAAATATAATCTCCACGATTAAAGCATATTTAATTTAAAGTTTTGAAAATCAAGTAGTTACAAATAATTCTTCATGTCAATTTAAAATTGAGACTCAAAGATATGATTTGGAATTAAATTTTTGCATTCATTTGCACAAATATGTTTATACACATTCTCATTTTAATGAGAACAATTTTTTTTAATAGACAACACAAATAGCAAAAGAAAGATTTGCAAAAAGTTTGCTGTTTCCTTTTAGTTGATTCTTTGCATTTTTCTTATAATTATTTGTTGTATCCTATGAATTATTTCTCTCACGGCCTACTGGTGTAAGGCTGAATACAGTTGTAGTCATTTTAACTTACTGTATGATTACAAAAAAGTCATTACCTCTCAATTCATAAGAAAAACTATCAATTCATATTTTGAAACTATTTTATAATCCTTTACCAATTATAAAATTGTTGCCATGGATACTCTTAAACATAGAAAATAGTATGTAATATATTTCATTTCCCTTCCTTTAAATTTGAAATCCTCACTGAAAAATTTATTTGCTCCAGCTGTTATCACAATCTTTCGCTCATCAGTTAAGGTGCTAATTGGTATGGAGATCTGTTTATTTACAGAGGTGTCTCATAGCCTCTAGTGGTGCATTGCATATATGCATTATGAAAAACAGACATGCATTCTACAAAACAAATCACTGACAACAGCTGGATAAGAGGATTTTTACAAAATCACTCATGATTTAGAATGCCCAGGACCTTTGCTGCCATCCTCCTATCTGTATGCCTGTCAGGGAATAGGAATTTCATTGTTTATCTAAGTTAGAAAGTGATTTATACAGTAACATGAAAGGAAATGGAGTCGAGAAAACCATGAGGATATTACTTTTATATGAAGGATATATAGGAAAAGGACTTCAAACATGCAAAATAAATTAATTGTTCAAATTTTCTCAATAACAGAGGAGTAGAATAAAGCTGTGTCTCCAACTTTTCATTTCCTGGACTGCTCAAAAGTGAAATCTTGACATTAAATAATAGTATTAATAATAGTACCATTAATGATATCAACCTCATAATGAACACTTTTTGTCTGTCAAAGATCCTTAAATTATCTCTAAACATCACAACAACCCTATAAAAACAGTTTATTTTTAACCTGAATAAGTGCAAGGAGGATAGTTAATTCCCAAGGTTACAAGACCAGTAAGGGGAATAGGTAACATTCAGATATATCTGTTTTATTTCAAAGCTATTTTTAAAATATTCTCCTGATGGTAATGAGCTATATGGGAGGGTTCTCCTTGGTACCTCATTTTCCTTAAGTATCTACATCTGTAAATCTCCTCCATTCAGTGACTATATTTCATTCTTATCTAGTCAAAAGACTTTAATGGTCACTTTGGCCTTTTTGTGTTGATTACTGGCCTCATATTTACCTAGATACCTCCTAACCCCTATTTCAGTATTTAGCTAGAACATTATTTACCCAGGAAAAGCCTCTTCCAATTCCCCAAATACAAAATCTGCTACTCTTAGCATTTGAATTATTACAAGTGTAATCAATAATTGTTCATAAAATTATGTCTTTAAAATCAATATTCTTCATTAGATCTAAGTTACACAAAGTTAGAGATAATGTGTGTCTTATTCACAGGTATAACCCTAATTTCTTATACAATGTCTGACATGTAGCAGGAGTTCAGTAAATACTTGTTGAAAAAATAAGGCAACTATATTTGAGATAACTAGATAGAGAAAAGTCATTTTTTGTATGCACTGATTTGTCTCCCTTCTAAGTCTCTGCTTCATGGGTCAATTGAGTAGTATTCCAAATACAGGTAAAATATTAGTGTTGAGAAAAAATCTTTCTTTAAAGTTTATCTAGTTCTAGATCAAATGCTTGAAGCTTAGATCTCTTTAAATGGTCACCTGTTCTGTGGTTAAACATCTTTAATGTCAGGAAATTTATTATCCAGAGAAAAACAAAATGCACATTGATATTTAAGCTCATTTCACTGAATCCAGGAATAATTCAATTAAAATGCCCCTTCGGTAGCACACTAAACCCTGTCTAAAAGACTGATTACTAAATTTCTACTTTTCTACCATATAGGGGAGGTCCAATTAACAACCAGAAGATACTAAGAATCATATCTGTTCATCTACCTGGGTATAGACAATGTAGACCCTTACACAACACATAGTCTTAGATATAATCTCTGTGGGTCTCCTTAACAGTTGGATGCATTTCCAACTGTGCTTCAGGAAATAGCCTATTTGCTAAAACATACACTACAGGAGATTGTTCCAGCTCACTGGAATCCTATTATTTAGAGGATAATTCCTAGCCCAGAACCACAAAGCTCTAGGATTTTGAAATGTCACTATTTCAAAATAGCTAAAAATTGGACTCCTCTGAGAGTACTTACATAAGGTTTGAAGTGAAAAAAGAAAAGATAGTGGTATAGTAGGATAATTTCTGTTATCATAATGCTATTTTTGGATTAAATGTGGGAGACATATACATACAAAAAGAAAACTCGAGATTCACATTACTAGAGTCACATTTATGTTGTGAAACTTTAATATTGCCTAATTATTTTTTTTCTTTTTCCTTTTTTTTTTTTTTTTTTTAAGATTCAATCATCTTCTGGAGCACATGTGCTTAAAGTGGAAACACTCACATAAATAGCTATGGCATTAAGTGAAGGAACATTTCTACTTGTGCTTAATTTGTCAGTCTTGGTCCTCAAGTGTGAGAAACTAGCTATATAAGAAACTCTCATACTGTTAGTGAAAGTAGTTTCTTGCTAAAATATTATGAAACCTAGATTTCTTTACAATAATTATGTTTGTATTTCAAATTGCTTTTTCTCATTCAATGGAGATGTTTGATCAGTCTCCAAATTTTCTATAAATAAAATGCCTAAATACTATTAAACTTGTGGCAAAGAGAATTGATTATACCTGTACATATTTAGAGTCACAATTAACTATATACCCATAGCAGATGGCAATAAATATTTTCCTGCAAACACTGGCTGATGTCATAGAAACATTTTTACCCACAGATACGTGTTGTTCTCCATGGTGCACTGCATTATTTGTTTTGCTGACAAGAAACACTCAAGAATCTGACATTAGATCACTTTCAATTATGTATGAAAGAGTGGCAGAGAAACTCAAGGGAAGACATGTTTTGACTTGATGCTAATATAAAACACAATAGTTCTTACTCTGGAAAACATTGATGGTGCCAAATAAAATTTCAGATATTTTAGAATCAAAGTTGGCATAAACTATGATATAGTTTTATATTGGAGTATCAGTATTTTTTTTTCCTTGTGGTTTTGTCCACTTTTATTTGAAGTGGAAAAATGAAGCTATTGATTCGATCCTCTTTCAAATATTATTACTGTTAACAGAATATTTTTTACTCTACTCCTAGGCTAATACCTTTTTAAAAACCTCTAACAAAATTGAAGGGGGTACCTGATATAGATTAAAAATGCAGTAAAAGATCACTATAATGGAAGTAAAAGTAAGTAATAATAATAACAATGTAAGTAATTCCATGAGACAGTTAAGAGACCAAATATATCGAATTATTTCATAGAACACATTATGGATTAGGTATACACACACACATTTTATATATATATATATATATATAGTGCTTTATTGAATACCTAGGGCTTAAATTGAACAGCTCACGGGGATTTGGGTATTTATATCTGTGTTGGCCATTTTATTAGAGACTGCAGATGTTAACATCCAACAGATTTTTTGAAACTACTTTTGACACAGAGTATCCGAGGGGAGTTTTGTTAAATAATTGGTAGATAGGTAACTGTGTCAGCAAAACAAGCCACATCTACTACACAAAGCTATCCATAAATCAAATGGAAATGTGTTGGGTTTTCATTTTATAAAGTTTATTTCTCAAGGACAAGATCGATGCATAGCGGAGGACAGTGGGAAGGCTAGTACCAGTCTTGGTGGTAGTTTAATAGTTCTACAGGAAAAGAATTTTTTCATTTCAGCACATTTGGCCTAGCTCCTATCATAAATCTACAATTTCATATTTCAAAAATTATATTGATATTAATTTCTTTACCTATCCACTGAGGTGTAGCCAGAATGAGTATGTGTTGCATATACTATTCTGAACTACGATCCATCAGAGTTCTCAGCTCTTTTACCCTTACATATAACTATACCAACTAAAACAATATCAAATATGTTTACTGTTTGTATTCTGAAAATATCAGTCTTCTTATCTTTCAGGAATATTTTATTTAATTGTATATAAGAACTGTAATCCTTATTTTTTGTTTTCCAAGTCATTGAGCACATCCTACACTTATCTTAAGGTTTCAGAAAGCTCTATTAATCATGTAGTTCCAAAATATGCCCTAAGCATATAACTTCACCCTTCCAGGAAAAGAAAAAAACAAAGTTGTTTCCTTTGTATTTAAGATTTTCCAATACAGTATGTAAAGCAAAAGCATGATAAAATAGGAAGTAGGAGTAAAAAAACCAGTCATTTTTTTTGTTTGAACTTGTATTTACTTACCACAATGGAAGCATTTAATTAAATTATTAATGATAATGACAGTCAATTATATTTGTTTACTAACATGTTTACTAATTACTCTGTTCACCCTCACTGATTACTACTCACTCTTTTCTCTGGATTTAATTTCCTTAGTCTAGTACATTCTTTTTTTTTTTTTTTTAACTTCCTTAATTGATTCATGATTAATCCTGTTTTCCTGTGTTTGAACATGTCATCATTTTATCCTCACTCTTAAACATCTATTAAGAGTATATACAATTCTAGTTTGAAAGTTTTTTACCCTTAACACATTGAAGACATCGCATAACAGTCGTGTGGACACTATTGAGTATGGGAGAAGTCTGATGTTACAAACATTATTACTTTCATGATAATATATTCTTTAATAATCACTGTTGTAAAGATTTATTTGCTAGTACAGAATTATGTACAGAATTGTGCTTATTTCTTCTTCCAGTTAATTACTTGATTACTTTCTTCTTCCAGTTAATTACTTAATTACTGACAATTACTCATTGTCAGGACACATGTTTGTCTTCAAGTCTAGGACATTCTCAACCATTATTTCTTTTAATATTGCCATCATCTCATTATATATAAGTAACCTAAATGACATCGTTATCTAGAGAAACTTGAATTACATGGAGACCTATACATTTAAGTAAATTTGAAATCAAAGTCCCAAATATATTTCCTGACAGAATAAACAAAATTCTAAATAAAATGAGAATATAAACACAGTTACAATAGGCTGAAGACAACCCATTAGATGAGATTTACTGAAAAACAATCCAAAGAATTCAGTCATCAGGAAAATTAAAAGTAAAACCACAATTAGATTTCACTGTATGTGAGCTAGAATGACTAAACATTGAGACAGTATCTCATATTGACAAAGATGTGAAGTTACTAGAATTCATTGACAGTGTATCAAATAGTATAATTATTCTGGAAAATACCTTGGAAATTTCTTATATAGTTAAGCACGTACTTACCAAATAACCAAGCAAACACACTCCTAGATAAATTCCGTTAGCAAGGTAAATGTTTTTAAATATCAAAAAAAAAAAAAAAACCTGGTACAAAAGTGTTCACAAAGCTTCACTAATAATAGCCAAACACTAGAAACAACTCGTGTTCAAGAAACATGGATAAACTGATCATGATATACCTGTATAGCAAACATTGTTTATCAATGAAAAGAAATGTACTACTAATATATGCAACCATCTAGTTAAATTTTTGAAATATATGAGTTAAAAAAAAAACAGACAAATGAGAATGCTGTGTATATAAAGTTCTAGTATGGGCAAAATTAATCTATTTTAAATATTAATCATATAATTTCATGCCTGAAGTGGAAGTTTGTTGAATTTATTGCATAGAAAACCTTTTGGTGATGGAAATTACTTTGGGGTGGTGGCTATGTGGTTTCAAACATTTGTCTAAACTCATCGACTTCTATATTTAAATCAATGCATGTTATTGTCTATAAATTATAGTTCAGTGTATTTAATTATCTAAGAAATTTATATCAAATTTAAAGAGCTTAATTTATGTCTCCAAGTTATGACTGCAAGTTATGCTAGGGAAATGAATTATTTGTCTGTACCTTGGTACAGAAGAATAATATCAAAAATTCTCCAAACAAAATAGGACTCTTCAAAGATTCTCAGTAGCCAAAAAGCATGATAAATTTATCTCTTACTTACCAATGCAGTAGGAAAAAAAAAAAAAAGGCATTGAGAAAGAAACACCATTGTTCTTTGAGAATTTTTTTTTCTGTTAAACCTAGCTTTGTTGTTTTGGTAGGATACGTTTCACTTTAAATATGGTATTGCATAAGAAATGGTTGCATTACAGTGGGTTTGTTGAGAGCGCATCCTTTGTAGTGCTAAAAATAAATTCATCAATCTAATAAATGTCAACAGATTGATTTTGTAATGTGTTTATGCAGATTTTTTATTCAGGTAACACAAGTTATAGTGACACCTGTGTAAATTGTAGCTGGGAAAATTGGAAAGCCACATGTAAAAGAATGAAACTACACTGCTATCACTATACACCAAAATTAACTCAAAATGGATCTAAGACCTGAATATAAGACCTGAAACAATAAATTGCATAGAAGAAAACAGATGTTCTTTGAGAATTTTGATATATAAAAATGAGAATCTTTAAAACAATTAGTAGTACATTAGAACTGACAAGAGTTTAATAGAATGGCTTGATACAAAAATATATATTCAATAATCCACATTCATTATAAATAGTTAGATATTGTTTGCAAATAATGCCACTCAAAATTGGCCTCAAAATTAAAAGTTACATAGAAGTAAAGCTTCAAATATTTCCAAGAATGTTAGCAAGGAAACTATAAAATGATAATAAAGACCTAAAACTTTCACTGGTTTTCTCACTAAAAATTTATCACTAATTTTATTGTTAACAATTATCAATTTAAAGTTTTCTAAAGTTCTATGAAACCCTCAGCTCATATATTTTTGAATTTTACCTAACTTTATAACCAGTCCCTCTATTCTGTTTTTCTGAAAATGCTTTCAAGTTGTTGGTGGAGTATCTGAGTTTTGATTTCTTTCTCAATAGAGATGATTTAGTTTCTGTCTTTTTATATTTTGTTCACATTTTCTATCAAATTATATAAGCTCCATGAGGACAAAGATTTGCCTTATTTTTACTTTATTACTAATTCATCCCGAGTGCCTGGAACAGTGGTTGGCACACTGCAGGTACACAAGCTTATTAGCTGAATGAAAAGATGCATAATGTATAATGCTTCTGGCTGTGTTCCTGGTGAATTTTCTAGTGATAGTCTTCTAAATTTAAATCAGTAAATATAGATTTGTGGTTCAGAACATGAACTCTGGTACCAGAATATCTAGGAAAGAATTTAGGATCCACTCCTCCATTAAGTATTACCAAGCATTTTTGGACATACTGTGTCTTTTAATTACTTTATTTGCAAAAAGAAGATAATAAAGGTTTGTCATGATTTTCTAATTTATTGGGGTGACGTCAGTTAATAAGATTATATAGATTTCAATTGTACAGTTCAATAATACATCATATGTGTATTGCACTGGTGTTTACCACTCAAAGTCAAATTTCCTTTCGTCATTATGTATTTGACCCCCTTTACCCTACAGTTAATGTTTAATATGCTTAGAACATTGCCTGGGACATAGTCATGGTCTACTGCTAATCTGATCATTTCCTATTTAACTGTCTCAGGTCTTTCAACTAGACCACCTATTGGCTTTAAAATTTCAGTGACTATATTTTATATTTCTAATATGTTATGGTTCTAAATATTAACTACATGTTTAAAATATTTAAAAATTATTGAGGTATAATATAATTCTAGGAATGTACACATTGATAATTGTAAAGATTGATAAATTTGTCCAAAATAAAAACACATATAATCTGCACCCAAATCAGGAACCACTATTATTAGGACCCCAAGAAGCTCTCTTTTGTGCATTTCAGACTTTGCAAAATATCTCATTACTGTATAGGATTCTATAATGAAAATATTCTGAATATATCACTATTTATGTATCCATTGTACTATGGTAGTCATTTAGGTAGTTTTCAATTTTTATGCCCAACAAGTTTTATTTCATAAGCTTCTGTTTTTGAATTATTAATGCTAATTTGTTCTTTACCTCTTTTAAAATTTAAATACGATTATTTAAACTGTCTTCAAATTGTTACATTGTTCCTACTTTTTGTCTTAATTGATTGTTCTTTTGACTATTTATTAGTTTTCTCATATGCTTTGTAGTTCTTATTTGTGAGCTTCTAATTTAAAGATATTTTTCTCATATGTTATGATTTCAAAGACCATCTGGCTATATAGTAGTAAACCGGGTTTATAGTAGAGAATCAATGTTGATTTCTTAACTGACAAAGATATGTTGTCCTTTAACCACATGCATAATGGACCATACCCCAATCACTTAAGCATGGCCATGCTTCTGCCCTCAGGCAGATTTTCTTCCTTAGCTACAGACTCAGGGAGGAAGGTGAAATAATTTAACACCAATTTATGTGCAGTATCACTAGCCATCTAAATTGCATATGCAGTCCCAAACTCTTACCATATGAAGATTGAATTTGATCCCATCTTATAAGCAATAGAACCCCTTCCTGCCCTAATCGTCCTACAAGCAACTCTCTGTAAAGCTTCAGCCTGTGCTGTCTGTATTTTCTATTACTCATCCGTAGAGACTATTTTTCACACAGGTGAATATTTAATTATATTTTCACATTCTATCAAGTTTATCTCTTTAGTTGGATGAGAAAATTTTAAATATTTTTTATATTCACAGTCTTTGAACATCTATATTTTCTATAATTAAAATATTTGTTTCTATTTCCCCATTTTATTAAAACATCTTTAATTTCAACAACAAAAATTTGAAAACAAAAATAACTTACCAACTTATACATCTGTTACAATATATCCTAACATAACTTCAAATTTTTACTCCCGTGTAAAGTAGAATAATGTTTGGTTTGTCCTCTTATTAACTTATGTAATAATTTTCATTACATACCAAGGATAAGAACATTGAATAAATATAGTGATAATATTTGAATAAAGTGTTTTATTTCTCAAATATTTAACTCTTTATATTGACATATCAAGTGAATGCTATAATATTCTTATTCAGCTTTTCAAATTTAGTCACATTATTCATTTGTGAATTTATTAATTATAGAAGAGACCTGTACTTCTTTTTAGGTTCCAATATAATTTATGAAGAATTCTGTGTGATATGATATAATTTTCAATTAGAAACAAAATTAAAATTGCCTAAGAGGTTTATAATTTCTTTGATGAAAATAATCCAAAGCATCAATATATTCTGTGATATACTATTAGAAGCAGAAACATTAATTGATCATATCATTTATTAGTCCTCATTTAATAACATATATTTCATTGTTTTCTTAAGGAATCAATTATAAATAATGGATCTATAAACATAACATAATAATAGCATTATTAGAAACAAACACTATCATGAATATCAAATTCCAAACCACAATATGAAGACTTACATGTGTTATATACTTGTATATGTGTGTGTATCCATTAGTTAATCTGTGCAATATATTTCTTAATGTATTTTATGTACATTATATGTATATATGTACATTAAAATTCATATACTCATTAGTACCAACATGGATATCTAACTATACATATTCTTTTAGTATATCCATATAGAGAATATATATTCATATATACTGAGTACAGCTATAAAATCAATATGCCTTTACATTTGATGTTTGTCACATCAATGCCTTCATTGTATGAACCTCCTCCATTTTTTTTAAATTAAATATTTTAAGGTGTCATTGGTTAATAAAATTATGTAGGTTTCAAGTATTCAATAATATGTCATATGTATATTGCACTACATGTTCACCAAGGTTAAATTTCCTTTCATGACCATATATATGACCCCTTTATCACCTAATTCTCATCCTCCCTCTAGTAATCACTAAACTGTTGTCTGTGTCTGCGAGTCTCTGTCTTGCTCGTTTGTCGATTTCAGTTTTATATACCACATATGGGTGAAATCATGTTTCTCAACTTTTCCTGTCTGACTTATTTTTTTTAACAGGATAATCTCAAGATCTATCCATATTGTCACAAATGGCAGTATTTCATTTTTTTATGGCTGAGTGATATTCCATTGTATATATGTACCACATCTTATTTATCCAGTCATATACCAAAAGGAACTTCAGTTGTTTCCATGTCATGGTCACACTGAATAATGCTGCTGTGAACATTGGGGTGCATATATCTTTGTAGAGAAATGTTTTCAAACTTTTGGGGTAGATACCCAGAGGAGGGATTGCTGGGTCATATGGTAATTCTATTTTTAGTTTTTTGAGGAACCTCCATACTGTTTTCTTTAGTGGCTGTACCAATATACATTCCCTCCAGCAGTATATGAGAGTTCACCCTCACAACCACCTTTCCAACACTTGTTATTACTTGTCCTGTTGATGATAGCTGTTTTAAAAGGTATGAGATGGTATCTCATTTAGTTTTGATTTGCATTTACCTAATAGCTAGTGAAACTGAGCATCTTTTCATATATCTGTTGGCCATTTGCAGGTGGTCTTGGGTGAAGTGTCTGTTCAGGTCCTCTGCCCATTTTTAATTGGGTTATTTTGTTGTTGTTGTTGTTATTGAGTTGTATGAGTTCTTTGTATACTTTGGAGGTTAGCTCTTTATCCGAGGCATTGTTTGCAAATACATTCTCCCATTTAGATGTTTGCCTCTTTGTTTTGTAGATTTGTTTTTGTTTTTGTTTTTGTTTTGCTGTTTAGAAACTTTTTAGTTTGATATCTCATTCATTTACTTTTGCTTTTGTTTCCTTTGCCTTTGAGGTCAAATTTATAAAATCTTCTTTAAGTCCAGGGTCCATGAGTTTAGGACCTATGTTTGTTTTCTTCTATGTAATTCATTGTTTCAGGTCTTATATTCAGGTCCTTAATTCATTTTGAGTTACTTTTGGTGTGTGGTGAAAGACAAGTCTAGTTTCATTCTTTTGCAGGTGGTTTCCAGTGTTTCCATCATCGTTTATTGAAGAGACTTTCTTTTCTCCATTGTATGTTTTTTGCTCCATTGTCAAAAATTATTTGCCCATATAAACAGGGGTTTACTTTTGGACTCTCAATTTTGTTCCATTG
Source organism: Eidolon dupreanum (assembly GCA_028627145.1). Taxonomy (NCBI): domain Eukaryota; kingdom Metazoa; phylum Chordata; class Mammalia; order Chiroptera; family Pteropodidae; genus Eidolon; species Eidolon dupreanum. The sequence goes on along the minus strand of CM053510.1, from coordinate 56,294,558 downwards.
GTCTGTATGTCTCTTTTTCTGTCAATGCCATGCTGTTTTGATTATTGCTGCTTTGTAGTATAATTTGAAGTCAGGCAGAGTGATACCTCCCGCTTTGTTCTTTTTTCTCAGGATGGCTTTAGCTCTTTGGCATCTTTTGTGCTTCCACACAAATCTGATGAATATTTTGTCTATTTTTTTTAAATGCCGTTGGGATTTTGATGAGGATTGCAATAAATCCATGTAATACATTAAGTAGTAGCTTATCTAACTATATTGATTCTACCAATCCATGAATATGAAATATCTTTTCATTTTTTGTGTATTTAATTTCTTTTAATAATGTTTTATAGTTTTTAGTATATAGGTCCTTCATGTGTTTTGTTGAGTTTATTCCTTGGTATTTTATTCTTTTTGTTGCAATGAAAAAGAATTGGTTTTTATTTCTTTTTCTGAAAATTCATATTAGAGTATAAGAATGCTATGAATTTTTGAACATCGATTTTGTGTCCTGAAACTTTATTGCATTTGTTTATTATTTCTAATAGTTTTTTGGTTGAGTCTTTAGGGTTTTCTATATAGAGAATCATGTAATCTGCAAAAAGTGACCATTTGACTTCTTCACTCCCAATTTGAATGTCTTTTATTTCTTTTCTTGACTGATCGCTCCAGCTAGGACTTCCAACACTATACTGAATAAAAGTGGTGAGAGAAGACAACCTTGTTCTTGATCTTAGAGGGAAGGCTTTTAGTTTTTCACCACGCAGTATAATATTAGCTGAGGGTTTGTTGTATATGGCCTTTATTATGTTGAGGTAATTTCCTTCTTTACCCATTTTATTAAGTGTTTTAATCATAAATGGATGCTGTTATCTTGTCAATTTTTTTTTCTTCATTTATTGATATGATCATATAGTTTTTATCTTTTGTTTCTGTGGTGTATCACATTAGTTGATTTGCATATGTTGAACCATCCTTGTGCTCTTGGAATGAACCTGACTAGGTCGTGATACATAATCTTTTTAATGTATTGTTGTATTTGATTTGCTAGTATTTCATTTAGGATTTTTGCATCTCTGTCCATCAGAGATATTGGTCTATAGTTTTCTTTTTTTGTGTTATCCTTACCAGAACCTCCTCCATTTATGACCCTACTTAATCTCTGGTCTCTGCTTGATTTTAACAGGCATTCCTCAAGTACACTAAGAAAATAATCTCCTGATAGTCCTTCATGACGATCCCTTCATGACAAACTCCCTTTAGTAAACTCTAGTATCACATGCTTAAATATATTTGAGAACTGGCAGTTATACATATCAGTAGTTTTCTGTGTTGTCTCAGAGAAGCACATTTTAAATATCATAAAACTGACCTGTTTTTTTCACCATTTCCCTGTCTTCTAGAACAATGCATCTTAAATTTTAATGTGTATGATGAACACCTGCTCCCTTCTTAAAATGCAGATCTGATTTAGTGAGTCAGAAATGTGGCTTGAAATTCTGTGTTTATAACAAGCATCAGATGATGGTGATACTGGTGCTAATGATTATGGAATACACTTTCAGAAAAGAGGCTCTGAATTTGGGATGACAAGAGACTGACATTCACACCTGTACATGTATAACTCCGGCATATGTTCACTATCTCTAATATAGTAGCACCTCAGTAAAGTTCGCAGGAGCAATGGATAAATAGTAACAATAATAGCTAAGATATATTTATTCAATGAATCACATTGAATATTTCATACTTAGTGTTCCAATTTTTCTTATAACTATCAAATAAGGTAGGTTTAACTGTTTATAAATATTCAAGTGTTTCAGAGAAGTATATTAAATTAATAGAACAAAGAGCTAAGAAATGTCAGAATTCTTATTCTGACTTCACATTCATCTTTAGTTTTTGTTTGTTTTTATACACTACATTACCCTATACTTATCTATTCTCTTTTCTTATAACAATCAAAATTTTCAGAAAAAAAAATTTCAAAAAATGAAATATTTGTGTGTGTTGTGTGTATTTATGTATATTGCTTTACCTTTCTACATGTCTCAGTTTCATTATTTTTATAGTTTTAATAATCCTGTTTCTTTGGGATGGTGTGAAAATTAAGGTAGACAGCCTATGTAAAGCAATTGGTAAAATGCCCAGAATGATATGCATTTTACTGTGTGACCTAAGGTCAGAGACAGGGGTCTGAATTCATGGGCAGTCTCTGTTGAGGGGGGAAAAATACAGTGATATTGAGATTTGCTGCTTTTTTTCTTTCATGGCAAATAGTAATTGGCATACGAGATGTAATTATATGATTGTGTTCACTTTTATTGTGCAGGTTTCTTTAGAATAGATATGTAAGACAACATCAAAGAATGGTGATTAATGTGTGGAAAACAGTGCTTTCCATCCACTAAAGAACTAATAATGTGTTGGGTAGTATGATAAGATAAACTTTCATGACCTCTTTTTATACATATGGAGTGAAGTGCTTAAAGATGTCATGAAGCCCAAACTAATGATACAAAGTTAATTAATTTACATGTATATTCAATAAATTATGACAGTTTTCTCATTTTCAATGTGGAAGATACTTGAGTAACAGGAACTCTTGTTTATTGCTGGTAGGAATGCAAAATGGTACAGCTATTTTGTAAGGCAGCTCGTCAGTTTCTTATAGAACTAAACATACTCTTACCATACAGCTTAACAATCATGCTCCTTGGTATTTACTTAGAAAAGTTTAAAACAAATGTTTACACAGAAACCTACACACAGATGTTTATAGCACATTTATTCATAATTTCCATAGCTTGGAAAGAACCAAGAATGTTCTTCAGTGGGTGGGTGGATAAATAAATGATGGAACATCCATATAATGAAATATTATTTAGTAATAAAAATAAACTATGAAGCACAAAAAGCACAAAGGAAACTTAAATGCATATTACTAAGTGAAAGAAGACAATTTGAAAAGGCTACATACTATATGATTTCAACTACATGTCATTCTGGAAAGACCAAAATTTTAGAAACAAAAAAAAAATTCAGTGGTCGTCAGGAGGAATGAAGAGATAAATAGTGGAAACAGAATTTGGGGGACAGTAAATTTATTCTGTATGATACTGTAATGCTAAATACATGCCATTATATAGTTGTTAAGATCCACAGAATGTACAACACCAAGAGGAACCCTAATGCATTCTATGGACTTTAGGAGATGGTCTGTCAGTGTAGGTTTATCAGTTCTAACAAATGTACCACTCTGATGTTAACAGCAGGCAAAACTATGCATATGTGGAGAAAGAAGTAAAATGGGAACCCTCTGTATTTTCCACTCAATTTTGCTGTGAGCCTAGAACTGTTATAAAAAATAAAGTCTACATATTTTTTAAAAAGTAGGCGACCTCATAACTTTAATACAGGTTTATCTTTTTCAGCCACAGCTAGATTTTAACAACCTAATTCATTTTAAAAATCAGAAATATTAGAAATTTAAAATACTCTATTAGTGTAATTGAAAGCTACTCAACCTGTGATTATTTAAGTGAAATCATTTGCAAAATACAAAAAAGTACATAAGTATCAGGCTGAGCTGTCAAAAAACACCATGCCAGGTTCCTGGACCACTGTGATGAACATGCCTCTATAATGCATTTTAGAAACAACCAGAATTTCAATGTTAAGCAGAATTTCAATGTTTCAATATATCTCACCCATTTGGTCTTAACCATATCTATAAAAGATTTTCAGATTTACCAAAATAGTTTTGAAAAGTGATGAGACTTGACTTAATACAGGTTATTGAGAAAGAAATTACTTTGCTTTTCCCATGGTTTTCTGTAAAACTTGGAAATATTAGTGCTGCACATTAACTCAAACTAGGTTTAATGTCAATACATTTCTCATCTCATCAAATCTTCTCAACTACATGAATTTATATCATATCTGGGATGCCATAGCTGATAGAATAGAAGTGATAGAGGAAAGTTTATGAGGGAGACTACAAAATGACTAAAACTCATAAAGCTTTCACTTGAAAATAGGTAATTTCCTTAAGACTTACTAGGAATTATTGTGAGAGAAAAGTTAGTTTACTTAATAACATACTCATATCCATTTGGATCCTAAGCATAACTCTGCATAATATCTATTTTAGAAGAATATGATATATCATGAAGACAGTGTCTATAATTCTGTTCTGTGTGGCATATCAAATGATCATGCTCAATAAATGTTAAAAATAACATTTATGTAATCACAAGATATTTGCAGTGTTCAAGAGGACAATTAGCCTGCTGTTATCCGTTTAACAAATATAAGATGCCTCAATTGGGTACTGAGGTTTACAGAGTTACCATTTAAAAATGACTTCTTAGTCCTACATAACCATAAAAGCTAATTGGTCATTTCAACAGTAAAAAACTAATTGATACATGATAATGTCTAATTTATGTGTGTTTATGCGTATATAAAAAATACATTTTAAATGAAAAACTTTCTACTCTGATCTGTCAGTATTATGATTAAAATTGCCAGTTTTTATAATTAATATGCATATTTATCAGTTAACATCTTGATCAGGCACAATTTTTGGTATAGTGACTATAATCATGAGATGGCATCTTCTTTTGTATTTTTTTGACAATTGCTCAATTTCGCTGTAATGTCACAATACTTTTTTAGTAAACAACTCCAAATGGTTTGGGGTTAACCAAAATGTTTTACAGCTTATTTTGTAAGCCCCCTTAGAAATGTTTCAACCCTTTCTCATCCCAATAAGTAAAAACTGACAGGTGTTATACCTACTTAGCTTTGCATACAAAGTGTATCTTTATTAGAAAAAAATTTCCGTTTATATTTGATCTCTGTAATTTTCTTTCCTTGATCCAATTCCTAAATAGAAATATTTATTGAATACCTAATTGTGCTAGCCATATGCTAGGCACTGATTATGTAAATACGAAGAGAACTTTGTCCCTTCTCCAAAATGTATAAACTAATGGAGTAAAAAGTAAAGCTGCAAGGTTTATAGTAGAGTATGTAGCATATATAAGTAGAAAAAAATCACAACTAATGGTAGCCTAATTACCAATGTTGAAACTCCTTTTTAAGCAATTGAATTAAGTTTTCTAAAAACAATATCTTAGTGACCAAAGCAGTATCATGATTATAGCGCACATACATAGATCTGTAACAAATACTTAACTTTCACAATAACTTCATTTTCTCAAAGTTCTTTTTTTTTTTTACTTCGTTGAAATTAAACTTTATGTCTATGTGCATTTGTGTGTGTATAGAAATTTATGCTGAACTCTTGCTGAACTCTTTCCTCATACTTATATTCTTTACTCTTTGGAAGAAAATGAATATGAGAGAATGATTTAAATCTGACTTTTAAAAATTCTCTGATGTCATTAATATAAATGATCATAAATGAAATAGAAAATTTTTGTTTATGTTCTATTTTGAAGACTAAGCAGAGTGTCCTAAATGCTTGAACATTCAAGCCCTTTCAGCTTTCCTTCAATAAGTAAAGTTAAAAGTATTAACATTCCAGTTAAAATTCAGGCCCAGCTAGAATTTTATAGAGTACTGATGGCTAAAATCACCAAGGTATAAATACTTTAGAATTTCTGTAGTTAGTATATCTGACTTAAATAATTTAATTGGTATCAATCTAATGACATGTTTAATATTAAATAGATGTACAGCACAATCATTTATTAAAAAACATAATTACAATGATTATTTTTCACTCTGCTCCTCTACTTTATTTCTATACCTTTTCTGTTGAGCAGCACAGAAGAGAAATCATGCAACAAACTAGAACACTGAAAATTTATGGTCTCTAAAGTCACATGGTTTCTCAATGCCTTGCAGTATCTTCTAAAATATCCCTAATTAGTTCTCTTCTGCTTAACAAATTTTCTGTTTCAAAATATCTCTATTCTCTTAGTCCCCCTGTTCTATCATCATGTACAGTTAATTAAAACAAATGACTCCCTTCCAACTTTATGGATAAAATTGTATCCCACATATCCAGTAGGCTCTCTTATTAAACTTTCTTCAAAAAGATTACAAGTTATAGAGCAAACCATTTTGGTTATCATAATCCATTTGCTTCTGTACCTGTCACTTTCTTAGTTTGTTTCATAAAATGGAAGTTATTTCTCCCATTGAAAGCAAAATATTTCATCCACTTTCTGTATCCTGTATGCTTTAGCACTCTCAGAGGTGTCACTCCATGAATTGCCTCTTGTTCCCTCATTGGTTGTTTTCCATGAGAATTTATTCCCCATCCTTAAAAACTTTTCCTTTAAACTTAAATACCTCTCTCTTGATCTACCACCCTCTTCCCTGCCGCCCCCTATTTAACCACTACTTCATAGTAAGAACTATTTCTATGCATTGTACTCATTTTCTTATTTACCGCTTGCCACACAATTCATTTTTGCATCCATTCATCATATTAAACTCTTACTTTGCATCAGATTTTGTACTACACACTAGAATTATAGTAGCAAATAAAACAGACAGGTTTCTGTTATTTTGGAGCTTACTTTCAATTGGTAAGTCAGAAAATAAATTAACATATTTGAGATAGCTATAAAGACTATGAAGAGTAATAAATCAGGGTAAAGGTATAGCAAGAAGAAGGTGATGGAAGTCATTTCTGATAGGGGGATATATAAAAAGAATTAAGGGAGTGAGTGTGTGGAAATAAGATAGAAAGCCATTCCAGACTTAGATAATTGTTGATACAATATGTTAAGGCTGGATCATGTTCACAATCACATATAAGTACAATCTGGTATTTACTACTACCATTCAAGCCATGTAAAAAATGCCTCACTAAAACCAAAAAACGAGTGCAATAAAAGACTATCAAATGCCAGATCCCTGAAATACAACCTGTTAGGCAAAGCTGAGATTATTTTGTGGTCAGAGAGAGTATTGACTTAATAAAGTCTCAATAGTGTCTCAGAGTGTGAATGGAAAAATTAGCATATTTATGAGATGTTGATTCTTATTTAAGGTAGGTCATCTTTCTATCTGTGGGCTTGCTTAGGATCAGTTAAGGATAATGAAATAATAGTTATGGAGCAGTGGAAATAGCAAGGTGAGGGTATTGAAGTTAGGGTTTCTAAGAGTCTTAAGTAAAGGGTTGGTCGATGCTATCTATTCAAAGATTGAAAAGCTATTTTTGTAAGGTAAATGGTGTTTTGTGGACTTCCTAAAATGAACAATAAACTTATTGCAACTTTTCAAGTTGGGTTGATTAAGACATTGGATTAATATATATTTTTTTAATGAAGAGAGTCAATATAAATGTAAACATGTGGCATATATTACTTTACATATTAACATAGCTCTATGGTACAAATGGTTTGGGTTCTCAGGTTCTCTTTACAGTCATTCTTCACTCTGAGTTCAAGTTAGACCATTAATATCTGAGAACAAATCTTCACTACTACATAAAATGTCATGATCACGTGTCAAGTTTTCCAAGGCTGATTGTTTCAACCTCCACCGTGTTAGGTTTTCCTATTCTTTTTGGGTGACCATTTGTTGGATCACTGAATGGCACAGGGTTGGCACAGTGGTTTCTGAAGTTGAGAACAAATATAAAAAAACACTGGAACACAAACAAAACTGAATAAAAGATTAGCATAATTTGAAGTCCAAGTCTCAGCTGGGAGCCCAGAGTACCCATATTAAGTACCCACTCTATAATATGAGGTACCCACAAATCTAGATATGGGATTATTAGATAGCTTAATGAATTTTATTATTATTTTTGCTTTCCAGATATTAATATTACAGATAGTAATATTACAGATCCCACAGAACTGTGAAGAGATATAAGTACAGTATTCTTCCTTAAAAAAATGCCACATGTTCTCTTTTTTGAGACCAATTATATATCGAAATGGCTCTATTTTCACACACCACCTGCTTGATTTTATAAACTTCATAGGTGAAGTTTTCAATAGCCCTGGTGGCATTCTCTATCCTGATATTCTCATACATGATATTCTGTATATAAGAGTTTGCCTGCTTTCTGGGCCTCTTATAAAACATGAAGTAAAGAACCTTGAGGATAGAAAAAGCAATCCAGAGTTTAGGGTTTTGGTTCTCAATTTTATTTTTTTCTTCTTCCGTTTCTTCTTTAATGAAGTTATTTAGTAACCTCCTTTTCATAGAAGAAAAGCTAATGGACCAAAATGGATTCTGAGTCATGTCAGGTGAGGTGCTATCATGAAGTCAGCCAGTAATTTACAGTGATAAGACTTACATGTCCAGTTTTCAGGTAGTAGCCAGTAGTTTTTTGTGCTGCAAATGTATACCAGTCTTTGGAGGTCGCCAACAATCTATTTTTCAGCCATAGTATCCCTAAAGCAATGTAAAATGGTATTCTAATGTTTTGGCAACACTTATTAAGAATCATCCAGTGCCAGGCAATAAAATCTATACTATTGATATTATTTTGTCTATTTAAAGCAATAGAAAAGTAGCACATCTTACTTTTAATATCTGTGAAACTATAACAGCCTCCAAATATGCACAATCTGTTCCTTAGTTATCTTCTAATATTCTGTTTCTGTTAAAGTTTTATTATAATATCTACTTCCCTCAAAAGATCTCTGAGCATTAATTCAGTAGAGAAAAGAGCCTCCTTTTGTAGATATGATATGAGAGAAGATTTTAATTTTCTGGCTCTCTAAATCGTAATGTTTGCCACCTAATATATCATCTAACAATTGAGTCTTATTACTCAAGAAACAAACTGATTCATTACAAAATAAATAAAATCCACAAATAAAACTTTTACCAAGGAAAGCTATAGAAACCCCATAAGATGCACAATATGTGAATGTGAATTCACCATTTTAAATATCATCAATTTGCTTGTATGCTTTAATCCATTCATGAGCAAATTTGAG
>CM053510.1:56268038-56285137 GCA_028627145.1 Eidolon dupreanum | reverse complement strand
CTACTGCTCCTAGGCTACAAACCTATATAGCATGTTACTGTACTGAATACTATAGGGAATTGTAACACAATAGTAAGTACTTGTGTATCAAAACATATCTAAAAATAAAGGTCCAGTAAAATATGATATAAAAAATGAAAAATAATAGACCCATATAGAGCACTCGCCAGAATGAAGCTTGTAGGACTAGATGTTGCTCTTGATGAGTCAGTGAGTGGTGAGTGAATGTGAAGGCCTAGGACACTATTATACACCACTGTGGACTTTATAAATGCAGTATATTTAATCTATACTAAATTTATTTTTTAAATTCTTTAATAAGTAGCCTAATAAAAAATAATAAATTATAATATTTTTACTTTGTAAATGTCTAAATTTTTAACTGTTTGATCCTTTTGTAATGACATAAAAAACACAGGCATATTGTATAGCTGCACAAAAAAATATTTTCTTTATATCTTTATAAACTTTTTTCTATTTTTATTTTTATTTTTTTACTTTCAAAACCTTTTTGTTGAAGCTAAGACATAAACACACACATTAGCCTGGCCCTACACAGGGTCCGGATCATCAATACACTGTCTTCCACCTCCAATTTTTGTCCCATTGGAAGGTCTTCAGGGCCAAGAACACAGATGGAGCTGTCATCAGGTATGATAATAATGCCTATTTCTGGAATACCTGATGAAGGATGGAGCTGCTTCAGGCCTTTTTTTGAGGAGGCGTCATTCTTTTTAGAAATAAGTCCATGACGGTGTGCTTAGTTTGTATCTTTTTTTTAAATTATAGACTTGCTTGTAAGCAGATAATGAGCCATGCACATTCCTCTCTGTTAATAAAATCCTTTTGGTATTGAGACCCATGTTTTAAAACTTTTTAAGGAGATGTCGAGTCCCGGAAAAAGCTTCTGTGAACCCCTTCACTAAATTTTCTTGGGGGTTCTTTTTCTTCTACAATTTCCTTTTCTGTTGCATCATTTTCAGCTGTGCAATTCTATTCCAGTTGAAAAAATTCCTTATTAGTCAGTTAATTAGGAAACTTTCAGTTCTCAATGTCATTCTCATCCACACCAGGTCAAGGTTGTTTGCTACCTCAATCTCAGACTTCTTGATTTTTGTAATCTCCTCATCCTTGGCAAATCATTTGATGTCATGGACAAACCTCTTGAGTGCCTTCTTCCAGATGCCATTCCTACACTTCTTGGTGACATTACTCCAAGCCCAAAAGAAGGTTCTTAATGCAGTCATTGTTGTTGTCCTCTTTCAGAATTTCATCAGTGTCTTCTCAGTGTTTTCTTCAGTTGCAGCAATAGGCTGGGCAAAGATACAAGACCTTAAAAGCTGTTAAAACTCCTCAATCCATTAGTGGATCAAAGAGGTAGTATTCAGAGGAAGAAATACCATTTTGATATTGGGAAGATCATCAATAAAAGGAACAGTATCAACAATAAGCAAAATTTGAGAAGTATATTATTCAAACAGTCTTCTCCATTTCTCTAGCATAGCAATTCATGAGGGCATTTTAGAAGAGGGGCTGGGTCATCCATGACTTTTTATTGCTCGGGTAGCACACTGGCATTGTTTGCTTATTGATATGCTAGAGGGCCCTGGAGTTCTCGCTATACCGGATCGCAAAGGGTTTCAATTTATAGCCTGCAACATTGCTCTCAGTCAAGACTGTTACTCTGTTCTTAAAAGATCTGAAACCTGCCATTGACTTGGCCTCTTCATGGAGGAAATTCTTTTCAGGCATCTGCTTCCAGAATAGGAACTTTTCATCCATATTGAATAGTTTCTTGGGCAAGTAATTTTCCTTTATATTCATCTTATCTAGAGTTTCTAAAAATTCTTTATTTGGCCTTCATATCTATTCACAGACTCACCATTCACTTTTACATTCTGTAACAAAGAACAATTCTTAAATGGTTTAAAACACCAAGAGTTAGCAGTAAATTTAGCATTGTAGCCAGATCAAGTCTTTTCTTTCAACATTGTAAACATTTTGCTTTGGCTATGATTGTCATAGTGCTGAGAAGGATTTGCTTCTGTGTCTGGTCTTCAATCCAAGTTATTAAAAGTTGCTCCATGTCTGATAAAGGCTCTTCTCAAATTTTTGTTAGTCTCATTGCCTTTAATGAAACAGATTCTTTAACAGCTTCCATCATTTCATTCTTGTTCTTCAAGATTATAGCTGCGGTGAAGTAGGATATGCTTGACTACTGTTGAATAATCATCACTGATTTTCCACCTTTGTAGTACTTAATCAGGTTTAATATTGTTTTCAGGTCAATCATTTGACATGTTTTCTTATTGGCAACATTAGCAATAGATTCTGTATGCTTAAGGGCCTCAATGAACAAAACAACATGAGATTTAATCAAACACAAGAGAATGATGCAATCAAGAGGTGCAGTGAACAAGATAAATGAGGCTGCTATCATTGTTACATGGCATACTACTTTACAGCAAACTTTTTTAGAAATAAAAAGAGTACATTCTAAAATAATAATTAAATGTATAGTATAGCAAATAAGTAAGCTAGTAACATAGTCTTTTATTATTCCTATAAAGTACATAGCTGTATGTGTTATACTTTTCTACAACTGGCAATACAGTAGGTTTGTTTACATCAGCACCACCTCAAACTCATGAGCAATGCATTGCACTACAATGTTATGATGGCCATGACATCACTAGCCAATAGGAATTTTTCTGCTTCATTAATCTTATGTAATCACTGTCATATATGTCATCCATCTGTGACAGAAATGTTATGTGGCATATTACTATAAATCACTAGCTAGACCATCATCTCATTCTTATCTTGGCTAAAGGTCAAGATCAACCTTCTAAATTCAGTGAAGATTAACAGAGATATCCTAGACCCAATGTAAGATAACTTTATTCTTATGCACTATTTTAATATTTTTATGTTATTGTGATATATTTTACATTTAATTTTCTCTTTGTTTTTGATATATAGATATGCAATTTTTTAACAAAAACCTGCACATAAGTCATGTATGCTATTCAATGATTTTTAGATACATACATACACCAGTGATACTGTTACTATAATCAAGGTGGTAAACATATCCATCACTTCCCAAAATTTCCTCAGTACCTTTGCTTTTTTATATCTTTTGAACAACTCTTCCCATTTTCTTCTCCAACAGTCCCTGCAAAACATGTTTTCTGCTTCATATGTTTTATTATTTTAGATACTCATAAGTAGAATTATGCAGGTTTTTTGTGATAGTTTCCTTAGAATAATGTCTTAAAAATACATTTATGTTTTGGTAAATGGTAGTATTTCCTTCTTTTTAAAGGATGAATAAAATTCTGTTGTATGTATATACCACATCTTCTTTATCCATTTATCCATCAATGGACATTTGGGTTGTTTCCATATTTTGGCTATTGTGAATAATGCTGCAATCAACATGGGCAGGCAGAAATCTCTTCAAGAGTCTGATTTTAATTCTTCTGGATATGTACCCAGGAGTGGTGCTGGATTATATAGTATTCTGTTTCTAATTTTTTGAGGAACCCCAACACTGTTTTACATAGTGGATGCACCATTTATATTCCCAACAGTATACAAGAGTTCCAATTTCTCCACAGGCTCACCAATACTTGTTATTATTTTTTTATAATAGCCATTCTAACAAGTGTTATATAATATCTCATTGTGGTTTAGATTTGAAAATACAATTGTGCTTTGTATCTATTGACGTTATATATATATATATATATATATATATATATATATATATATATATATCAATATTGGTGAGTTATTAGTTGAAGTAATTTATCAATAGATGATTTTTTTATATTATCAATTATATTATCTGTGACAGATTTTTTTTTCAACTCCTGTGCCTTTTAATTTCTTCTCATATGACTGGGATTTCTAGTACAATGTTGAATTGAATTGGTGGAGTCAGGTATTCTTGATTTGTTCTTAATCTCAAAAAGGAAGTTTTGACAGTTCTGTATCAACTATGATGTTTATTGTTGATTCCGTATAGATGTACTTAATCTGAATAATAATATCTCTTCCTTTTCTGAGTTTAATAAGAATTGTTTTGGTAATAAAGTTGAAATTCATCAAGCAAGTTTAGTTTTGAATATCTTGCTTGATTGGATTATACTAAAATAACATGTTTATTTTAATTATCTGAGATTTTAAAAATGGATTGAAATGAATGTGTATTCTGAAGTTGTTTTGCAAGTCATCCATTAACTAAGTTTATTAATTATGCTGTTCAGATAATATGCTTTGTTACTGACATTGGATTTTTCTATAATATCAATTAGTGAGATACATGTTTTAATATCTTCCACAATGAGTGTGGTTTTTACTATTTTGCCTTATAGTCTGATCAATTTTTACTTTACATATTTTAGGGCAAAGTTATTAGTAATGCTTTGTAAAATTTTAATTACTTATAAGTTAAAATATAAAATATTTAGAATTTTAGCAAGAAATTAGAAATTATTCTCCATTTATTCTTGACACTTTAAAATTTATTCTCTTAGGGAAATTATCATCATGTAGATTGGTCAGGTTACTATTTGCTTATATTTATTACCCATCTTTTCTCTAATTCTGAAAATATCTTTCAATATCATTCTTATAAGAAAAATTGAGAGAATTAGAGTTTCAGGTAAATTATATTTATTATGGCTTTAATCATTTCTTGTTCAATCTATTCAAAAGGGAACTTGACTCCCTTTGTAGTTTTGTCAATGTTTTTCTGAAACCACAGCTTACCTTTCAATGGGTTTTTATCAGCCCTATCTGCTTATTCTTAATGAGTATAACAATCCCATCTCTGCTAACTTCTCACATATGTATTTTGCCATCATTGGTATCTCCTCTTTGTACCTTTGCTAAATTACTTTCTGTGACATCAATATCTGAGGCTTTCTCTGGTCACTAGAACTTTGGACTATTGGTCTTTTTATTGCATCTTTCGCTTCACATGGTTAATTGCTTATGTGTCATTTAAAACTGCCTTTATGGTTCAACTTAAATATTGCTATTTCCAGAAAGCTTTTCTTGACAATTAGCACTGATTCCTTTCTGTGTTTTCTCAATGACCTGTCTATACTGCTACACTGTATTTACCTCTTCTCTAACTCTCCATTAGCTGTAACAGATATATAACAGAAATTTATATCTAACTAATGATTCAATCTTTAGAGCAGGTGCTAAATATATAAATATGCATATACATGTGTGCATATGATTATTAATGAAATGGATTTGAGAACTGTATTTTAGTACTTTTTTTTTTACTTGTTCTACTTTTAATAATCATTGGTTTTATGAATCCATCTTTTGAACATGGGTGCAGGCCAATTTTTAGATAAGCTCTATGTAATATAGATTATAGTTTCTCCCATTATTTCTACGTTTGTTCTAAACTGAGTTCTTAAATTCTCTTTCAAGTAATTTACTTTGTTTCTTGTGACCAACTTTCAACATCTAACCAAATTTTGCTTACTGTGTCCTTATTCTTTCTTTTCTGTACTCGAGACTTTGACATGTTCCTCTCTTAATAAGTCTTACCACTTAATGCTGATTTCATGTTTCCTTCAGTTTATTTTACTTCCCAAACTCCTTGATTATGTGTTCTATCTTCTATGACTTTCTCTACAACTGTTTCACTTTACTGATACCACGTTGTAAATATTTGGACATTCTCATACTGTCTGTCACTTAGATCTTTTCAGATTGCTCATCAGGCCTCTCCAGAATGAGTTCAGAGCATCCTAGTGGGGATCTCATGGCTTTATTAAGCCTTGGTTCTTACATAGGTTTTAAACACATTTTTTAGGTAATCTCTTAAAAACCAAAAGCATTTGATCCTTAAGAAACACTGTCATAGAAGTTTTAATGTAACTATAACAATGAATAACTGCAAGAAAATGTAGAAAACAGTTTCTGAGTTTCATTTCAGATGTTATGTTGGTATTTCTGTACTCAAATTTCTAAACCCTCAACTAAAATTTAGATAAGTCAAAAACAAGGCAAGGACAAGACAATAAAGGCATCCAAGTGGGGCCATGAGGAGGGCTACTGAAAGAAGTGTGTGTGTGTGTGTGTGCATGTGTGTGTGTGTGTGTATGTGTGTGTGTGTGTGTAAAATAAATTTATAAATGTATCTATATATAAAATAAATCAAATTATCAACAGAAATGATCATATACAAAATACAGATTACTGCCATTTATGTATTTATTATTTTTAACTCATTTGCTCATTTACTGTCCAGTTACTAGAAATGTATTACATGCTAGACACCGTTATTGGTGGTGAGAATACAGCAACAAATAAGGATAGAGTCATAACCTTTCTAGATCTAACAGAGAAAAAGTAAACAAGTGATATAAATAAATAACTATAATTTGACGTGATATGAAGGAAAATTACAAAATACATGTATATGTCAATAAGCTGACCTTGCCGAAAGGTTGAGTAAAACCTGAATATGAATAACAGTACCACAAATGCCAGCTGATTGAGATAGAGGGAATAGTACATACTCCGAGAACTGTAAAAAGAAGTTCAGCAAAGCAAATCATAGGGAAAATGAGTGGTCAGATGGAGAATTATATAGGACAATTTTTTTATATATCAACAGAAAAGCTTTTCTCTATTTCTTAGTGGCTACAATAAGCACATATTTGCATTTAGTTATGTTTCTTAAGAAATATATTTTAGTCTTTGGTTATTACTGGGTTTTTTTCCTTAAAATTTATTTGTTGAAGAACCCAAATTACCTGTTTTGTATAGTTTCTGTATTTTGAATTTGTTCATTTTATCCTCTTGATGTAACCTATTATATTGTCCTGTAAATTAGCAATTATTATTATCTTTGATCACTTTCAGATCTTTAAAAAAAAAAATGCAACATATTTTATAGGTGATAGATTGTACTTCCAAGAGGAAGTAAAATGTCCAGTTGTCTCATTTTTATATTAGTGACCCGTTGATGAACATTATTTAATATTTTTTATTTCAAAGTGATGTATTATATTTTTATCACTCCTCCTTCGATTATTAGCTTGAATACTTTTATAAAGAGAAACTTCCCATTTTTGGTTTGGTTACCGAGTGGTACACTTTATATAGGAAAAATAGAATAAGTATTTGGTTGTTTTGCTTTCCTTAACTGTTTCAAAAACAAAAGAAGAGTTCCTTAGAATTCTCTAAACATGACCATTTTTAAAAATAAAAAGTATGTGTCATACACAATGGAATGCCATCTAGCAACAAGAGAAAGGCTGAATAAATGATACATTTAATGTGAACAAATCTGATGGAATTAACACTGAATTAAAGAAAATAGATGCAAAGATCATGCACTGTATAATCCCATCTATATACAATGCAAAACACAAAATCAATATGTGATGCCAGAAAACAAAAGAAGTAAGGGCCTTTTTGTGAAGTTAGGGAAAACCATGAGTAGTCATAAAGGAGTCCTTTGGAGTACCAGAAATGTCTAGGTGGGAGAGAGGTAGCCACATAGGTATACACATATGCAAAGATTAATTGAGCTGTACGCTTAAAATGCATAGGGTCCACTCTATATAAATTACAACTCAAACATAATTAAAAAGATTGGTTACTCTAGATTGGTTAGGCTTGGGGATGAGGAGAGAGACTGGGGTGTTGAAATATATTCTAGTTTTATCTGAGGTCAAAAAACAAATCTATACTTAGGAGCAGTACACTTCAGAGTTTATATGCTGTACCTCAAAAGATTGTAAAAAGATGATGAACTGTTCTAAGTTAATTTAGATAGATTTGAAAGACTAAAAATTATGCTTATTACACTTCAAAAGCAATTTAGAAAAGAGACTTGAGAGATATAACCACTCAGTGAATTTATTATTATTGATTGGATCCTACTTCAAAAATAAGGCTTTGAAATATGTGTTTGAAGTAATAAAGGAAATTTGAATTTAGAGTGACTGTTAGGTGATATTATAGAACTTTTAATTTTTAAGTATGATAATGGTATAATGGTTTAATGAAACTGCATATCTTCATTTTTAGTGATACATGTTAGTGTCAAAATATCTGTAATTTGCTTTGAAATGTTTCAGAAAAGAGTTATTGAGAGAGAAAGGTGAAGCAAATATGGGAAAATGCTAAAAATCGTTGACTGTGATTAGTAGATATGTGTCTATTTGTGTGCTCATCGTTTTGTTCTTTCTAAATATCCTTATATTGAACATTTTAAATATTTTTTAGAGCAGGCGAGGAAGAAGACAAGAGAGAGGAGGGAATACTAGATACTTGAGGCATTCCCATTCTTACTGTAGCCATCCTTCCTTAGACCAGCTCTATTTGTATTTTGTCTTGTTTTACAGAAAGTGTTGGGTTCTGAGTGGAATGCTGAAACATTGTGCAGTTTGGATCTAATCTCTAGAGCCATATTTTGCTAGAATGAGCTCTTTGTTGGGCAGAGCCACCATGGTGGGCCTGCAAACCATAGCAGACCTTGACTCCAGGCAGATCCATGGGGAATTGCACAAGAAAATAGCCATGCTATTGAATGACATGAAGCTAGACCTCAAAATCTATGGCTTTCTATGGTCGTCAGTGGTATTTTCTCATATCTTCAGCTTTTTCATAGGTTTCTTATTTTTGTTTAGACTTTATATATAAAAAAAAATACTTGTATAAACCCTTACAAAGTTGATTCAGAAAAATGTAATATTTTTGGCAGGCTTAGTTCTTTTTCAAAGGTATAGGCAGAACTGAAGTTATCTTTAGAAAATACTAACCTAGAGAAAATCGTGAAAAAAAAGGAGTTTGGAGAAAAAATAAAAAAGCTGAAGAGGACCAACTCAGTACTCAAGTAGTCAATAAGTTTCCAAGTACAAGAGCCGAATGAAGAGATGTGCAGACCAAGAAGGAGTTGATGGCTGAGATTATAAGAACAATCCAGTCACTAGATGATGACTAGAAAGTCACCACATCACAAGCAGTTTTCCTAAATGATGCATTTGTCTAAAAATAATCTTTTCTATGTCTCTTCAACCAAAGATGTGGGGGACACATTCATCTGAAAGTAGGGCTTTCCTTTCCACTTCCCTCCATGCTACCAGTCTATGTTTACATACCTACTTGCTCAGACTCAGGTTTGTCGTAGCCAGTGGATCTAAAGAGACAGTTCGTGAGATAAAGACCTTCTTTGTCATTCTTCTCAAAGAGACATATGTGGAAGTCCATGAGATAGATTTTCCACTACCATTACATCCTGAAAATAGGATTTCCTTCTCAGTTAAATTTACCTTAAAATGAATGATGTAGGCTTTTAGAATATCTCTATGAAACTTGAGTGTCTGTGAGCTCTCTTCAAGAGAAATCTTGTATATTTTCAGTTTAAGAAAATCATGGTTCTTAAAAGACTATAGGCTTAAATTGAGACAGGATAAAATTATAACTCCTAGAAGAGCATTTTCTAGTTGTTATTTTTATGTGAATCTTACAAATGGATTATTTCTATGGTATTATACTCTTTAGATAACATAAATACCTAATTTAATTTTAATTAGTTTATTATAACTTCAACAGTAATTAGAGCATTATATGTGTGATTTAACAATAGAAGATTTAACTGCAAAGGCATTTGTGCTGTGCCTAAAGCTGTTCTTAGAACAGTAGCAAAAAAAAAGTAAAGGCAACATGATTGTTTTCCTTAAGAAATAGTAACTGCTTAAAAAGTACTATTGTAACTGTGGGATACAGCTATTTCAGTGTATTTCAAGGAAAATTGACAACATTAAATGCTTATGTTCAAAAAAGAATAAAGCCTAAAGGTTAATGAAATAAATGTCCTAATTAAGAAGCTATGTTATTAAAAATAAGTCCAAAATAAATTAGAAGAAATTAAATAAGAGAAATTAATCAAATACAAAATAAAGATACAAGGAATCAACAAGTTAAAAGTTTATTCTTGGGAAAAATTAATAAAGTACATAAAACTCTAGTAGATTTTTAACAAGTAGAAAATGCAAATAAACAATATTAGGAAAGAAAGTGGCATATAAAGCAAATTTTATATATATAATATAAATACTTTGAATAAATATGTATCAATAAATGAAAAACAGTTATGAATAGATATTTAAAACATTTTCTTTAATAAAAAATAGAGAGACAGATTTATAGTACATCAATATTTATGTAAATTAAAAAAATATAGAAAAACTTCCAATATAATTTATAAGAATATATTCCCAGCTAAGGGGCTCTGTTAATAACAACACCATGGTGACTAAGGAAGTGAAGGGGAGTTGTTGAAGTTAAGTATATGTCAGAAATGTTTATAACAGAGAACATGCTTTGTAAGAATGTGTTGTTATAGTTGAGAAGCATATACTGTTCAACACAGTAGATCTAGGTTGCATAAACAACTAAATAAAAGAAAAATATTAAAAGTTCCAGGTAGAACTCCTAGTCCTAGTGCTCACTAGACTGCATGGGACCCTATTTATTGGAGAGAGTTATGACGGGATTAATCGGGGCTCAAATAAAAAACAGAAGAGGCTACAGAGAGTGGAAACTGAAGCTCTTGAGCAAAGTGAGCTTATACAGGGCATGGATCTGGGTTGTAAATAGTAAATACTGAACTCAGACCAGCTCTAGTAAAAGAGCAGGTGAGAAGCTATTCTGTGGATATCTCTGACAGAAGTACTAGAAGTTGAATTGGCAATAAGATGAACATCACCCAGTGGCTAGAGTTGAAACTGCTTAGTGTTGAAGTGACTAAAGAATGTAGCAGGGGTATATGAAGCTCCAAAAGATAAATAGTCTGAAATCACATGAGTCTGGGTGTTGGCATCCTGCCCAGGAAGAGATTGAAGAACCTGAGACAATTAGCAGGGAAAGTTCCAGTTAGGGTAACAGCCAAAGGGTGCTCACATCAAAGCCCAGGGGCTGAGATTGCTTGAATTGATAATACCACTCAGAGGTGGACAAAATAAGGTATCCCCAAAGAAGCCAGCAGAATGAGCCAGTAAGAGGTAAGACTTCCATGCGGGGACAGAATCTATGAGGAACTCCTTTCATACATGCCCAAGAAACTCAAGCAGGTGGTATATGAACTTCCCATTGATGGACAAATGGATAGACGTGTGAGGGGGTGGCTGTGTTTATTTGTGTGTATTTCAAATAAAATATAATTCAGCCACCAAAAAAAAAAAAAGGAAATCCTGCCATTCGTGACAATATGGATAAACCTTGAGGGCATCAGGCTCAGCAAAATAAGTCAGAGAAAGAAATATGTGTGATCTCACCTAACTGTAAAATCTCAAAGAGCTGAGCTCATAAAAACAGTATATTGGTGTCTGCCAGGGGCTAGTGGGTGAAGAAAGTGAGATTTTGGTTAAATTGTACAAACTTCCAGTTATAAGAGGAATAAGTCTGAGGATCTGATGAATATCTGTGACTACGGTTAACTACTGTGTTGTACAATTGAAAGTTGCTAAGAGAGTAGATAGATCTGAAGTGTTCCTGTAACAACAAATGGTACTTAGGTGAAGGATATGTTAACTAACTTTATTGTGATAATCATCTCATAACATATCTATGAATCATAAAATCACATTGTACACCATTTACACAATTTCGTAGATCAATCATGTTTCATTAAAGCTAGGTGGATGAAGAAAGAATAGTAAGTCTGGGAAATGTTATCTTATAGTGCTTATTTCTGGAATGGAGCCTTGCCCATTATCTATGAGAACGGTATCCATGAGAAAGGCTCTTTATAAAATACTCTTAACTAGTAGGGTTGTCAGTTTTGCTTCTTTTGATAAACTGGTTCATTTATCAAGCGATTTCCTTTAGCAGTCTGGTCCCACATACTGCCCTAAAATGGCCCCTACTCTTTCTGGAATATTCTTTGATACTGTCCCCCAAAAGGCCAAGGCATTGAGGAATAATCCAAAATGCTTTCCACATAGGAACCCTGGGTCTAATTTAACACCAGACAGTGCTACTTTCCTGGGTCCCGCTGGCCGTTTGGCCTTAGGTCCCCTGACTTCTTTGTAAGTTATAGGGTAGCACAAGTGGATACACTTCAGGTCTTGAGGTTCCAAAATAACAATGGCTAGTTGCATTATCTTTTTAATTCATGTTATTTGCTTTGATTCAACTACATGCTATATAAAAATGCCCTTCACATTACTTATATCTATTCATCCATCTATCAGTAAATAGATGGATAGATAATCTTAAGTATACATTTTTAAGTATCACCAACTCAGTATTTACTAAGCTTAATATAGAATATGGTCAAAATATTAAACAATAAAATTAATATTGTTGCTGTAATAGAATATCAGATTGGAATCTGAACAAGCAAAATAAAAAATAATAGCCAGAAATTGCATGACAGTTTTCAGAAAGTGGAAAACCCACAACTTCCTCAGTGAACTCATGCATTTTAACATATTTTTCACATCGGACCTAATATAGAATATTTGAACTACAAAGTAGATAATGGCTCTTATCACCTTTCTAGAGAAAATGCAGAATACATTTTCATATGGCTATTTTTGTTAATGAATCTCAATAAACACTAAGCTTATGATAAAAGGCAGCTTAGTGAAGGAGAATTTGTAAGGTGATGAGCTAATGTGGCATTGCCCTTCTTTTGATACAGAAAAATGACAGGATCTCGACCATTTATCTTGTGTTTGAGATCCTTATAGACTACAGTAAATTATATCTAGTTGATTTATTGGAATATTGGTGAGAGTTTTAGAAAAACATGTAACAGTGTGCCATAGGCAAGCTGACTTAAAAGAAGTGGGAAAGAAGAGAGGCAATAAAATAACCATTGGAAGACATATATAAAATTTCAAGGAACCCATTTGAAGGTAGGTTCAGGACTCATAAGAGGAGGAATTATCCTTAAAAATACTATTTCTTCCTCACAGAATAAAAGGAAAAGGTATAGACAATTTGTAGAACAATTTGAAATGGAGAGCAGGTTTGTGTTATAAACTGGCACTTGCTGTGTAACCTCATAATTAGTCTTTGGAAGACAAAGTTGGTGTAGTTAAGGCTCAAAAACTGTAGAAAACATTCATATTTTTTTGGTTTGGTTTGTGCATGCTCTCCTCATCTCAGTTTCATGTAATTAAAGTGTTAGTTTTCTCTCTTCCTTTAAAAGATTTTATTTTCTTGTATTTTGTTCATCAATATATAATGCCATATTAAATTAGATGGATTTCTAAGGTATTGGATAGCTTAGAAATGATTTTTATGTATTGGGATGACATGGTAATTTACATCCTAACTTTATTTACACTAGAATATAAACTTCCTGAAATCCAGAACTGTGTGTGTGTGTGTGTGTGTGTGTGTGTGTGTGTGTGTACGTGTGTGTGTGTGTGTGTGTGTGTGTGTGTGTACGTACGTACGTACGTACGTATGCTGGCCCAGTCTCTATATCTTGTACATGATAGGCATTCAATAAAAATTTGTTTGAAAATATAAATGATTTCATACTGCATTCTAAAAATTGAAGCCTAGTGTCGTTTCACACCTACATCTCTGTCAGGTACCCAGATCTCATTCTTCTGTTCCCACTTTTTTATGTTTATAAATATTTCAGTTTTTTTCATCAGAGGTCTGGCTGTATTATACTAATAACAGACGTCTTGATTTTGCATAAAATCCATTAACTCAAAATAATTATTTTAAAGGATCTAATTGTTTTTCAACAGTTAGCTATTACTGAGATCACATTTATAACATCAATATTCTTTAGTGTTATGTCTTATTTATATGTTTTCATTGTGCTTTTATTAAAGTGGACAAAAGCTTTTAAAAGTCCCATCAAACTGCTAAATTATAATTTCTGAAATTATTATTGTTTATTTTTCCAGTGTTTTCCTTTTAAGCTGAAGGAGCAATTCGACTAGACAGTTCTTCTTTGGAAAAATAAAGAAAATCTAAATACAAATGGTATCTGTATCAGACAGATTCTCTATAGTAAATACATGGTACACTTATTTTTTGAGTGTATTACAAAGGTATAAACAGGGTGTAGTAAATCCATAAAAGATAATGAAGTGTAATAACAAGGAATGCCACCATTTCATGACAGTCGTGTAAATGCCCCTTTTGGATCTCCTTCAAGAGAAACTATTCTAGGACACATATGCAAATGACAGCTCTAGCTTCTATTTTATTAGACTCAATATTTTTTCAACAAGTCCATTCTTTTTCTGACTGCTCCCAGCCAATGTCTGTGTATGATAACTGTACTAAAACTGGCCAAAGTTTGTGAGATGTAGGACACCCCTGGCAGGCAACATTGGATAGGAGACTCCCCATCAGTCTGGCATTGAACTGTGCTCTAATCTGAGAACCTATCTACTCATTCTCTTTTCTTCCCCTTCTCCATGCATAGTTTTAAGATCTGCAACATATTCTGAGCTATTCTTATCTATTGCACTTATTTTTCATATGATTTCTCTCCAGTAAATCTCTTGCACCTCTAGCTCAATCTTGGCATTTGCTTTTTAGAAGACTAAAGTGACATATCCTCCAAGTTCTAATGATGAGGGGAGTAATAAATTATCAGAAAGAAAGCAATGTTATGAAGAGTTTGGGTCTTTACAGCACAAAGCAGTTCCTTAGGGAGAGACATAACTTTCCAACCTCTGTTTCTTTCCTCATTATGATGCCTGTCTGGAGGTTTCTAAAGGCAGAAGGCAACTGATACTAGAGGATGAAGAAGCCCTTTGATGCTGTTCACACAAGCCTTGGGACAGGAATAATTATAGAGAAGATGGAGAATCGATCTATTTTATTTATTTCTGCTTTGATATTTATTTCCTTCTAACTTTGGGCTTCATTTCTTTTTTTCAAGTTCCTTGAGGTGTAAAGTTAGGTTTTTTTATGTGAGATTTTTTTTGTTTCTTGGTGTGGGCATTTATTGCTGTAAACTTTGCTTTTAGCACTGCTTTTGCTGAATCCTGTAAGTTTTGGTATATTGTATTTCATTTGTATCAGGTATTTTTTCACTTCTCTTTTAATTTCTTCTTTGACTCATTGGTTATTCAGTAGCATGTCGTTTAGTCTCTTCATATTTGGGAATTTTTCAGTTTTCTTCTTGTAAAGGATTTCTAGTTTTAAACCATTGTGGTCAGAAAAGATGTTTGATATTTTTTAAATCTTATATTTATTAAGACTTGTTTTGTAACTTAATATATGATCTTTCTCAGAGAATATTCCAAGTACCCTTGAGAAGAATGTATATTCTGTTGATTTTTGATAGAATGTTCAATATATATCTGTTAATCATTTAAGACTGATATGTCTTTATTTTCTGACAAGATGATCTATCTATTGACATAAATATGGTACTAAAGTCTCTTACTATTATTGTATTGCTATTTCTCCCTTTAGGTCTGTTAATATTTGCTATATATATTTAGGTGCTCCTATGTAGGGTGCATAAATATTTACAATTGTTATATCTTCTTGTTGGATCGACTGCTTTATCATATGTAACGTCTTTTTTTTATCTTTTATTCCAACTTTTTTTCAAAATGTACATTTTCTGATATAAGTATACCTACCTCAGCTTTGTTTTGTTTTCGATTTGTATGAGATATCCTTTTAGATCCCTTCACCGTCTATGTGTACTGTTATATCTGAAATGAGTCATTCATAGGCAGCATATAGATGGATCTTTTATTTTTATATCCACTCTTGTCTTTTCATTGGAGAATTTAGTTCATTTACATTTCAAATAATTATTTATAGGCATGTACTTACTGCCATTTTGTTCATTGTTTTCTGGCTGTTTCGTAGTCCCTTTCTGTTTCTTTTTTCTTTCCTTTTTCTCTTCCTTTGTAATTTGACTTCCTTTAGTGGTATACTTAGATTCCTTTCTCTTTACCTTTTGTATATCTCCTATGGGTTTTACTTGATGGTTACCATGAAGCTTACACATAATAACTTATATTTATAAAAGTCTATTTTAAGTTTATAAGAATATAAATTTGAATATTCTAAAGTTCTACATTTTTACTACCCCCCCCCCACTTAATGATTTTTGATGTCACATTTTATATCTTTTTATCTTATGTTTCCCTTAACTAATTATTTTAATTATAGTTATTTTACTACTTTCGTCTTGGTGTAGGTCTCTTTATGTTACTCTTATTTGGAACTATATGGGCTTCCTGGATCTGGATGTCTGTTTCCTCCTCCAGGTTAGGGGAATATTTAACCATTATTTCTTCAAAGAACTTTTTTTTCTCCTTCACTTTCTCTTTTTTGGAAACCCCTATAATGCAAGTGTTAGTACGCTCGATGGTTTCCCATAAGTTTCTTAAACTTTTTTTTGATTTTTCTTTTGGCTGCTCTGATTGGTGAGTGCCAGTGTCCTCAAGTCTACTCTTTCTTCTGCTTCATCTACTTTTCTTTGTTGAATCCCTCTAGTGTATTTTTCAGTTTAGTGATTGTATTCCTTAGGTCTCTGATTTCAGTTTGATACTTATATTTTCTATCTTTGTTAAAGTTCTCACTTTGTTCTAGAGAGTAGTGGACCTGGGAGGCCACATAGAGACATTCAGTCAAGTACATAAAAAGCTGGGGGAGGGGGAAAAGCACAAACTCCTGGTTTACTTTTTCTCAACTGTTCGATGTATATTTCCTTTCATTCTGGTAAATAAAACTGAAATTTCTATTGAAAAATGATGCTTTCCAATCTATCTAAGAGAATCATTGAAATTTGATGGGATTGACTCTACCCTCATAACTCCTTACCCAGAGATCACCAATCAGAGTATTTTACTCTTTGACCGCAGTGAATGATCCAAGTAGTGGAACAGGATCAATGATATTTAATTCTCAAAATCTTTTGGAGCAAATGTAAAGAGACTCTTTTCATTAATGTTTCCAGTTGCTGAAAGAACTGACATGGGGAAAAACATTTCTGAGAACGAAATTAACAGACAAAGCAAAAAAGGAAAATGAGAGGAAAATGTCCCAAACATCTTTATTATCAGTACAATAATGCCTCACACGGAACTACTACTACT
>CM053510.1:56246930-56267538 GCA_028627145.1 Eidolon dupreanum | reverse complement strand
ACACACACACACACACACAGGTAAAGAATACAGTGGATTGAATTTTTATATCTGTTCCAATTTTCTTCTAAGGTGCCTTCCTGTACAAAAGAGATTGGAAAACTGAAAGATAGATTTCCTAGTCTATCTTGATGCTAGGAATTTGGATTTAAAGGAGGCTCCAATAAAATGTAGTTTTAAAAGTATTGAATTTGTACCCAGATTGAGTAGGGAGTGAAATTGTAGCAAAGAGGTATCCATTTTGCGTATGTAGGTTGTAGCAGGCAAGGCATGGATCTGAAGCTATAGTATGGTGGAAGTTTTATTCTTGAGTCATGAATACAATTATATGTCTCTTCTCCTAGATCTTATAATTTTCTAAGTACCTAACAATCTATTTAATGTTATTTCTTTTTAACTAGGTAAGTGGGTCTAGTATCTATGATTATACCTTATTCAATATACTTTTAATACAGTGCAATAAGTGGGTCACTAGAGATACTACTATTGAAGCACATAAGAGAAAACCTAGCCAGCTTTCATAGTTGATATCTAAGTGAGGTACTAAGGTAAATATTAGATAGGTGTATAGCTAAGGGTATATACCCTGGCAAAGAAAACACTTACAAATAACAGTCCAGAAAAAAAATGAGGCATATTTTGGGAATAGTAGGTGATTCACAATAATAGTATAGCATATAAGGTGAAAGTGGCTAAAAGTAATGTTAGCAAAATAATTTGAGGTTGAACAATTGGAAGATCTGTGTACCTCACTAAGGAGCTATAACTTTATTTCAAAAATACTGGAGAACCATTAAAGAATTTTGAAGTAAAAAAAAAAGTGATCAAATCAAATGGCAATTTAGGAAAATTATTCTAGCTCTTATATGAAAACTAGCTTGAATATTTGGAGTATTTAATGAGTGTTTTATCTGAGCTAGGCAATCTTCTGAGTAATGGTAAACAACAGCGAAGCAAACAATGCACCAGTCCTCTTGTAGCTTACTCGTGAACATGACACTACATTTGTGTGTGTGTGTGTGTGTGTGTGTGTGTGTGTGTGTGTGTGTGTGTGTGAGTAAAGTCCAGACACTAGATAATATTACTGAGTGAGATAGAAAATACAGAAAGAAAGGAAGTCTGAAAACTAGGCCCTGGAGCTATTGAAATGGCAATGGGTTGAAAGAGATAGAGAAGTTAGAAAAGAATCGAGAGAAGGACAGTGAGTAAGACAGGAAAAAAAATCTTAAGACAGCAGGGTGATCAGATGAATAAAATGTTTTATGAAGAGGACAGTGATTAAGTATGACAGATGCTGCTAAAAGTGGGAACTGAGTGATCACTAAGAATTGGATTTGACAATATGGAGGAAAGGGGTAACAGTGACATGAGCAGTTATCAAAATGCTGGGGATGACAGTTTGGAGTACTTTCAGGAGAGAATATGAGGAGAAGCTTAAGAGATCAACAGTAGTGGAAACTCATTTGAGATGTTCTACTGTACAGTGGATCGAAGTAATGAATGGATTGATGGGTTTGAGAAACAAAGATAATGATGAAGAGTTAATAATATTTTATGGGAGAAATGGACAAAAATCTTTTTAAAAAAGGTAGAGGGTTGGTACTGAAATAATAGAACTTTAAAACCTTGAAGAAATTATATTCAGTGCACTATAAAACAGCACAGGCTGAAACTATCGAATGGATCCCCACTGAATTCAGACTTTGGCAATACTTCCAGCAGGCAGAGACTCAAAAGAATAAAAAACGAGAAAACAATTTTGTTTGGATTTTACTCAAAGGTCAAGATACTTTGATTTTGGATGTAATTCTTTGGGATTCTAATGTCTTAGGAATTTAATTTGTGGTGAGATAAACTATTCGAATTTTAATTTACCTGAGATTTCATAGTGGGAAAAGGAATTATAATCGGATTTGGAGCATCTCCACTATGGCATTTTATTATTAAAGTATCAAGTTAAAATTTAATCTTACTGCAGAATTTCTGTTAGGATCTCTAGGCTGATGTAGTTGGATATAATTTTTGATAGGAAATAGAATATAGAGAAAGTTTTCAAACTTGGATACATAATGATTTAATTAATAGTCTCTTCTGACTTATTTAGTGTTCTTATTAGAGAAAATTAAACTGTTGAACAAAGATTCCAGAACATATCCTGATAAACTGTTCATCTCCTTAGTCTGGCTAAGGATTTCACAGTTATACAAAAATTATTATAAGAACAAATGTCTAGGGTGCTGTAGAGAGGACTTTTTCTCCCTATTACTGCTGTATTTTTTTTTTATTAGTATTAACTGCATAAAGTCCCTTGCTCCTCTCTGCCTTTAACTCATTCCTCCCTAAAAACGGAGAAGTCGCTTAACCTGATTAGTAAATTTAGAAGGGTAAATTTGAAATTTATAGTCTGGCTCGTTTTTCTTCTTTTACACACAGTGAGCATGTGTCTGCTTTGTGCCTTCATGACAGGAATATAGCCATCACTCCTCCCTCACAGCCAAATGTCTCTAAGCAAAACTATTTTTCTCTGCCATTGTTTTAATGTCAAGTATACAAAAGTTGAACAAATAGTGCAATGAACACTCATATATCCTTTTTGATTCAACAATTAATATTTGCCACATTTACTTTTTCTATGTATATAGAATAATAAATACATTAAATATAAGTACATCTTTGCCGAGCCATCTGAAAGTAACCCATGTGAAGATATCACGATACTTCACTATGAAACACTTCGGCAAACAGCACCAATAAATAAGGACATTTTCCTACAAAACTATAATACCGTTATGACATCAAAAATATGAATAATGCCATAGTATCATCTATTATCTAGTTCACATTCTAATTCCTTCAATTGTCCTCAAAACTGATCCTGCTTAAAGCAATAGCAATGAAGGGTTACCGTGCTGCAGAACCATTCATACAAAGAGAAATGGGTTTTCTCACCCTTTAGTATCTTTACTGTCTGAGTGACTGCTATCTGTTAGTAGATGTCAATATTCTTCCCACAAAAGTTTAGGGAAAGAAGGGCCTCAGAGAAAAACTACATGGCAGGGGCCAGAGCCAATGTCCTTCAGCCTGCTGTATTTTAGGTTAAGATGCCAGTCCTACTGCTGATAAGTTGGTTTCACCATTCCTTCCCATGAAGAAGTTAGTGGCGACAGCTCCAGTAATGGCAACAGACCATCCTCATACACACACATTCCTACGGTCTCTGAAAGAGCCTACATGATGCTTTGCCTTAATCAGGTTAATCACATATGAAAAAAGGAAATCTGGTTACATATACTAAAGATCAAAAAACCTGAAAAACAGAATACTTATCTCCTTTCAGGGCTAATGACACCTATCATTAACTTCTCTGTTCCTGCTGAATTTAATGGCATTTTAATTGGGGTTTCTTTCAGGTACTGGTTTCTAGCTATTAGAAAAACAACAAATACACATCCAAACCAAATGTAGTTGACATGCTATGGTTTCAAAATTTCTATCAATAAAGCATACATCACCTCATTCATTGACTCAGAAATACTATAAATACTTGGTCAGTGATGTTAAAGCTCTAATTAAAAAAAAAATGTTTCTGAGTGATTTATGATAAGAACAAAATCATTTTGCTTTGCATATGTAGCTCTTCTTATTCTTCATTGCAAAACTGAGGTTGTGCTAATGATTTTATTATAAATATCATATGACAGATCTAAATCATAAAAATACAGGCTTTGTAATTACTAATATTTTTATAAATAAAAGTCAATTGGTATTTACACAAGGATCCAACTTATGCCTTTAATTGATATAATATAGAGAGGTGTTAATTCAATCCATAGACTCATTCAACTCCTGTTAGGCAAAAAGAACAATCCCCTGTGAATGCTTGATAAAAGTTATTAAGAAGAGTGAGCTTTGGTTATTTTATATTCCCTGTTCCAGAATTTTGTTTTATTCTCGTAGAGTATTTATATCTCAGATAGTTTGTAACAAATTTGCATTAAATATGGTTATTATGCTAAGTGAAATAAGTCAGAGAAAGAAATACCATATGATTTCACTTTTATGTGGAATCTAAAAAACAAAATAAACGAAACAGAAACAAAACTCGGAGCAGTTTTCCAGTCTTGTTTATTACTGGTTGAATAAGTTGTGACTAGTTCTAGAATCCAATGTTAAAAGACCACTGTGCTGAGATATAATCCAGATTTTCCAATGTCAGATTTTATGAATAATAGTTGATATTTGTGTCTTCATAGCTTTCTCTCTCCTTATTTATTTTGTAAATTAGCTTAGCCATTTGGGAGGGCATAAAAGGAGTGGTGCTATTAACTGTGTCCCTTCAAGTTCCCTTAAACCTGACAGAAATAGTTTTAAAAAGTTACTGGAAAACATAGACATGAAGTTGCAGAGATGAAACAGAATATTTACCTTTTTGTTTTGTTTTTCTTGTTTTCTTTTTGTTTTTGTCTTTACCTCAATAGTCATAGGTGAAACATTTAACATTGAATAAATCTAGGAAGTTTTAGAGTCAAATAGGTAACATAAACTATTATTGTGTATGTATACGATGTGTAGCAATTTGCATTAATGCAACTTCTTAGTATTTTATTATTTTGTAATGGAAAGTGTGGTTAATATCACTTGCGTGATTAAACTCCTACATTTAGGAGCACAAGAAAATACTTTTTTGAGCTCCAAGAATAAATGAACTGAGCTATAGCAAGAAGGAATTAAAAAGGTACAGCACATATATCTCCTTTGGATTTAGAGACAGAAGTTCAAGAGTCAGAAAACCCTTCATTAAGTCTGAATACATCTTCCCTTCTTCAAGCAACATCACATTTCTGAGTGAATGATGCACAAATATTATAGACAATATTCATTTTAAGAAAAAAAATAGAATAAACTTAACATATTTAAACTCTGATGACTTGAGTGAGAGGAGGCTCAGGGTGCTGGCATGCCCTTCACCTAAACAAGTATAAAGAGACCCATGTTTCAGATGCTTACCAGAATGACTGCGGAGTACTTATATTATTATATTAGTATTTTATGAATCTGAGAATATTCGTGAAAAATAACTTGATGGAAGTTCTCAAAATTACCTGTAAATCTGGATCTATACTAGATCTACTGAATAAGAATTTTGAAGTTGCAGTTTCAAAATTTGGATTGCAAGAGCTGGGAGAGAAATCACAGATTTTTCTCAGGCTGAGCCAATTTTGAGAATCAGCAGGCAGCACATGCATATATCTATAATCATTAAGTTCTAAATTTGCAGGAAAAGTTTAAGTGTCAGTGCTATCAGACTGGAATAAAAAAGTAAGAGTTAAAACCATAATTATCTTCCTCAATAGTGATTAGAGATTAAGACTCGAGATCAAATGTAAATGCAAGTTACACGTTTCCCCATCCTAATTTCTCTGATCCTAAACTATATATTTCATAATACAAGATAATTCAAAGCCAACCAACTTCCTGTCCTTTCTCCCATACTTTGATTTCTTTTAAACAAATCCTCCCACATACTTCTGTAATACAAGGTAGAGTGATTAGAATGAGAGATATGACTCACCATAAGAGGTGATCCTTTGACTCTCTGCAAGTATAATTTATGTACAGCCCAAAACCATGCATTAAGCACTTTGACATCGAAATGTCACTTCCCTCATTATCAAAGCTTCACAAAACTTTGTGAAGTTAAACATGTTTTCCACAAGAGAGTGGGAAATGGATGAAGCTTCCTACGCTTTTTGCTATAGTACCAAGAATCTCTTTTGCGATGGAAAATTTGACAAATGTATCAAGAATAGGTAAAATGAATGCCATCAAAAGGAACTATTTTTTCTTATTAATAATTCTGCTAGTCCTACAAAAGAAATGAAGAAAAAAGTTAAATCACAGAAAAAAAATGAAGAATCTTATTTTTATTGTTCTTTTGTATTTTATTTCTTTTTAAACGTGCTTAATTAGATATTGTCATTTTAAACTACTAGTATTTCCTCATTATTGATGCACTTCGAGAGTCATCATGAAAAGACAAGTACATTTTTCAAATCAATTGATTTCAAATGAATCTTCAAAGAATAGTTACTAAGATGAGGATCTAGAGAGTAAACGCAGAACCAGAATTGTCAATCTCTGGTTGAAAGCACCACCTACTGGGTAAGAAATAGCTACTGCTTTTAGCATCTGACCACATTAATGTCAGCACATGAAACCAGAATCAAGGGGAAAGTCTAACATAATTATAATTCTGTTTACAGGAGCAAATACCTCCTATATAATTATATTATCTGTTAACAAATAATAATAATAATAAATCATAATCCATTAGCTAAAGAATTCTCTTCAGTATCCTGCCACAAAAATCAAGCCAGCATTCATAATTCCAAAAACTATGTAGAGTTAGAATACAAAGCACTCAGGAAAATAGTTTTTCAAATTTATAGAAAATTATTTTGATAAATGTAATAATGCTCTTGTCATTTTGTATATTGCTCAAGAATTATCAATGTATTTCCTAGCTAACTAGCAAGGCTTTTGATTCTTAAAACCATACTCTTTGTGTCTTATATAAATTTAAAGGACAATTAAAGAGATATTTTATTCACATATTTTATAAAAATGAAGACAGCATTTTAAGCAGTTTTGTGACTCCTAAGTTGTATTCTTTTTTAGTGTTTGAAAGCTCCAAAGCTTTCCAAAATTTATGTGGAATTTATATGTGAACATTCTGGGGTACAATTTGAATCTAGAATCAACAAGCATGATTTGAAGATTTTAGATATAGCCTACAATATTATAAACAGTTTTTCATTGAACAAAATACAAAGCTTTGTTTTAAATAAGAAATTACTACTGAAAAATTACCATTTTTAATAGACACCCTGCTCCTAGGTCTATTCAAATAGATTGTGAAACAGAGGAAACCTAGTATCACTGAACCAGATTCTATTAATTCAGAAAGATGGAGAACAATCAAATAGTATTTGTTTTGCACTCCAAAGTAGTTCTTTAAAAATGTCTGAGCCCTAAATTTCATCAAACTCTATCTTCAACTAATAGAGATGCATTTTAATACCGCATTATCAGAAATTTGTAATCTCTTATGACAGCTGTAATTTCTGACTTTCTTCTTTCCTAGTCATGTAGTTACAAAAGTGAAACAAACCCATAAAAATAGTTAAACAGACAAATATAAATCCCTTTACTCATTTACTCTTACTTGCATGTGTGTAGAACACCTTCCTCTAGTTTAGATAATATCCACCCAAAATCCATATTCAAATACCTATGAAACAGGTCATGTAGTTTTCCACTTCTCATCCTCTTTTCAGTGTTTCCTCTCTAGGAAAAGCCATTTACTATCACATCTACCATTCAGAATCCTACTTGTGATTTTAAATATCAAATTTTCAAAAAAGGCTTCAGGTAACTACTCTTAACCTGTCTTTCTTGAAACACTTTTCTCGTTAGTAAAATTGAACTCTTTTAGTTTTCTATCTCTCCATCTCCTTTGCTAAGTCTTCCTTTCTGATCTCATTTCTGCATATTGGATTTCTTCAGAACTTAGCCCTTGGGGCTTCTCATGACAAACTGAGCATGCTTTCCCTATGTAATCGGATACATTCTGTGTATTTAAGAGTATTTCAATATTGATAACCCCCCTATGTATATTTCCAAACTGTTTTCTCATAAAAACTCCAGACACAAATATTCCATAACATAATAGATGTCTATATTTTTCAGTTTTTGTAGGCATCCCACAAAAGCTTTCTATCTTTTTTACAACTCTGCCTCTTCCTTCCTTCTAGTTGGCCAAATCTGCTACTTCACGAGTCATGCTATCCCTATCAGTGGTCCCCACTCTTTGGGAGTTGCACAGAGAAAGCCCAATCATTATCCTTGAGACTACTCTCTTTTCTGCTACATATCAAATCCTCACCAAATCCTCATTAATTCTCTAAAGTTTTTCAGACTTGTCTACTGTCTGCTTTTTCTACTGTTTCCTTCCTAATCCAAATACTCATAATAGAAGCTCAATAAATACTTGTTGAATAAATTTATATAACTGAATATAAAGGATTAGTGAATACCTTCTAGTAGTGCTAATGTTTTCCTCTCATATATATGTATTATTTTTGCATTTCTTTTATAATCATCTTTTGTCCTGAAAAATTCTTTCACTATTCATTTCTCTATCTTTACCATTTTTCATATTCTTTGAGAATTTATTTATCTATACATATCAGGCATCTAATTCTTATTCTGAGTGCATAATTTTAAATATATATTGAATTTAAATGAACCAAGTTATTGAAATAAATACCCAAAACAGGTAACCGAATCCTTTTGCTTTCCTCTAAATCTATTTTTCATCCCCTTCTTGCCATTGCTGATTATTTAACTCTATTTATTATCATAACCTTTGTGATAAGTACTTTCTTTTTGCATTATTAATATAACTAAACAATATATATATTTTTATTGTGATCTATTTATAGTCAGTCATACTGTGTGTATTCTTTCTAATTTGTTGAATTCACTCAACATTATATTGGAGATACAGCCATTTTGTTTTATGTAGCATTGTTTATTCTATATGAAATTACATTGGAAGAACATACCACAATGTATTTAGTCATGCTACTTTTTATGATGTATGAGATGTTCTATTTCCAACTATTATAAACAATACTGCCACAAACATTTCTTGATATGTTTCCTCATATAAACATATGTACAAGTTTCTCTAGGTTATAGGAGATGTATACTTCCAACTTTATTAGATGAGCCAAACTGTTTTTCAATTTACATTTTATCTAGAAATATGAATGAGTTCTCCATCATCAATAATCCTTAGCATTACCATTTTCATTTTTTTCCAATATCATGTGTACAGTAGCATTTTTTGTAATTTTATTTGACATTTTGTTATTAATGATTAATCTTTTATACATGTTCTAGTCATATAGTACCTGTAAAAGTCACTTGCCTATATTTTTTGGAGGGTTTTCTGAACTTTTCTTATTGATATGTAGAAAATTTTTATATATTCTGAAATTTTCTTCTTTGTTAGTATTATGTGAGTTAATGTCTTTCTTTCATCTGTGTCTTGCCTCTTTTCTTTATTTAAAATGTTTTTTCAAACAGAGACTTATGGTCATGGACAATAGACTAGTGGTTGCCAAAAGGGAAGGGGGAGGAGAAGGGGGAAAGGGGGAGGTAGATGGGGTAAAAAATAATAATAATAAAAATTTAAAAAATAAAATGTTTTTTTTGAATATCAATGATTTTTAATTGAGTATGCATTTTCTGTATCTTGCTTAAGATAACTTCCCTTAATTAAAGTAAGCAATAAGTTCTTTTATAATATAGTCAAAAGTATTTAGTTTTATGGTTTATATGAATGCTACTAATCAAATTGATTTTGAGATAGAATGAAGTTGGATTCTAATTTCCCCTTTTCCTTCATGTTTGTCAAATTATCCAAGATGATTTATTTAAAGATCTCTCAATTTAATTTTTAAGCAAGATAATAAATATATGACGTGTCATATTTTAAATGTGCAATGAAAAATACTTAAACATGGCTTGTGGCATACTTTCAATTAGTAATAGTATTATTGCTAGTGACTTATTAATAGCAACTAAAATAGCTTATTAATAAGAACTTGAAATTTAATATAGAGGTTTACTAAAAAGTATTAACATAAAAGATACTGTGGAATATTGAGCTTCTGAATTAGCAGAAAAGAGGCTGTGCTATCTAGTCAGAAGATAAATGAACTATAATATGTAAGACCTAGTTCTTAATCTACTCCAATTAATTATATAATCATAAAAAAATGACTTAACCTCAATGAGCCTCAGTTTCTTTGTCTGCAAAATGTCCATGTTAATACCATCCTATCTACTTTAAGAAAAATCTTAAAGTACAAAATTTTACTAATATTAATATTAGCACTAAGAGCTACCATTTATTGGGGTCCTATTATGGTATACCAGATACTCTGCTAAGCATTTTTAACATATTTATTTAAATTCTGACAATATACAAAGTATACCTTGTTCTCACTATTTTATGAAGAAAGCATATGAGTGGATAAACTAACCGAAATTACCTAATAAAGATTTCAAACTAGGCCTGTTTCAATCTATAGTCCATATTTTTAACCACTTCATGTTAGAGCCAATTTTTGTTTGTTTGTTTGTTTGAGCCAGTTATATTTAATTACAGCACAATGTGTGGTACAATTAAATATAACTGGCTCAAAAATATGTGGCATATACCTATTAAAGATATTTTGAATAAGATGTATTTTATATGACTTTAAGATATATGTTAGGCTTTCAGAGTTAAAATTATACAAATTCTGCTTTATATGCTCATAGACTTTCTATGTAAAATTGTTTACATGTTTATTAATTCATTCAATAAGTATTGATTTTGAGCATTATCATATGTAACATTATACCAATTGAATGGAATCTAAAAGAAACTTAAACTAGTCCTTGCTCTCTAAGACTGTATCTGTCAAGAAATAAATTCAATGTAAAAATACAATAGAGTATGCTCATAATATTATTTCTTTGATCTCAGCTAAAACAGATATCTATTGTAAATGTCAAATATATCTTCCTTACATGTCTTTTCATGAAACATACAACTCAAGAAAATATTATATATTACACACATTTTTTCAGCTACATACTTTAATCATACATTTTAGAATTTAGTATAATCTAAAATTGGCAGTTGTCAAGAAATACTTAACTAACATGGCTGCTCTGTGAATTCCCTATTGGTTAAGTATAAGACTAACGGACATCTAAATTTTACTGCTAATTCAATCCAGGTTTCTTTCCTTTAAAAATGAAGCAAGACATCTACACACAGAGTAAGAACTTCACCAGTGAACACTTATTTTCTGACTCCAAGGCTTAGTATAGATAGTGTTCATACTTCATTTTGAGTGTGCAGGAGTGGCCAGAAGCAAAACTCTGTTCTATATATTTTAAGCAATCTCTGATATCTCAAAAAACTACTAGAAGAATGCAAACAAATGGAATCCCAAAAGAGGGAAATCGAGCTAAAAGGAATCATAAAAGGGGACTGGAAGGCATTTTATTCTCCTTTTTCCTCTTAAGTAAAGGTAGAAGAAGTAATTCAGGCCCAGAGAAGGCTGTTATCAGGAGATCTCTGGTGTCAGTTTCTATTTGTGTCACAGAGTAGGAAATATGTACACTTAACCAAAAAAAAAGAGAGAAAAATAAGAAAAGACAAAAATGTGTAGCTCGGTGTTCGATAAATTGGAGTTATATTTGATTCATAAAGAAGCTAGTGACACACTACAACAGGATGTTGCTCATTTAAATTAAGAATGTGTTTTTAATAAGATTGCAGTTTCCATTGTGTTAACATTCCAATTTGCTTACTTTATAAGTGAGACATCTTATTAATTCCTATATTAATTATTACTAAAGATAGTCTACACAGAACATCGCCTAATTTGTTCTTCAGATCAACACATTAATATTGAGCATGAACTTAAAATCCTGATCAAAGGTTAATGTCAGAGGAAATTTCCTTGAATGTAATTAGCCATTATTTTCTTCTGAATAATAATATATTTACCAAAGTTTAATGTTAAAAATGTTTAATACTGTGTAGCAAAATCTCAGTATCTAAAAACATGGTAAGCATTTATGAAATTATTAACAACTTAATATAAATTATAAAAAGGAGATACTCTGATAAGCCATGGTCAATAGTCTCTGTTGGTAGAAAGTTGCCATATTTGCATCTTCCAGAAGGACATCAGTTGTATTTCTATTGGGCCAATTTATTTAGGTATGCAGGTGGTGGACAGCTGCTATTGTATTTAAAATTAAGCTTCCTACATCTAAAAAATATTTTGATTATTGTTTATAGAATGTATCAGATAGTGTATATATGTGTGTATGTGTATGCATCATGTGTGTAGTAATCTTTTTATCATTACAATAACCTTTTTAAGTCTTATTACCATCTTTCTACAAATGGAAGGTTAAAAAAATAACATAATCTTGGTAATAATTGAATAAGTTATTCAGTGTTTTTGCTTACAACCCTGAAGATCAGTTGACCATGGGCTTCAAAGTTCCATTTGGAATTAAAAAATATAAAATCACATGCTATTATAATGTGATACACACCTAAACCTACATACATACACACAGCTATATAAACATATACACATATCTATATACACTGTACTGGGGATTAAAAAACATTTTCCAACAAAATGGGTGTTGCCCCACTTGTAAAAAAAGCTATCCCTGTAAGTAGTAAAGTAGCATAGATGTAGACCTTCCGGAGAAGGATTATGGGAAATTTTTGGTACTGACCAGATTGGTGCCAACTGGGAATAGCTTCTGAAGGTGATTAAAGAAGGTAGGTGGGATAGAACAGGCAGAATCTTAAGCCACATGGGTAAACAAGTTAGCAAGAAAGACCTTTGTTAAAGAGTCAGAGGGAATGTTGCGTTTATTAATTTTATGAATCATAAACAAAACACTGGGGTAGGGAAAGTGGGCCTAAAAGGGAACTCTGTACTGGACACTTTTATCTAGGCACTTTTGACTTCTTAGTGCTATGTAAGCAGTCAAAAACCTAAGTATTAGTTCTTTTACTATTTGGGGTTAGTGTCGTTCACTATTTGTCTTGCTCAAGGAAGAACTATGTTAAACCTAATATACATGCTCCCTCATATCTACTCTATGATCCAGTTGTTCATAATGAGGGAATGCGAACTGCTTCCCCTTTGTTCCCATAGAAATTTGTATTTATCTTTAAGATTGTCTCCTGAAGAGACTACTATAATCTGTTTTTTGTTAAGAGGGGCAATGGAAAGAAATGGCATGAGAAAGAGTTGAATCTTCCTTTAGAATGAGTGGAAATAGGTGAGAAGACAGCTGTTGAAATTAAAAATAAACTTTCAACCTAAATAGATAAACTGAGGCAAGTTCAGATGACCAGAAATTGAATTTATTTGGAAATAGGAGAGGAATGCAATCCAGAAAATGCATGCTGTAGCAAGCTATAGGCAAGTCCCTTGGGGGTTTGAGATGGGCTGTATTTATGGGTAAGAGGAATAAGTTCAGCCAGTGTTTAAATATCAAGTTCATAGGATTGAAAATGGGGAGAGCTTCTTGGTCGATGTTCATTGGTCAGGATACAAGTATCAGCCTTCTTTAAATCAGGCATTTATGAAAAATCAGGTTCTCAGTTTTTAAATTCTCTTCTGTGGGTGCATGCATGAGATTTTCCATTTTTATATCCCTTGGTTTCATTTCAGATTGAAATACTTTCACAACACAGAAAAGTAAAGAGATAATTATTCTCTGAAGTTTTTGATTTTTTACTTTGTGTAAACACACATTAGCTTCAGCATATAATTGCATATCTATAGATCACAATGAGTTGCCCTGGTCTAAGCCGCTTAAGGCCAGTGGGAGTGACATTTGTCTAATTTAGTTATACATGGATTTGAGAGCACATGCAAATTAGGATATTTTAGCTAAAGTTGTCTTTGACACTATCTGCACACACAAATTAGATAATGTAAACACGTGTCCATGTGTTGGATTTTTTTTTTTTAATAAATTGTTTGAACTATCCAGAGACTTAGAATAAATGTAATAATTTCCTTTGACTTATACAAATAGCCAATGCTATTTAAGGTGGTTTTTTTTTTTTTTTTTTTTTTTTTTTAAATAATAGACTGAACCTAGACCTTTAAATGGCTACAAAAATGTTACTGGAATTTTCACCTAAAAATTTATTTAGACTAGAGATATCACTATTTTTCATAAAATTTATCTGTATCTGAAAAAGATGACCTGACATCACTAAAACAGAAATTCACCTGTGAAATTAGATTACTTATTCATTCAACATGAATTTATTCATTTATTATTTAATTAGCAAATATTTACTAGCATCTACTATATCTCAGGCAGTATTCTGAAAGCTGGGGATATAGCAGCAAATAACAAAAGACAAAAATTTCTGAGTTTTTCCAAAACCATGAAGAGTTCTATTTGTCTCCAGTGGAGTGGTTCAGGAGATGACTTGTAGAGATGAAATCAGATAACTAACAAAGAAAGTGAGGATGAGAGAATAGCTCTTGAAAAAACTTGCTGTGATTAAGGGATTTTTTTTTTCTTTGAGTGAGAAGGGAATCATTGGGGGAAAAAATTTAAAGTTTTTTAAAAATATCACTCTGGTTACTCTGTGGGGACAAAAGTGAAAGCAAAAGATCAGGTAGGAAGCTATTTCTTCACATGAAAGACAATAATGGTTTGGACCATTGACATTTGCTGATGTATTAGAGGTAGAGTATGAAAGAAATTGTCAATGATGATACCAAGGTGTTCTTTTTTTTTTTTAAATGTGTTTCAGAGTTTGTTTTTATCTGAGAAACTGGAACAATTTGCCATTTTCTGATAAAGGGAAGACTGAAGGAAGAGCAGATTCCCACAGTGGTGAGTAAATCAGAAGTTCTCTTCAGAGATATTAATTTTGAAATGTCTTCATTACATTAATTTTATGTTCAGGGGAATATTTCATACTGGACATACATTGAGACCTATAATGATGTAGATGACCATATGACTGAATGAAGTCACCGAGGGAGAAGGAGTAAGAAAACTCAGGATAGTAAGATGTTCAAAGAGGAATATGGATTAACTGGAGTAAATGCTGGTAACAGAAAAAGGAGATGATAATGACAAATTGTCTACAGTGTTTTCTAATGTGGAGATCTTTGGGGACCTTGCATAATTTTAGTGGAGCATTACAGCTTAAAGCCTGAATACAATGCATCTAAATAATAGATAAGGAGGATATAGAGGTAAAGGGTAGAAACAAACCTTCAAGGAATTTCATTAGGAAAGGGAGCAGAAAAATGGATAGTCATTGGAGAGGTATGTGGTATAGAGAGAGAAGATTTATGTTTAGATTGTGGAAATTATAGCATATTTGCTACTTGATAAAAATAATTTTGCAGAGAAGAAAATTGCATTCAGAAAGATAAGCTAAAAATATTCAAAGCACTACAGTAGCATTCCCTCAGAACACTTTAATACTTTGGTGCTAAACTCAAAAACACTATGAAAACTTTCCATAACTCAACTTTACAAAATCAAGCTCCTTGAATTGGCAGTCTGAATTATTGTATGTTTGGTCCTTTTTTATGTATTTTATTTTTAATTGAGGGCTTAGGTTATTTTGCCTGGTAGATGTTGTTTAAACTTTTCCCCATGGCTCAGGAGATAAAGCAGTGTCTAATAGCATAGAAGGCTACTAACAAAG
The DNA here is from genome assembly GCA_028627145.1 of Eidolon dupreanum. Classification (NCBI taxonomy): domain Eukaryota; kingdom Metazoa; phylum Chordata; class Mammalia; order Chiroptera; family Pteropodidae; genus Eidolon; species Eidolon dupreanum. Next base: position 56,252,180 of record CM053510.1, on the reverse strand, counting down.
CAATCAGTTAATCAAATTGTGTATTGACTCTTATTCAGTGAGTTACAATGCAGAGATTAACATGCATATTACTTAGTGGAGTTGTTCTGACACTATTGTTCATTTAAAAGAGTGAGTGTACTATTTGAGAATGGACTTGGACTGACAACTTCAAGATGGATGTTCTTTTTCTTATTCTGTGAATAGGTAGAGTACAGAAATCTATATTCCAAACTTTACTTTCTATTCTGCCATAAGCTATAAACTTTATATTCCTCATATTTTCAGCTGTGAAGCAAAAATTATATAGGATTTCTGTTCTTGGCATTTTCCCCAGAAAGCTTTTTTTTTTTTTTTTTTTTTTTAATTTTGGCAGCAAGAGTGTGTGAGTCGGGTTATTAAATGGGAAGAATTAATTTAAAAAATACAACAAATTTAGCTTAAACATATCAGTAGAAATTCCAGAAAGAAAATTATAAAATGGTGTGACTGAGTCTCCTTAAGTTTAAAAAATACCCTTAAGAGGTTATCTTCAAATGTATCAATCTGTTTTAAACTTGGAGTCCCACTTGCTTTGGAATTTTCAAACTGATATCGTTATTTCATTCATAGATTTTATAGGTACTTAGGTGATGGTCACAGAAAAAAAAGAATGAGAAACAGTAACATGGGTTAGTGATAAGGCAGAATTTCAGTTCTCGGTTTTTATAAGCAGATAAATTTTAAATGATCAATAAAAAAATTACCTTCTGAATTTTGAGTTATTAAGAAAATGGTTCATTTATAAAAATCCAGGGAAAGTATATTCTTTAGTCTTGGATTTATCAAAAAAGAAAAAGAAAGAAAGAAAGAAAAAAAAAAACCTCTGATAATTTAAATCCAAGAGTGATAACTTAGTTATGTAAGAGTCACGGAAAATTGTATCTCTTTATAGTATCAAGAACCTTGAAAATGTGTATATTATTTTATCTATCAATTCCTCTTCAAGCATTAGAACTTCAGGTAATCATGCATAAAAAAACATATTTGAATTTATGAATTTTTATCGCAGTGTTCGCTAGTTATGGCTAGTTACACAATGGGATAATATGCAACATTTTCAAATTTTGTTTTCAAGAATATTTTGATAAATAGAAAATGAAGAAATGGTAAGGGAAAAGTTTGCATCCTATTTTATGATAAAATAACCTATCATAAAATTATTTATATTGGTAGTGAGGATAGGCACATTTTTATCTTATTTTTCTTTTAAATACTTCTATATTTTCCAAAGTTTTACAAGGAGGATATTTTTTTAAGCTGAAAAGAAAAGAAAATGATGAAACAGCCAATTAGCATATAGTTAAATATGTGAAACTCTAAGGTGGATGTTGTGGTTAGGTTAGAATAAACTCATCAAATTTAAACGTAATGGATTTGGAGCATTGGTTTCCAAATTTTTCTAGAATAAGAACATCTTATTCAAATAAATCTCTAATGACACCCAACTGAGGAATAAGTAAGATAATAACCAAGTATGTAAATATCTAATTTTGTGTACCTATAATCTGTCTTCTTTCTCCATCTTTTCCCACTCACTATCCCTCTCTTCCTTCTTTCCTTGCTTTTGGAAAACTTTGATATTTAAAACTTGTGATTTGTGGCTGAGGGGGCAGATAAGTTTGCATAACTAACTTGAGTATAGAGGTATGATGACTGTCATTCCTTTTTGCTGAATTAATTACTGGAATTCTCTGGGTTGAATTGGCGTAGCACTGACCGATGTAGTAGGAAAGGATAGTAAAGTCCTTCAGCTAAAAGAGTCATTCCAGTAATGTAAAGAAGGATGAGAATGAGGAGGGAGAGGAGAAGTGAAGGGGAACAGTGAAAGGGGGAAGGATAGAGAAGGAGTCTTGATTTCAGAACTGAATTGAGCTAAATGATCAAGAAGAACTATTGAACTGATGTCGGTGAAGTAGTAGCAGTCTTCTGATAGGCATGCTTTTGCTTGGGGGAAGTATATGCCTGAGAGACAGAGGGAACTTTTGCTGATCTGGGCATATTACATATGAGTGTTTTACTTGGGGTAGTTGGAGGAAGTGGGCCTGGATTATTTGTATGCTATATTCTAATATGGGACATCACAGCCACCTATAAATTTAGTTAAATTAGAAATGTTAGAATTGTAGTAGAGGTTTTCACTGACTCAGTTACACTTAACATATATGAATATCACTGTGCTTGACTAGATCAAACTGCACAGTATTTCATTTATAAGTAAGCTAGCAAATGAGATTAAGAGAGCCAATGAAGGAAGAGAACAAATTAGAAAAGTGTGGTGTCACAGAAGCCATAGGAAGAGCACTTGAAGATAAGAGCAGTCCATTATTTAAATGTTTTTCACATTATTAAGCAAAAACTTATAAGTGTCTTATAATACATTGTAAATAGTGTTAGCCACTGGAAAACACACATGCACATTAGTTTTATGTAGAGTTCAGTCATTTGTTAAAATTTATACCTGGGTTGAAATATATGCTCAAACATTTTAACAACATTAAAAAAGATTTTTCTCAAATTATGAAGGTCTTTCTGATATTTGCGGGTGACACAAACATATGTATTTGATTTAAAAATGCAAAAATTTAAGAATAAAAACTGCCACAATTATCTATCAAGAAGAACTAGAATTATCTTTTTATTTGAGAATCAGCAATGAAATGCAATCTGACTTACATATTAGTAAGCTCAACATTTATTGAGTTCATTAAACAAGAAAGAATGGATACAAATACTATTGTCGTTTTGAGTTGTTTCACAAGTTTTATTTAAATTTTTTTCTGCTTGAGAATTTTCATTTAATCAAAAAGAAAACATAAAATTATTACAGAGACATCTGTTCTAGCTATGTTTTATGTGTGATATCACACCAAACCCACATAGTATAATTATGATTATTAACAAGTTTTATACTAGACTCCTACTGCATAGGAAATTATTTTAAATTTGAACAACCAAAGAATGTAATTCAAGATAATATTTTCAGAAATATAATTATAAGCAAGTTAAATTTAAAACATATGATTAGTATTAACCAAATTATGATAGCAACCATGAAATATTATCTACCAGTACTTCACAAGTAGACAATTTATCAAAGATACTGCCACATTAATTCCTCTGGAAAGTACCAGATAAGCCAAAGATGAAAGCACACAGTTTGATTTGAATGGAGTAAAACATTCTTTCTACCTCAGGTATTCACTTTGATGAATTGTTTCAGCCTCTATACTTCCCATATATAGTAAGCTATTTTAAGGTTCTGTAGATTATGTACTGCCTACTCCATTCATGTGAGCTTGTGTTTGGCACACCACAGTGTTGTGCAACACAGAGTCCATCTATACAGCTACCAAAAGCTTTGCCCTCATTATATGTTCATTTGTTTATTTTATTAATGAATAAAACTGTGAGTAGCGAAATTTCAACATGATGGCAATAATTGGGAGATTATGAAGAAAGAAATGATACTTTTGAAAAATGAAGCCTGAATTAATTTTTGTCAGTATAACTAAATACATATTCTGAAATTAACCTCCAAATGTAAAGCTTGAATCTGTACATACATATGCACAAGAAACTAAGAGAAATCCTCTATAATCAAGGTACAGATAGGAAAGAAAAAGAGGGGAGGAAAGTTAAGAATCCATGAGAAAACCTAACCAATGGCATTTCCTTTCACGTAGACTAATAAATAAATAATATGTTTAGTGGTAAAGTAATAAAAACATAACTAAAAATAAAGAGATGATAAATTAACAAGCAGAGTAGAAAAAATAAAATAGACATTCTAAAGTTAAATTTGAGATCTAAATTTTCAATACTAATCAGATAAGATACAGCTTATCTTTACTGACATACAGAAATGTTTAAATATGCTAAACAATTTAATGATTATATATTTCCCATAAATATTTCAGCAGGCATCTCTGAAATTTAAGAACATTTGCCTACATAATCATAACTACATATGTATATTTATCACCAATATATTCTAAATTTTGAGGCAAATATCGTTATAAATTTTTAATAATCTCTAGTACCTTGTTTGTATTTAATTTTCTCTTATTGTCTCCAAAATATATTTTCTCTTGAAATTTTTGAACAAAAGTCTGTTTAACATTTATATATTGCTTTTTGGTTTTTATGCTCTTTTAGTCTCTTTTAAGTTAAAAAGGTATAGCCAATTTGGGGAATTTTCTGCTGTTGATTTGACAAGTGTCCAAACCAGCATGCTTTCTTAAATGTTTTTTGTTAAAACATAGTTAATATACAATATTATATTGGTTTTATGTGTATAACATGGTTTTTCAACATTTATATACCTAACAAAGTGATCATCATGATGCCTAGTAAACATTTGACATCAAACAATGTTATTATATTATTGACTATATTTCCTGTACTTTATATCTATGTGGATTGTTTCTTTTATAACTGAAAATATATACCTCTTATTCTCCTTTACTTTTTTTCACCCTTCTCTTCACCTCTTTCTCCTCTGGCAGCCACTATTTGATTTTCTATGTCTGTTTCTGTTTTGTTTTCATTCAGTTTTTAGGTTTCCCATATAAGTGAAATCACGATATTTTTTTTCTCTGAATGACTTTCACTTAGCATAATATCCATATATGTTGTTGCAAATGACAATATTTTATTCTTTATTATAATTTAATAATTGTGTGTGTGCATATGTGTGTACACATACTACATCTTTATTCATTCATTTATTGATGGACCAGCTTTCCTGAAGAATCTCTCATTCAGCATCTATCTGTTCTGTCATGATGCCATTGAACTTGTTTCTGTGAATTTCTGTAAATTGAAAGTTAGCTTAATCTAGAGGCTTGATTTAGATTCAGGTTAATTATTTTTGGCAAGCCAACTTTATATGCACCGTTGTTTATTTACTGTAGAATGGTATCTGGAGGTACATAATGTTAGGATTTTCCATTATTTGATGGCAACTGCAGTTTGATCATTTGGTTAAGTGATGACTTCCAGATCTCATCATTGTAAATCTGCATTTTCCTTTTGCTATTACCAAGTAATCTATGAAGTAATACTGTAAATATGTTTCCCAACCACTTTTTATACAATTGCTTGTTCAAGTAATAATGGAACCTGTCTGAGTCAATTATTGGATTGCAAAATAATTATTTCTTTTTTCCTTCTATATATATTTATTTGTGGCCATCCTTCTGAAAGAGGAGTTTTATATATATATATATA
>CM053510.1:56200934-56246830 GCA_028627145.1 Eidolon dupreanum | reverse complement strand
TAAAACCTGCATTTATATCACTTTCCCATTTAATATGTTAAGAACACTAGAAATAAAAATATACATATTTTTATACTTCATGTTATCTTTGTATAAATGGCTGCAAAGAGCTAAAAAACTCTAAACTCTGGTAGAAAGTCAGGGAGGATATTTTTCAATAGGGTGTAGTACAATATTAAAGCAATGAATTTATGATTTTATAAGGGGCATCTGAAATAAACCTCTATGTGCTCTGACACAAGATATACTAGGAACTCAGTCATAGACTAACTTCTGGAGAAGAGGAAAAATGTTAGAAATAAACCAAAATAACTTACACAGCAGTAGTCTTTACTTCAAAGGTCAGTGGACACTAATCCAAATTTTCATATCCAAATGGGCTTGGAGAACACAGACTTAACTCTGGCTCACACCCACATTTTATTTCAGCAGAGGTTTATAGGCCAACAGTTCATAAACCTTTGCGAGGTCTCAAATATCTCTGAAAATCTGAGCAGCAGGTTATGTCCTCCTTGAGGAAACAGACGATCAGAAAGATATAACATCTTTGGAACCTTGCCATTGAGGAAGTTCATAAGGAAAATACTCTAGACACATGAGAAGTAGAGAGAAAATAAGAAAATTGAGAACAAGTACATAGCCTGGGTCAATATGGCTTTGGTTTGAGGGAAGGTGAACCTCACTGAGCAAGCTAATGGCAACTTAAAGCCTCAACAACACCCCAAGAACACCATAGTGGATATGTGGGTGCCAATAAGAAGATAATTTGCTGGGATTTTTTTTTTCTTATTGTGATCCAAGGAAGTAAAATTAAATAGTAATTGAGCAAGACATCATAAGTTACAGACTCTCTCTCCTTCTCTCTCTCTCTCTCTCTCTCTCTCTCTCTCTCTCTCTCTCTCTCTCTCTCTCTCTCTATATATATATATATATATATATATATATACAAATACACATACATATATACTACACACACACACGCACGCACGCACATATTAACCTGGGAAATATTTGCATGCAAATATAGGTTCTTAGATATACATGTGCATAGGATTTAAGTGATTAAATAATTCAAGGTCATATAATTAGTTCATGATAGAAGAAAAACACTGAGCCAAATCAATTTTTACAAATATATTATTAATATGGCAAATTTCATTAAAGATCTTCATGATCTTTAATAAGGTTTTTCTATAAATAAATAGATAACTAAAAGCTACATTTGCATATTAATACACCAATATAGATCAGGAATTTGGCATTGGCAATAGATAACAGAAGCTACCTTTCTCTCAAAAATTGATTTAATGAGTTTGCTTTGGCTATCAACTTCATTTTACTTGTGTAATATTCCTTGTGAGAGAGATGTTCCTCTAGCTTTCCATTTTATTTCCATTCATTTCTATTTTAGCGACTAGAATTTCTAATGTCAGTAACTTAAAATTCATTTCAATGACATAATCCTCAAATCATTAAAAAAATATTTTGTGTACATGTTTAAGTTGTATGTAGAAAAGGAGGAAGAAACATAGTAAAAATAATGAAGATAGAATGCCACCGAAGATGTAAACATACTACCTACACTAGTCCTACTGGATTGCCAGCCTAAGGCAATTGCTTACACATTGTAGCCCTTGGAGAGTGTTTATTTTTGAATAAATCTCCAAACCGATTTATTTTAAAAGGAACAGCATTTCCTTTTATCAGACACAGGAGAAGAAATGTTAGGGAGAGAAACTTGCTACATTGTGTAGTTATTTCGAAACAACTTACTTTGTCTTGCTGAGCAGAGAGAGAGAGGGGGGGGGGGAAGGAGGGAGGGAGAGGGAGCGGGGAGGGGGAGAGGAGGGAGGGGGAGGAAGGAGGAGGGAGGGAGGGGGGAAGGGAGAGTGTGTGTGTATGTACTCTCTGTATTTCATATGTTATGGCTTTCTTAATGGCAACAGGTTGCATTTCAGTTATACCACAACTTCATTAAAAATTTTTTGGTTTGTAAAATCAAACATTAAGATGTATGAAAAAGAACTGCATTACAGGGAACAGACCATTTGTGCCAAAATTTTGGATTCATTTCAGTTTTTTTTAACATGAATTTCTTTGAATTATTCTTCAATAAAAACAAAGGAGACATTTTTCTTCTCTAGAATTGTGTATCATGGTTAGAATTCTGTTTGCTAGACTCTTATGTTGTAAAAAAACAGATTATCCTGGTTACTTTGATACATAAACTAAAATAATAGAGAGTGAATAATGTACACATATGCTTAGAATAGCAAACACCATATGTATTGTTGACAGTGTTTAAAACACACCTTGGTCTTAGCTGTAACAGGAGGGAGTAAACTGAGAATTCAAAAGTAGGGTAAATGTTTGAAGTTAAAATCTCTCGTTTGATTAATCTGAGAATACCAAGGTATATACTATGCCATTTATAACTAAAATAAAAATGACCATTCCATGCTAGATATAAACACTCAGCCACTTCTACTTATAGTGAAATACTAGGGTGATCCACCAACCTGATTTGCCTGGAATGATATATTTTCAAGCTATAGGATTTTCAGAGCTAAAATTAGGATAGTCCTGCTTAGTGTTGGCCCTCTTATGTTATTTTACTAAATGTAAGTAAACTGAGTCCAGTTATTGCCAAAACTGGAAAAAATAAAAAATCCACTGTAGTATTAATTTTATTTGTTATCCCTATGGAATATTTATTTGTAACAGTAGACTACTGGATCTAGTTCTGTCCTTTAACTCTCCGCGTGGCTTCCCGGCAACACTGGAAACTCTTTAAGAAGTGCTGCCATAGTTGCTATTGACTGCATTTAAATTCAGTTTTCCGCAACTTCAAGTCACACATTCAGGTTTCAGGAAGAGTCAGAATTATTGACCAGCACATCTGTGGTAGTTACAAATAAATATCAATAATTTGCCCTCATTTTCTAAAAATGATAATGAAACTAAATTGAAATCTCAAAGTCTATTTATAATAGGACCGGGACCCAAATAAAAATCTAAGTCATACATCCCATCTCTGTGAAATATGTACCAAATAATCCTGAACACAACATACACAAATTCTGAGTGCCACCTGTCATGTGGCGTTTACCTGGGATCTGGACTCTTTCATTTTCTAAATTAAATTTAATTGAATCTCACTTTTGTCTTGCCATGATTCCTGTCAGATTAACATACCTGCACTACTTCAAAATTTGGTAAAATCAGATTAAAAACTGGTAAAATTCCTTACTGATTTCTAAAGTCTAAAATCTTTCATCTGTTATTGAGAAACCTCAGTGCTGCTGCCTTAACATGACTTTCTATTTGTCTATTTATCTAACAACCTTCTCTATGCCCCTCATCCTAGTTATAACGGCACTTACCTGTTATGCAATATAACTTTTAGACTTGTTCATGCCATTCTTTCTAGGCACAATGCCCTAAACTTTCTGTCTGTGCATGTCACAATGCTAATTGTCTTTCAGCGAAAGTACCACCTTCTTCATCAAGCATTCCTGATTACTTTTACCTTAACATCTGCTTTCCTGCCTGTTAACCCCCACATCAGAGGTGTTTGAATATCTCTCTATTCTGGCATGTGTCTTTAAAACTCTGCTAATCATTAACTGCTCATGCACTCCAGGATTTCTTTATTGTTTTTTTCACTTAGTAGTCTGAAGTTTCTCATCTTCCTACTTCTTCATTTTTAAGGTATCACCCAAAAAATGTATTATTGAAGAATATTAAAGGATACATTGCTTAGAAGGTGCCTTATTTAGTAGTACACTGATGAAGGAGTACAAACCAGGCATCAGAAGATTTAGTTTAGGTTTCATACCTGAGCTGGACAATCACAGCATTATGATATGTGGCAAATCATTCAATAATCTCTGAGCCACAAATTTTTAATATGTGAAAGGAGAGTTATATTAATACATCCTTGAATTATTTTTGTCAGAAAAAAAATACTATACATGTTAATACCTTATAAGTTGTGAAGTGGTTGTGTTAGGTAGGTAGGCCTGAGTGACAAGAGCCAAGGCCCAGCTCTGTAACCATAGAAAATTCTCTTGAAGACCTTTCTTAAGGACCTCCCAGAAATATCTCCCTTTTAGGATTATAAATTACCCCAAATCCTAGAGCACAAAGACCATAAAAGCTGCTGGCTAAACCAGCTACAAACGCAGGCGCAGTAAGTACTGCACCTAACTTCAGCCTCATTATGCCATCATTATAATCTCATGACTATGCCTGGAAGTTCATAAATCTAATCATAACAGACTGAATTCTGGGTAAGCACATGAGTAGTAGGCAAAAAGTTATATAGCAGCCAGCTGTCAGTCAAGATGATCTCATATACGGATCATCTAGGTCCTCCCATCATGGCCCAAATATAAATAGATCTTCTCATCTCTGCTTTGTTACAGCTCTCCTGGCTTGAAACCTTCCCTTCCCTTTGGGGTGTACTATTTTATCTCTTTATCTCCCAAGTTCTACAGGACTACAGCCTTCCTTAGCAAGGCCTGTCTCCTTCTAAAATGTACTTTCAATAAACTTACTTTTTCTCAATCTCTCTGACCTGTAATTCTTACTGTGTCAGCAGAGAAGAATGAAGGGACAACAACATACAACACCACTGTCGACTACCCACCTCCTCCTCCTCCTCCTCTTCCCCTACACCGTTGGGGCGACACCAGATTTCACCTCATTGCACCAGTGACATTTATACAAACGAAAGCCTGATGGCAGCATGACCTTGACTTTATAATTTTAATTATTTTTGTTCAACAGAGATACAGTTGTTAGAATATTAGGCTAAATGGGGGAGGCAGAAAGATTCTAGAGAAGGAGAAATATATTTTGTTATGTATCTCAAATCTCACCCAAAAGCTAGCTTTTATTCTTTGGAAGTAAAGAAGGTTAAATGGTCAGAACAGTGTTTCCCACTGTAAGGAGGTAGAGCATCTGTTCTTAAGTACTTAAACACTGAAATTCTTCTCTGCTTAGGCAGCTGTCTTCAAAGAAGAGTCAGTACAGCCACACAACTTTCAATTAGACAAAAATCCTTCTGCCCTCAGTCAGTGATAACCACAGTTATCTCCTCCAGCCATGAATGGCCTTTTCTTTGGGTTAGAGCTCTCAATAAAGCTGCTGCTGGTTATTCATTATTCTTCATTGATCCTTACCAAACTCTACCAGTCACAGCCAAGTTCTTTCTACTTGCCTTTAAAAACAGTAAGGAAATACAAATAAAATAAATACTGATATAGAAGTGAGAACTTATTAGACTCTCAGGGACTATAAATTGACAAAATAAATCCCTGGAATAATTCAGATATTTGTCCTTTTAGTAACTGTTGTTGGAATCAGATCCCTAGTTTGAACTTTTTCTCTACATTTAAAGAAAAGATCTTAATGAAGAAATATGAAGTTTATCATATAGTTTGGATAACCATTTGCCATTTAGCTTAAGTTATATTGTTTTGTTAAATCTCTAACATATGAAATAATTGACTAAACTTGACTCATTAGTATAAAGCTGAAATATCCATGGGAGAAGTCTGAGCAAACTTTTTAATTTTATAATGCCCACTAATGGCCTATAATCAAAGCACAACCAGTTAGCTAAATGAGAGGCTATTAGCTTGTTTGTTTGCGGTCTGAACAAAGGATAATGTAATTGCTAGGTTTTCTTCCCTACTGTAGATATTAGCCAGGCATATTTTTTTTCATCCAAGCCAATCATTGCAGACAGTCAGTCTGACCAAAGAGCATTAAAAAAGATTTCTCTTCAATAATAAAGGCTTTTAAAAAATTTGCCTGCATTATATTAAATACTCTTTAAGCTCTCTTATTCAATTTTCTTGAGAAAAGTTCTGTAGTACTAAATCACAAGAATACATTTCTCAAGAAACTGAAAATTCACTGAGCAATGCAAAAGCCATATTAGGGGGGTAGGGTTCTTCTAGGCCTTTACTTAAAACAAATTGCTGAGTCGGGTGCATTGCTATTCTTGAGGAATGTTTTTCATAAGCATTTTATGCTATCAGAGGATTTTTTTTCTTTCTCCTATTACTAGTCAGTAAAATCCCATTATCCAGTGCTATCAATTTTGATTTAGCAGTAACCTGCCTGTTTCCTTTGTCATCTAAGCTTTCTAATACAAGTTAGTAAAGGTGCAGCCTTCAGTCAAATTATCAGAATTGGGAAATAGAATTGCATTTCTATTTATATTACTTTATGCAAAAATAATCTAAATAGCTGTCAAAATGGCAAGGAACTAGCAGCTTAATAAGATTACAAGCATCACAGAGCTTATTTGATTTGCACCTTGCTTATAAATATTGTGAAGGGGTGATTATCAACTAACATATATTTAGAAAGAGTGAGTGTCTTGGGACTTTAAGAAACAAAACTACTAGAAACTGAAAATCTTACCTATTGTGGTGCTACTTATAATTCATATAATTATACATTTATAAGAATCATTGATGCAGGCCTGGAAGGGGACTTGAAATATTCCCATCCAGCCTCTTCATACTATTGATGACAAAACTAAAGTTCAGAGAAGATAGACAAATTCTGGGTAACTATATATTTATCAGGGCCATCAATAGAATCCATCTCTACCTTTGTCCATGTAGACAATTCTCACCTGATAATATGTTTTTCATGAGAAGAAATGTATCATAAACTGAATGTTTGTCTTCCCTCAAAATTAATATGTTGAAACCTTACCTCACAATATGATGGTAATAGGAAGTATGGTCTTTGGGAGCTAGTTAGGATTAAATGTAGTCCTAAACCCTCCTGAATGGAAGTAATATCTTTATAAATCCCTTTATAATGGGATTAGAGGTGGCTTCCTCTCTCTGAGCTCTGCTATGTGAGGATACAATGAACAGTTGGCAGTCTGCAACCTGGAAGAGAGCTGTCACCACCACTCCACCAATGCTGACACCTTGACCTTAGACTTGCATCTTCCAGAATTGTAATTTTCTGTTGTTTAAAAGCTACCCAATCTATAGTACTTTCTCAAAGCAGCCTGAACAGACTAAAACAGTGAAAACAAACTGACCGAAGTAAATTTAAAAAATTCAAATTTGGAATATTATTTAACAAACTCCTTTCTGAGAGCCAAAATCTGTTGGAATACTTGTGCTGATAAATATGAATCTATTGACTCTTCATAGTGAAGAAAATGCATCTAATTTGATCAGTGTTAACTATATTGGAATCATTCCAATTCTTTTTTCAACCTCCTTCATGTAATGGGGAATATTTTTTAGACTCAGCAACCAGGTACAGTAAACAGCTATGATGATTTGAGGCTCTTAGCGCTTTGTCCTTAGCTGATGGTTTTATCTCAAGACCTCTTCTCTTTAGAAAATTAGATTCACTTAATTTAAGGAATTCACAGCTCAAAGCTCACAATTAAAACAATTAACTAAGAGCCCAGAAAAGATGCGGTTCTTCCTCCTTTTTGTCTTGCAGTCACAGGATATTTCTCTTCACATATACACAGACAATTTAGTTGCTATGACTCATAAAATGTTTTGAAGCTGTTTTAGTGATTTACTTATGCTCCTTTAACACCTTTAAGTAATAATAATGCCACCTCCTGCCCCCCATAAAAGTCTGAACCACACTTCTCACTTTGCAAACACGTTCATAGCTTCATTTTCACTTTACTTTTCATTAGCATACATCTGGTAAAGTATATTGCAAGGTTTTTTATATCCTTTGATTTTTCTACTTGATAATCTTAGGAAAGAAAGGCTAACAAAGTTATCAGAATTCTCCTTTATTCTCTATTTTTTAAAAAATTTTATATTAACTTATTCCTATTCTTAAAATCTCTCAACCCAAAACATCACCATCAGAAATATTTACCCCACACCGTGTGATTATATCACCTTTTAATTGACATAGAAAGAGCAATTAAATTTTTAAAAAGGTATTCCCTTTTTCTTTGTAAAAATTAAAATGGAAGCTTTCTCTCTAATTTCTATAGGAAGTACTAGTTACACAATAATGTAGTTCAGTGCTGTCATTCCTGATTTACTCATTAATCTTTTGGGACAGCATGATGTGAGATAAAACTGTAGGGTTTGAGATAAGTCAATGCATTTAAATTATGAGTATTGTAACAATGTTTTTCTTCCACATTCCCTACCTCTCTTTCTACTCGTTACCACTTTCTTCTCACTTAAAAATTGCATATTTCACTCTCAAATTGACCTCAATTTGAATGTCAAACTCACCATTTACCAAATATATATTAGACTAGTTATTAATCCTTTCTAAGTCCTAGATTCCTCTCTTAGAGATGATATATATTTTGAGGGAGTATGTATTCAATTTTTCTCTTATTTACACTTGCTTATTTACATTTTAGTTATTTGTCCTAATTATTGACATGTAAGAGCCCTCTATATATTCTGCATGCAAATCCATTATCTCCTCTCATTCTGCATGTGGCTTTTCTGCCCTTAACAGCAAAGGAAAATTTTTAGATAATGGAAGTATTCTATATTATATGATACCCAACTGTGTATATTTTGTTAAAACTCTTTAAATTCTATATTTAATATTAGTGAATTGTATAAAATTATACCTTAATAGAGTTCATTTTTTTTTTAATTAGGGATGACGATAGTCGATATGTTTAAAAATAAACTATTTTTCTATTGGTAGTATTCAATGACATTTTTAAGGTTATAAACATAAGTTTATAAATTACATGAAACTAAGCACTGATCCATAATGTCTAAAGTGTTAAGCACTAAAGTATCAAGTTATATTAGGTATATTCTACCCTTTCTCCTCCTGTTTATAAGAATTGATTTGTGAGGATCTGTCATAGGGAGAATCCTTGCCCTCTCCTAAGCAGTATTGTCCAAGGTGAAAAATGCTACTACTGGTAATATCAGTGTATGTAATAAAGTAGGGTTTTAAGCAATGGTGATAAATAAATAGTAACCCCAAGACATAGGGTATAAAGACTGCCTTTTTATTATAGCTACTTTACCCAAGTTTGGTCACTGTTTAAAGGGCTCAAAATTTTCTCAAAATATGTCTGTCGGCTTATCATAGTGATTACAAACAGATCTTGGATTTGAGTCCCAGATTTAATGCTTTCTATACTATAGACATATGTACTCAACATCTCTGTTCTCTAGTTTCCATGCCTCTCTTGTAGAGTAATTTTAAGTTTTAAATATGTTAGTATATATCAAGGGCTTTGAGTAAGGCCTGTAATATTCTGAATATTTAATAAGCACTAATCTACATTTCTCAAAAAAATTCTGATTGCACATCTAAATCATATGTCTGTTTAGTTATTACCAAGCAATTTTCTGCTGTACTACATTATGCTCAACTTTTTCCTCCAAGGTCTATTTTGACACTTTCAGAACATAGGCAGTACCATTTAATAAAGTGTTCTATACAGATTAACTCATGTTATTTTACAAATCTGTGAGCAGAGATCAATTTCATAGATAAGGAAAGTAAGGCTTAGATACTTTAATGAAACTATCCAAGAGCACTGAAATCATAATTGATTGAGTGTGGACTCAAACTCACATTTCTTAGTGTCAAGCTAATATTTATATTAGTGAGCACTGCTGTCTGACTTGAAGGCCAGAAACCAACATTATTTTGTTTGGCTCACTGTATTCATCTGGTTTCCTAAAAGGGGGATGAAAAAAAAAAAAGAAAAAAATAATAGAAAAAAAAGGGGCGGGGAATGGAGGAAATAATCAGGAAGGAGGGAACATAGATATAAGAGGATGTGTTTCTTGGCTGGCACAGTATGTAACTTACTATCTCATGAAATATCTTCAGAGAAGCAGTATATACTACTCCACCTCAGAACAAGAAGGACTTTTTTTCCCCTGTCTTTCCCTCTCATCTTCTATGTGTCTTTGGTCAACTGTCTTATGAACCATTTGTTTCCCTAAACTTCCAGTTTGCTTCTCCAGACAATCCCAGGTGGCTAAAGGAAGGGCCAGAGTGACTAAGAATATTCTCAGGCCAGTGAATAGTCAGAACAGTCTCTCTTTACCAGTAACACTACATGTGGTATTTCTTGAGCTGTAACAAACATGACTTTAGCAATGGCTACTTCATTCCATTAAGGCAATAACAGGACAAGCCAATGCTAGGTCCACTCTCCTAGATGCAAGGGGGCTGAGTAATGTAATGCCTAGATAAGAAATTGTTAGGAATGGGAATACAAATCTTTGATATTTAACTAACCCTTTCTGCCACAGGATGTAAAATGCATAGTCCTTTACACATATTGCTGGCACATATTACTCTCTCCATACACAATGTTCATTAAAGGTAGTCAAATATACCATGGAAGAAAGCATGCAAAAAATGAATGAAATAAAAATGAACAAAAAAATTGTGGAAGTAATTTATAGTTAAAGAATAAGAGGGTTTTTGTTGTTGACAAGTCACTATTTAAATCGGTGATATTTGAATGTTTCAGTTTCATTGTTTTCATTTTGTAATACCATTCTATGTTTCTAAAAGTGCTCTTATTTTTGATTAAAATGAACTAAAATTAGTGCTCTGAAAAATTCATAACACATTTTCATTCCCTTCTGATCCATTTCACCAACATCAAGATGTAATTAGAAGCCTGGTACTTTGCAGTTAAAAACCAAGCCTAAAAATCATAGGAGCCCATCTTCAACGTCTCTATAGAGTAACTATTTCCAATAATTAGAAGTCATTGTTAATAATTATAGACCTATGTTTGTCCTCAGAAAAAAATATCATCATAGTTTAGTTTCCATTGCAAAATTGCAACATTTTCTCTCATTATGACCTTGTTAGATACTTGTAAACGTTTCATGTCTCCTTACTCTCACTTGTCCAAATGACTTGGCCAAATGTTCACTGGTGGGCAATCATGGGTCTTCACATTACGATTATCATATATTAACTGCTTTGATAACATCCCTCCATGTAACTAACAGACCGAGAAACGGTTGTCTGGCAACCATTGCTTTAAGGAATGAAAGCTTTGTATGTTTTAAGCATAAGGCAACCAGCCATGATGCAATTTTTCTTTACCAAGCCCTCCCTGGAGTGACTACTGATGGTAGGAGTTGGAGCGTTAACACCAGGATATCACCATATCTGCATTGCAGTACACATTCAAATTAGACTCAGCATCACTAAATGAATTGCAACACACAATGATATTTTTTTCCTTATGAGAACACCTATGTTTTCCTGATGTGAAAACAGTGTTTCTCAGAGTAGATGTTTTCTTGGATGACTCAGACATGACTCTTTACAAAGAAAAGTGCTTTCCCCATAGATAACTAGTTCAGAGAAATAAACTATGTACTCCTCACACTAAACTCAAAGTTCAACATCCAGGACTGAGCAATTTTTCTTCAGCAAGATTCAATCCTGACTTTGGAGCACATGAAAAGGTTGGGGTGAAATGTGTAATACTCAAAGGGCACAGAATGGGCATTTTAGTTGAATGGAACACTCTCTGCAACACCTCAATGTTCTGTACTCATTCAAAGGACTAGAAAAAGAGCCAGAAGAAAAGATAGGTTTGACGTAGAAACGTTTCCTTGACAACTATTACAAGAGAAGTCACCTCTTAAACTGTACACTTTTCTTGGGTTCAACTCATAGACCCTGGTTGCAAATGGAACATTGGCCATTTCTCAGTGGCTAATGACCATAACATAACATGAGGCTTTAAGTACAGTTGAAAAGCATCTCAAGCTTTTACCTCATTTGAATTATTTTTTGTTGTTTACCCACTTATTTTTACTTGAATGCCTTCCTACTGTTACCGGAGAATGGAGATCTTCTCCTGGAACATTGTCCAGGTTTTTGATGTTTTGAACAAAGAATTGAGCAAGACACCGAAATACAGTTGAAAAGTTTTATTAGAAGGGAATGTACACTTCCAGACATGGAAGCGGGCCTGAGAAAAAGAAGCCTGGCTCAAAAGACCTTGGTAACAAAGACTTCAGGGTTTTTATCCCTTTTTGCTGTGGGTTGGGCTTCTTAGAGGATTGGACTTCCTTGATTGACAACTAAGATTGACAAGACTCAGTGATTCATCATTTTGCTTTCTGTGCATGTTTGTTTCTAGAATTCAGTCTGTTATAATGATATTAATGAACTTTTGGGCATATGCATCATATTATAATGATGGTATAATGAGACTCAGGTGAGTTGAAGGTCATTGGGGTCTTCATTGTGAAGTGTGAGTGACTCACTTAAACTCCATACCTAATTTTCTGCCTACAGGTTTCTTTGTGTGAATTAAAAAATGCCTTCTGGCTTGCTTAATTGTGGGCGGATTAGAGCGGACCCCTTCTCAGATAGGATGACCCGCGTCTTTGCAGGCAGACCCAGGAACCTTCTAACTAATTTTCCTGCTAACTCTTTTCTAAGAGCCATGAACCCCTTATTATTAGTATGGATGCTGAGGGACAGGAGGTCTCTTCTTCCATATCTGCTTCCTGCTGAGAAGGATTATAGGTAGTTCCTGCCTACTGGGGTTTCAGGGAGCTCCTTCCCTTTCTGCCTTAGGGTGGGGTCTTGGGTTTCCTGCTGAAGTGCCACTTCAGTCCCTAGACAAGAAGATATAAACTGGTTATTTAAATCATATATCTATTAATTTCTATTATTGATTTGCCTATTAAGTGAATAAGGGAAAACAGGCTTGGTTAATATATTTCCTAAAGAGTAAAAAATACCTTAGGCCTAAAGTCCCCTCCCTTCTCGTACTCTAAAGGCCCTGTCTGACTTAACACTGTTTCTTGCTAACAAAGGGCTGATGACCTTTTATCAATAGCCAGAGGATCTGAGTCACCAGGGCAGTTATCAGGATTTGAGAGAGAGGGTCTTTTTTCCAAAGAAAGGAGGGAAGAAAACTTAACTAGGTTTACTAAAAAGATTAACTTTTCAAGAGATGTCCTGTATCATTTTCTGTTAAAAGATAAAGAATTTTACAAGTGATGTCCCATCTCACTACCTTTTCAAAGTAATGTGCCACCTTGTGGAAATTGTGCTTGAAACACAAATTGGCCGCTTAAAAACAATTCTTTAATATCCATTTTTCCACTAATATTTCATGTTTATAAACTTATTTTCTTGAGTTGAGGATCTTGCTTTCCTGTTCAGTAGAAACTGTAGTTGTCAATGGAGGTGACACACACACACACGCACATGTGATTATTTCTATAAAAATTACACTGCGAATTCAGGATTTTCCAAATGGTCCAGGGCAGCTCTGAGTTAGGTTCTGATTTGGAATATTATTTTGTCATACTTGGAGAACCCAGCAATGCACTGCTTCTCAGCTGAGACATTACTGGTCTAGAATAATGTTTTAAGCATGTTGCCACAATACAAAATATTATGGAAATTAACACTGTGGGTAAATTTATTTTTATTCTGAAAATATTATTTATAGTTGTCTAGATACCTGCTTTTTATTTTTGTTGTTTTTTCCTTTTAAACCTTTGGGAAAACAAGCAAATAAATAGGTTTGAGGTAGAAAAAAATGTGAATTCTTCCCACTTGTCTCTCTATTTCATCTTTTATACTTAGGACATAGCAATTGTTCTAGGGAACAAATTGATTTTGTCGCTCCACTGATTAAAACCAAACCAGTGGCTACTCCTCACCCACTAGAAAGGTATCTAAACACTAGCACAATATAAAAGGACCCCTGAGGTTGGCAACTTAAACTTCTCTGCTGTTTCTACTCTCAGTGTTTTTCTGAAGATGAACCAATGCACTATATCTTGTAGTTTCCTAATTATGTCATGCCATCTACACTTCCTTTCCTATAAACATGCTGAATATTCGGCTTTCCAAACATCTATCCTTTCTGAAGTCAGCTCAAGCATGACCCCTAATATGAAGCCTTCTTGAAAGCTCCAAAATCTGTGCTGCAACATTTCTTTAGAAGCACCACAAAGAATGTTCTTTTTTTTTTTTTTTTACTGATTTGAAATTATTTATTAGTAGCTGCCTCTTCCATTCAGCCATGATTGTCTTGAGATAGATTTTAATGTATTTGTCTCTATATTCTGCACCTTACATAATTCAGTTTACCTGAAACACGCACACGCGCGTGCGCGTGCACACACACACACACACACACACACACACACAGCTGGAGAGCCAGTGGTACAGTTCAAGTCCAAAGGCCTGAGACCAAGGAGATCTGATGGTGTAACTTTTAGTCTGAGTCAACTCTGAAGGCCAGAGAGTAATGTGCTAAAATATAGGCAGAGTGAGCAAATCCTCCTTTACTCAGGCTTTTGGTTCTAGCCAAGATTTCAACAGATTGGATGAGGCCCACCCACTTTGGAGAGGCAAATCTTTTTTACTTAATCTACTAATTCAAATGTTAATCTCATCCAGAAACATCCTCACAGACATACCCGAAGTAACGTTTACCCAAAATATCTAGGTACCCTGTGCCCCAGTCAGCTTGCACATAAAATTAACCAACCATGATGTTCGTGTATGTGTACTTTAAAAAATAAAACATCATTTACTCTAAAATTGTGCTCCCAGTTCCTGCATGAATTTTTGAGAAAAAAAATGAAAAATACCAATTTTGGATCATTAGGTATTTATACAGAAATAGATAAAAAGTTGAGAATTTTTATCTTTAATAAAATAGAGTTTTTGGCTTTTGCAATGATCACATCTATGCCAGTAATGAGACTATTAAAATGGAAAAGATTCTTGACAGTGTTCATCCTCCCTCATCCTTCCCTGATGCATTCTTGCACTGCAATCTCTGGAGCTCAAAGCCCGTTAGCAGAGAGAATCTGTAGAATGGTTTTGTGGGAAGAGGATCAAAGAGAAGAAGCATCTTTCTCAAAATTGTATATGTTCTGGTAAACTGGTACATCTAGGAATACAATTTTGAGCATAATGTCTATCTCCACTTGAAGGTGGAAATTTACAAGATCTTTCACTGGTCTCTACCACATTAAATTATTTGAATATCAGAGAGTAAAGCTGGGTTTACATAGAGGTAGGAATATGTGTAACAGAATATCGCATTGGCTTACCTAGATATATATATATCTATCTATCAATCTAAATATATATATATATATAGATAGATAGATATATGCACTTCATAAAACTTCACTAGCAAAAATATTATAAGTGGGAGGAGCAAAATTCTAACACACAGTCTGACTGCAGATCCAAGTTCTAAATCCACATATGACACCTCTAGCTCAGGAAAAGTTGTGCACGTGATTTCATTCAATTTGAGTAGCAGAATATTGATTTAAATAGGAAACTTCATCTAGATAAGACATCAGTATGTGACAATAACTAACTTTTAAATTGGTAAAAATGGTTAAACTTTGGACAGAATGATTGAGTCATACTTCTCAAATGATAACTAAATACAGTTCAAACCATTTGTGTACAACATAGTATAGAGATCATATAGTGGGTTCTATTACAATTACATAGTCTTTTTCTCTAGGAAAGTAACCTCGAATGGGTATGGTTGAGTTTATGTTTTATTCCAGGCTAGGTACTCTTTATTTAACATGATATTTTTTTACAAAATGGTCTAATCTGATATGGATTGTTTACATCTTGCTCCAGTTACCTTATTTTTGTTTATAAATTTGTACAAAGTATAATCCTTAAGTATCATGTTGTTATCAGATTGCCATGAAGGTCTTTCCTCTGTTCTGGACTGGCCACATGTGTGTAAAGATACAGCTGTCTCTAAGCTGAGTGCTATGTTTCTATATTTCATTCTCTTTGGTGGTCACGTTCTTTCCATATTAAGTGCAATCTCTATGAAATGGGGGGGGCATAATTTTAGGGGACATTTTATGGAAAAATGGAGTTCTTACTTGGGGACTAAACCGAAATCTGATCTTCCCAGGACAATGGTTGCGAACAGTAGTTACGGAGTAACTACAAAATTGTTGCACATCTTTATGTACAATTGAATGGGGCTAAATTTGTTTGGTATTTGACCAATAGTTTAATGTAGTTCCACTTATTTATGTTTACTTTTGTTGCTTGTGCTCTGGGTGTCATATCCATGAACTCATTGCTAAGACCAATGATTTAAGAGTTTTTCCTCAATTTATTAAGGATTTTATCATGAGTAGATGTCAAATTGTGTCATCTGCTTTTTTCTGCATCTATCGATATGATCATGTAATTTTTATATTTCATTTTATTCCTGTGATGTATCACATTTATTAATTTACATATGTTGAAACATCCTTGCATCTCGGGGATGAACCCCACTTGATCATTGTATACGAGCTTTTTAATTTGCTATTAGGTTCAGTTTTCTAATATCTTGTTGAGAATTTTTACATCTATATTTATCAGTGATATTAGCCTATAGTTTCTTTTTGGTGGTGTCATCTTTGTCTAATTTTTTATCATTTTTTATTCTTTGTACTGGTAACTGTGTGCCTGGGTAAGCATTCTCCTCTTCCAGGGTTACAGATTCCCTTCGGCAGGGGTAGTTCTTCACCAGTCAGCTCAGCTTGGGCTTCTAGATGGGGCAGCTGGTAGCATCCTTGGGCAGGTGGGACTTGCTGTCAGTGTCTCTATTTGGGAAAGGCAACTGCTCATGCCCTGAGGTACCATAGATTGGTCTCTGCATTTGAGTAGATCTACTGAATTAGCACCATGTTCAAACAGGGCCTCTGGGTGAGATTCACAATAAGATGGAACTGTCTCCAGTTCTCTGTAGTTATGTGGGGCCATTGACTTGACTCTTCAATAGTTTCTGGTTGAGCAACGTTGCTGGTTCTGTTCCCTGGCAGGGTGGTGCCACTGTTTGAACTATCATTTTGGCAGGGCTGCAGGCTTGGCTCCACAATTGTTCCTGGTTGGGTGAAGTCTCAGTCTGTAATCCCTGACTGGATGGTGCCACTGGCTGGAGTCTGTGCTCAGGCAGAGCCTCAGGCAGGGCTTCACAGTTGAATAGGGACTCAAACTGTGCTAGGCAATCTGGAGGAGACACAGACTCTGCCCTGAATTTGAGAGGAGCTGCAGGCTGGGCTTCAAGTTTAGGTAGGCCACTGGCTGTGTTCTACAGTCAGACAAGTTTGCTGACTGGGCTCTTTGGTAGGAGGGGCCTCCACCATATTCTGCACTTGGGTAGGGCAAAAGCTTATGCTCTGCAGTTGGTCCAGGTGGCCGTCTGGGATTCCTCATATGGTGGGGCCACAGGCTATGCTCTGATATTGCACTTGGTAACTGGCTGGGCTCCCTATCTGAGCAAGATCTCATGATACACTCAGCAACTGGACAAGGCCATGGTGGACTGACTGTAGGCTTGGCTTCTTGGCTGTGTTCTGAGGCCCTTCAGGGTTATTGTTAAGGCTTCCTGGTTATGCAGACCCACAGGCTATACTTCACAGTTGGGTAATAATGCTGGCTTGGTCCCTTGCCTAGTGTAGCTGTAGGATGGGCTCTGTGGCTACCCAGATTCTCTGGTTGGGCAGGACTGGAGCCTACACTGAGCAGTTGAGTGAGGCTTCAATTTTGTTTCCCTGCCTGTGTGGAGAAGTAGAGCAGGCTCCACAGCTGGTATGGCCTGTTGGCTGGGGACTTGAATCAGGCAGAACTGCCTACCGGGAACCCGGGCCAGAGAGGGCCACTGGTGGGACTCACATTTTAAATTACTCCAATTCATCTCATTCATTAATTACTATACTAATTAGGAGAATAAGAAAGGAAAGCAAAGGAACACATTCACACCCAGGTCTGTTTTTCTGTGTCACTGTGCCACATAACACGCTCATGACTTCAGTTTCTACAACACATCTTGTGTTTGCAATTTAATTTGACAGTTTCTAAAAAAAAATGCAAAATAGTCTCAGTGCAAATAAAGTGACACGAAAAGGACTTTGCAGCTAGAAAATGTACCTCCTTGCCAATTGCCAATCAGTGACGCTGGTCCAAGCTTATTCTACATTATCCTGAGTTCTCAGTATGTGTACACTCCCCATGCGATTAACTGAGCTTATGGGGTCCTTTATTCTCTTGAATTCTTGGAGATGTACAGAGATTGACTTAACTACCCCTCCCATGAACCTCAGTAGATCTTTGCTTATAAAACATATTCAACATCATCAGGCACTGAAAACTTTTAAAAACACTGTGAACCTTTCAGATATCTTGCTAAAGTTGATATTGTATGCCATTGTTACTTTTTTTGGCTGATGTCTTTTTTTAAATTGATTTTCAATTACAATTGACATGCAATATTACATTAGTTTCAGGTATATAACACATCATTAAGGCTTATGAAGTGATCAATGGATAATTCTAGTTTCCAGCTGACATTATAGTTATTATAATGTTGTTGACTATATTCCCTATGCTGTACTTTACATCACTGTGACTTTCTTAATAACTGGAAATTTGTACTTAATTTCTTTCATTTTTTTTTGCCCAACCCCTCAACCCTCCTCTCATCTGGCAACCACCAATTCGTTCTCTGCATCTATGAGTTTTTTTTCTGTTTTGTTTGTTCATTTATTTTGTTGTTCAGATTTCATATATAAGTGAAATCCTATGGTATTTGTCTTTGGCTTATTTGACTTTGCCTAATACTCTCTAGGTCCAACCATGTTGTCACAAATAGTAAGATTTCATTCTTTTTTATGGCTGAGTAATACTTAATTGTGTATTGAACCACATCTTTATCCATTTGTCTATCAATGGACACAGGTTGCTTCCATATCGTGGCTATTGTAAATAAGGCTTCAATGAACATAGGAATTAATATATCTTTTCGAATCAGTGTTTTAGATTTCTTTGGATAAATATCCAGAAGTAGAACTGCTGGGTCATATGGTAGTTCCATTTTTAACTTTTTAAGACTGCTTCTTTCACAATTGATTCATTTGGAAGATTGGGTCGAGATAGAAAAGTCACTACTTTTCATAATCTAGAGCAATATGTTCAATAGAATTTTTACCAATAATAGAAATGTTCTACAGCTGTGCTGTCCAATTGAAATATAGCTAATATGACCATGACACTGAAGTTTTAAATTTATTTTAATAAATTTTAACAGCCACTTACTGGACAGTGCACATCTAGAGAATGAGAAAAACTCAGGACTTTGTGGTGTTTTATGGAATTTTGTTTATCAAAAGATATTTTATAGAAAATGATCTTGCAATGGAAAGTGGAGCTCTTTTGAAATTTAGCTACAATGGATCCCTATATATATATAATGTTTTATTTCTACAAAAGAAATGGTGTTATCTGGCTTTTGAATTAATCATTAAAGATTATGATTTTCTCAGTTTTGTCACTAAAGAAAAAATGATGTGGACCTACTTAGAGGATTTTATGTGGATTCTGATTTCTTTTTATTTTATAAGATGCTTCTCTCCAGTACCCTTCATTCCTCATTATATAGTCTCCCCTCTCCTTTGTTGTTTAGAATTAACACAAATATAATTTACATTTCTCTCAGGCTTTAACCATTTCTTAAATGTATGAGGAGGATGTAGCAAGAACAACAGCTTTTATTGTTCATTTGCATTCATCATATCAGAAAGAGTGAAATAAGTTCTTAAATGTTTTTGTTGAAAAGTTAAAATTTACTTAATTCTTCAAATGAGATCATATTTATAAAGATGAAATGACTCACTTCAACTAATAGAACAAAATCCATCCAAGTCAGATGATATATTGCATCTGCCAATTTCAAATCTATTGTTCTTTTTCTATTATATCAAAATGATGAAATTCCAACCTTTTTACTATATTTGACTTGAAAAAATGGAAAGAAAACCAGATTTCTACTTCTTTTTGATTATAATGATTTTTTCAGATATTCTTTGATAAAGTTTTATTTTTCCCCGAGATATTCTAGGTTTGTAATGTTGGATTAGGTTTTGCTAATTTGTTATCCTTATATAACAATTGTTTCCAGGTACCTGAACTGAAACACCGCCTCCCACACACACACACTTGAAGAGACTGTAGGTTACTTATAAATTCAAGAAATATGAGCAGTTCTTTCTCAACCTAAAAGTGTACGAAAATTTCAGTTCCCCCATTCCCAAGTCCACTGTATTTCTTAGAGTATCTGAAAATACTACAGTTAGCAAGCTCTGGCCCAATGGAGACTTATCTCTAGCCTCCTCTGTGATTCTGTTTTCTGCTTTTAAGTCACAGCTAGATAACTCTCATTCTCCCACGTCCTGATGTTGTCATTTTTCACCAGGAGTCAGAATTATCACAATGAGTCTGCAGATATACTTACAGACATATAGTCTGGGCACTCTCATTACCTGTATCACTAAGGAGATGCCAAATAAAAGTGACATGTAAATTTGGCTAGTAATTGACATTTGCTTTTTTCCCCTTTGGCTTCCCCTTTCTTTCTGGAGCAATGGGCTCCAAGAAAGCCCCAGGCTCCTTTAGGTCTGCGGGGGTTCACAATGAACCTGATCTTCTGAGTGACCCAATTTTTTTACTTTCCTCTACAGATGCTGCCATTGCCAAAGGCTACTCTTGCATTTGCTAGACAGAAATGTTGAGAGACTTTACCAGTTCAAAGTAAAAGAATGAGTCATAAAAGTCTTATAACATTGATAATATTTCCTGCACATTTTTTGTTGATATAACAGTAGCTAATACAAGGGGAAACTTAGCGTACTGCCTAGAATACATAGCTCTCAAAAATTCAATTTAGAAAGTTGCTTTGAAGGTTCCTACTTGATTGAATCCTTTTTACAATCCTTCTGGATGACAAGTACATGAATGAAGGGTCTGACATATCACTAAAACATTGTCATAGCATTCATGTTTCATTACCTCTCCTTCTATATATTAGACAACATCTAAGTAGTTAAAATGGAATCACATTGCTCACTCTGGTGGACAGTAAGAAAGCATACAAACATAGAAGTTTGTAAGAGCTGGCCTAGTAATAAAGTCCATGCACACACACACACACACACACACACACACACACGCATGCACGCACGCACACACACACCCATGCACACACACCCACAACAAAGCATCTTAAAATTTTCCTTTATAATTTTCTTTTTCCCACAATTTATAGCCAATCTACTAAAAATTTTGTAGGTATAGGCTTTGGAATATTATTTAAATTAGTAAACTCAATTCTCATCATTTCTATTAAATCACTTCAGTTCAAATCACTGTTATCTCTTCCCTGGATTATTTTAATAACTTCCCACTGAGCTGCTTGTTCCACTCTTATCTCCTTTTTTCCAATCCTAAGATTATTTTCTATAAAGTAGTGACAGTGATCTAAATTCTCAATGACTTCTAATCTCTCAGAATAAGAGCCAAAGTCTATGTTGTGATCTATAAGATCCTAAATGACATGACATTTAGCTTACTCTCTGGTCTCATTTCTTCTTTTTCTGATCCAGTAACATTGCAATTGAGATCTTGGTTAATGCTACATAGAATTTCAAAACTAAGGTGACCCTTCAGAGTTGTCCCAAATTGAAGCAAGAGGGCTGGGATTTTATACCCACATATTGTCCTATCATTGATTGCGGCCTTCCCTGATGGAGGAGGCATGACCTTGGATGAGCCTGGACAAATCTAGAAAAGAGTTCAGCTGTGAAGCATAGACTGGCAATACTTGTCTCAGGGTGGGGAATGAGTGCTTCAATACTGAAGAAGAAGGATCTGGGAAGCATAATATATAACGGCTACTAGAGTCTCCATCTGAGCTAATAAGTATACTTGTTTGCAATATAAGTTCAGCTTATCTGACAAAAGCTTCTCAAGCATCTGGTTGGCCTCTTCTCCTGGGCAAATATGTAAGAGGAAGGTTAGTGAGATGAAATCCAGCTACCAACACCAGTTGACCTTGTGGCTGAAACTGTTACATGCCATTTCTCTCTTTTACTACTACTATTCTGTAGCCCCCCAACCTTAGAAAGTATCTCTGGTGGTCTGGGAAGAAAACTTGGCCTGCATATTTAAAGGATTTGAGCCAATGGTCACTTTCTCAGTCTATGGTTGCTGTACCTATCAACTTACTATCAAAACTAGGCATGGAAGAAACAAGAAATGACTCAGTAAATTTGCCTGATCATCAAACATTTTCTATACCACCTACTCTTCATGAAGATCAAGGTCAATTACCCTCTGTAAAGATGGTGACTCTTCTCCTTGCCTGTTGGCCTCTTGTAAGTTATAACTTAACATTTAAAGTGCATGTACACACACTCACACACAAACACACACGCACACCCCCATGCACTATCGCTGGAGGAATGGCCTCTTCTGAAAAACAGAATTTCTTTGTGTTCAGAGTCTACCGCTGCAGAGACAAGAAGCATAATTTTCCTAAGTGGATCACTGAAAGGATGGTAAATGTATCACTCTATCTACTCCCTAATAAACACCCTACACATAAATCCTACCTTAGATTAAGCTACCCAAGCTATGAGAGTTGGTGATGGGGTTGCCCCAAGTATATTACTTTTAGTTTTATAATTTTGGATTTAGGGAGGTTTATAAGGATAGTACAGGATTCCTCCTACATTATTTACCCAGTTCCCCTAATGTAAACATAATTGTGGTATAATTACCAAAACAAAGAAATTAACATTGATAACAGTATTATTAACTATGTAGTTTACTCAGATTTCCTCAGTTTTACAACGTCTTTTTTCTAGTTCTAACTAATCCAGGATACCACATTACATAAGTTATCATGTTTGAGCTTTGAGGTTTTTCAATCTTTCCTTGTCCTTTATGACTTTGATATTTTTAAGGAGTAATAGAAGGGCTAGTGATTTGTTCTTATAAGAGCTGATATATAATTGTGAGTTTTCTTTTTATCCCCATAGGAGAGGCAGCATAACTATTTGATGGTTTGTGTTTGATCCACTGCATAGGATCGGACATAACATCGTATCAGCATAGGGAACCCACTTAATACAATGAGAGATATTGGAGTGGTCCTGTAACCATAGGATTCATTAGTCATATCACCCACTCCACTATGCAGAAAGTTGGAGCAGTAGTTTGGAGGTAATATGTTATGCAGATATCATGCCATCCTGTAGAAAGCAGTATATACTTTGAATCAAAGACTTGTAGGCTGAACAGTATTCCCCAAATATATCAGATCCTAATACCTGGAACCAGTAAATGTTACTTTACTTGTAAAAAGTGCCATTGTAGATATGATTAAATAAAGGACTTTGCAAATGAAATTACCAAAGATTATCCAGAGGGGCCCTAATCGCAATCATATAGGTCCTTATAGGAGGAATGCCAAGGGAGATCAGACTCAGAGCAGACAATGTAAAGGCAGAGCAGAAGGAGATTTGAAGATGCTGGAGTTGGATATTAGATTTATACAACCACAGGCTAAGGAATATCTGCAGCTACTACCAGAATCTGGATAAGACAAAGAATAATTCTCCTCTAAATCTTCTAGATAAAGAATAGTCCTGCTTACACTTTAATTTTAGCCCAGTGAAGTTAATTTCAGACTTCTGGCCTTTGGAACTGTGAAAGAATACATGTGTGTTGTTTAAGCCATTAAATTTTGGGCAATTTGTTACACAGAAAGCCATAGAAACCACTCTGACTTATATATACTGCTATGTCTCCAAATGGAACCATACATGATTCCAGAAACCAAGGTTGGAAGCAGGAAGAGCTCACTTACTATCATTGCAGTGATCGATTTGAGTAATTGAGCTTCCTGTCCTTGAAACTCTGCATGGTGCAGGATTAGAATTCCAGGTTCCAAAACGTGACTACTATGGAAAAAATAAAAGCTCTGCTGAATTATAAGGTATGGTTATGGCCTAGATATTTCTGTATTTTATGTCCTAGAATAAAAAGAAAAAAAATCATCACCATGGCAGGGGTAATCAACCCTGATCATCAGAAGATTACACAAAACAAAGGGAGGAGTATAGTTGGCATCTGCATGATCCACTCAGGTGTCTTTTGGTACTACGTTGACATGTTGTGGTGGTGAATAGGCAAGTGCAATAACCCAGTATGGGAGAGGTATGGTGACCAGAGGGAATGTCTCAGGAGTATTGATCCAGGCCACTCCATCACGTAAGCCACCCAAACTGGGCAAGGTGAATCTAAAATAGATAGGGGATTCAGAAAATAATGACCTTTGGCCAAGCCCCTGAGACCAGTTGGAAAAGAAATGGTTGCATTTTTTTGCCCCATTTTAAGACTTTCCCAGGGACTGGTGCACACCTAAACACTGGAGGAGCTATTCCTTAAAAATATATGAAGAAATGGATCCAAGCAGAGCAAAAGGTTGACTGTTATGCATTTGGTGATATCCCTTTAGGAAGGAATGGATTGTAGATACTGGGAGCCTTGTCAGCTGATATCTTCTGTCTGTCACCCGTTTTATGGCTTGCCTCAGATGCAGAAAGCCATCTTGTTTGAAGGCATGCCTTTCCTAGGTTGATTCACATAGAATGACTTTGTGATACATCAGCTGAGCTCTGATACAAACATATTTCAGCTTAGCTTATCCTTCTGCTTTCTGTTGCTTCCTGTTCCTTCCACAAGTGTTGATCTCAAGAGTATCACCTACTAAAAATTCTGTACTTTAAATATCATCTTAGGACCTTCTTCAAAGAGAACTCAATCTGCAAGAGAATATTAGCATCTCCTTCTAGAGTTATGGGCACAGTGTTAAATCCTGGATCACAGGAGAGTTTAACCAAATCAATAAATTCTCCCTATATATTTATTCCCTGTTCTCTCTCTGTTTCTCACCTCAGCTGCCTAAAGTATAAGGTCAGTGAGAACAGGAGCCAGCACCATTTACCAGTATAGTGCCCGGTATGTAGTAGATTCTTAGTAAATATTAAGTGAATTACATACATGTCACTTGAATAAATCTTTGGAAATGTGGATTCCAGTGATTCATGAGGCATTTTAAGATGTTTTATGAGTAAAAGAACTCTAATAAGCCATAGTAGACTATTTATTGGTATGACTTGAGTTTGGTTCACTATTTTGTTTTTCCCTCTGGCTCACTTATACTTTCAGTTGTGCTGCTCAGGTACACAAGGAAGGTCATAAGTGGGAGGATATTGTTCAGACTGAGGTCATGTTATTTCAGAATTAGATGTGGTTCACATGACTAAAAGCTTCTTTGTTTGACACTCAGGCACTAGTCTGACTAGTTCTGTCATTTTAAGCAGAACGTTTTCCTAATCTACCTTCCCAGTCTTTATAACACAATAACCTGTGTGGGTTGAAACAAAATTAGTTTTGTTCATTTTACACTATTAGCATTTGTTTTTGTCTTAGAAGAAATGTAAGGGGACATTATTAAACTTTTTTCTACCATAGAACAATAGATGACACTATCTACAGTGGATGACACAGAATGAGAATTAAATCACAGTAATAAATATCTGACAGATTTTTATTTTGAAAGGATAAAAGCATTTTTATGAATATTCCAACTTTTCTCTCTTGAAGTTTAGAATTATTTATATGTCCAGTGACTCATACACTTACATCTTCTAATTAGAGTCAAATGTGTCTATTTTGAGGAAAATAAATAATATTTACTTAACAGCTGTTTGTTTTAAAGAAAATGAATGCTTGTTTATAACATTGCCTTCCTAATCCAAGTATTCTATGACTGTTAAAAAACAAGTTGTTTATCAGCAAAGAGACAAGAACATTTTAGGTGGCTACAGGCATTCACCTTGCTAGGAGTTTTCAAAGACTAAGTCTACATAAATATTCACTCCAACAACTCTAATGGAGACTGGTAAGTCTGAATAAGAGTTAGAACTACACTAATTTAACCCTTAATTTTATAGAGAGTAAAAAATAGTAAGTTAAGAAAATGGGGTTGGAATAAGGATTGGGGTATTGGTGTCAAAACTTTTGCACTTAAGACCCATGATTTAATTTAACCTGTCCCTATCATTTTACTAGGTGTTCAGGTGGTACAAATGGGACAGTGAGCCAAACTTAAAATAATAATCAAGCCTTTATTCATTTATTGTGACAATGTAAACAAGAGGCAAAAATAGACACTGGCTCTATAGTGTTCAATTTCCCCCATGGAAAAGCACCAGGTGAGGTTCTAATGGATCAATGCAGAGGCAGGGAGTTGTCTTAACTGCTGAAGAGCCCAGAATAAAAGGATCTTTTATTGCTTTAAGGAGAGGGAGAGATGGAAAGGCTAGAAGTGGAAAGATACTAACTCAGAATGGATAAAAGTGTTTTAATCAAGACCTCCCTGATGAGGAGTTCTCCACAGAGGCACCTGACAGTACAGAAGCTGAAGCCCTTGATAAAGAATCTCCAAATGGGGGTGACTGAGCTAGGATGCAGACATGTGTATGAGCTTGGATGGCCCAGAGGAACTGAGTCTTTCACTACAACTCTTTTCAGTACTGTATGTCATATACTACCTGTGATCCATGAGGAATGGCAGGCAAAGCCTTTGCAATTGCCTATTGTTGGTCAAGAATGATTTCACATAGGATTTGGACCTGGAGCTGGACTCTTCACTCATTAGTAGTCAGAATAGACTTCAGTAATTTATACAGTCGAAAATTCACCAGCTTAACACAATTAACTTCTACTTCTCTTTCATGTTTATTAAGCAGCACTTTTCCAAACGAGAGCTTAGGAAACCAGGCATTTTCCAACTAATGGCATTGTCATTATACAATGTGGCCTTTGAGGTCATTGTGAAAGAAAAACATATATAATAAAAAACCCTCAGGAACTTATGACCCGACCTAAAAAGTTGTCACCCTTGCTCACATCTAATTGCCTAGTCATATGCCTACAAACTATCAATAAGGAATATTGGGTAACATGGACTTTCTCTATACGCAGAAACAAAAATCAAACAGATTTTGCTGAAGAAAATAGCATTGGCTTTATAACACACTGAGATTTTTTCCTCACCTTTAAATGCCTGTGGTATATTTTAAATGTCTTTAGAATATTCATACTATTTTTAAGGTTTAAGGGAGAGATTCCCTATAAAATAATTAGCATTACATCTGTAATATATTAAACTATCAATAAATACTTGATATCATTATTAATATTACCTGAGGAAATTCCAGATGTCTTTAGCAAATACTTAATCTTTGAAAACAAGAGATATGCAAAAGCAGTTGTGATTATAAAAGATGCAATCAGTTCTCAAACTCGAATGAGGGAGAACAGCAAAAGAGAAAAAAAAAGAGAAAGCAGATTAATAATAGTAAAAGCACAAATATTTCAAAAGGAAATACTAAACAATAGAATTAAAGTATCCAATGAGTGGGAAATTAGGCATTCAGCCACAAGAAACAATGCAATAAAACATAAAAGTCTAATAAATGATAATTTCAGGGAAAAAAAAATTGGAAAAATAGAAGAAATTATGTTGGAAAAATAAAAGCTTAAGTTTCAAAAATTATGTATGATTAATCAAGTTGAATGTGAGTCTAAACATTAATCCAACTAAACACTGGAGGCAAGGCATCTCTTAAATGATGTTAAGATGAAACAACATTTTTCTGCATGATGGACAAAAAGTTTTATTTATGAACAGCATGCAAACAGATGTTCCGACAAAAGTATTTAATTACAAAGGATAAGATTTGGCAAATAAAAAAATTAAGATAGGCAAAAATAGGTAAGACATTTGAAATATAGGAACTTGCTTGTTTTAAAAAAAGATATTCTTAAAAGCTGTGGTATGTATATATATATACACAATGGAATATTAGCCATAAGAAGAGATGAAATACTGCCATTTGTAACAACATGGATGGACCATGAGATAATCATGCTAAGTGAAATAAGCCAGACAGAAAAAGTTGAAAATCACATGATATCACTTATACGTGGGATATAAATCTAAAAGCAACAAATGAACAGGACAAACAAACAGAGGCTCATGGACATGGACTATAGTTACCTACTCCCTCCTCCCCCAAACCCTACTCTCATAGTTACCAGAGGGTAAGGGTTGGGGGAAGAGGAGGGAGGTAAATGGAGTAAAGGGGGTCAAATATATGGTAGCTGAAGGAAACTTTGGGTGGTAAACACACAATAGAATATATAGATGTCAAATTATAATGTACACCTGAAAATTATATAATTGTATTAACCAATGTTACCCCAATAAACTTAATTAAAAAAACATATTTTTGAAAGAGGCACACACCATTGTCATTCATAATATTCTTTCATATTTATCAGCCATGGTAGACTTGCGTTATTTTACAATAACTTGTCTCTTTGTAGAACATAATTAAAAATACCAATTAAGTATATTCACCTATAAAATGTATTATAATTATTGCTTTGTTTATCCTATCAAATAACACTGTATCTGAAATAATTTGCTATGTTCAAAAATCCTATAGTATGTATTTTTAAAAATTGATGAAAATGATGAATATTAAGATGACAGTGAAGATGACAATGATGACAACAGGTTATATATATACCTACCTTTACTCCAGGAATTATCTGATGATTACTATTCAGTTTGAATAATAAAGAAAAAGATAATGGCAATCATGTTGAGCATCAAAGAAGTGTTTACTGGAGTAGAATTTTTCTGTATGCTTTTCTCTTTTCAGTTTCTCAGAGATTCTACTGTACGTACAGATTTTTATTCCAAACTCCTACCAACAAACACCTACCACTAAAACACGTGGTTTTCATCTTAACATTTGATCTATTCCCTTTCTTTTAGAGTATTTGGACCTATTTATTACCTCTTCGTGTTTGATCTAAAAGCACAAGTAGCATTTTCTGTCATCTGTCAATTAAATAATGAGAGATATTTGAACCAAAAATTGGTCAAAGGAGAATATCACCAGGATCAGTTGTGCACTGAACACCAACAATTGGTGAATAAAGTAGTCTTTGCTGAATATTCCCCTTAGTGCTGCAAAGCAAATGAGCTCTTAGAACTGGCCTCCAGTGCTAAATACTGTCATGACTTTGGATCCATATGCAATTTTAATTTGAGTTATAGTCTTACCAGTATATAGGATGAAGCATGATGAACACTAATATTAGAATAAAACAAATAGGGCACTTTTCCAGCTCTATAAATCACATTTATCTAATCAAAACATTTACATACACATGCAGCAGTCTCTAGCACTTTAAAATCCAATATTAAACAAAAAATGCAGTAATTATTGTAAGTTATACTTTGTATTTAATGGGAGTAAAGCATATCTTTACCCACAGCATGTAATTGGCAAGAAATACTAGGTAATTTATTCCTAGTTTTATTCACTGATATTCATTGCAGCAGCATTTACAGAAGCCAAGACATGGAAACAACCCATGTCCTTTGATAAATGATTACATAGAGCTGTGGTACATATATACAATGGAATATTACTCAGCCATAAGAAAAAATCAAATGCTGCCATTTGCAACAGCATGGATGGATCTTGACATTATCGTGCTAAGTGAAATGAGTCAGACAGAAAGAAGTTGAGAACCATATGATTTCATTCAAATGTGGGATCTAAACCTGAAAGCAAAAATGAACAAGACAAAAACTCATGGACACAGAGAACAGTTTAGCTGGTACCAGAAGGAAGGGATGGGGAAGTAGATAAGGGTAAAGAGGGTCAAATATATGATGACAGAAGGAAATCTAACTTTGGGTGGTGAACACACAATGCAATATACAGATGATGAAGTGCTTGGAATTTGAAATTAGTAAGCACTAAGAATTTTTGTATTTTCCTACATTTTTTAATTCCAAGATAACTTCATCCTTTCTAGTATTTTCAAATTTCCTTTGGTATAAGTCACCTTTTATTAATTCTTGTAGTAAAAAACCTGTTGACAACAAATTTTCTGTTTTTATGTATCTGAAAATGTTTTTATTTCAACCTAATTTTTGAAAGATTCATTCATTGGATATAGAATTCAAGAGTTTTTTTAATTCATCTCTGAAAATATGTCATTCCTTTATTTCTTTTCGGGTCTCCATTGTTTCTGATAAGACTATAATTCTATCCTTGTCACCTACCAAATTGTGTCTTTTTCTCTGGGTGCTTCTATAATTTTCTCTGTAATTTTAGTGTTCAGAAGTTGTGACTAGCTTTGGTTCACTTTATATTTATTCAGACTAGGTTTCATTGAGCTGCTTGAATCTATAATGTTTATTTTTCATCAAATGTTGGAGGGTTTTTCTTTTATTGCTTATTTTCTTTTTTGTTTCAATATAAATCTCTTTATAAGTAAACATTTTGTTTATTTTCCCATGGATCTCTGAAATTCTATTTTCCCTATTTTTTTCTCTTTTCCTCAGATTGGATAACTTTTTAAAACTGTCTTTAAGTTTACTGACATTTGCCATTTCCCACCTGCTATTAAACTTTTCCAGTGACTTTTTAATATGTTACTGTAATTTTCTGTTCTATAATTCTTTTTCATTTAATAAATACTGAGTGCCCAGTATATTAGCAGATACCAATGCAGATGTTGAGAATAAAGCAATTAACAAAGAAGTCAAAAATTCCTACCACCATAAAATTTTTTCATTCTAGGGGAGAAGAGACTAAATGCAATAATTAAGTAATATAAGTAGTGTGTCAGTAGTGAATGATTACTATAGAGAAAAATAAAGCAGGGAAGAGCAAAAGTGAGTGTGGGGTAGGGAGGTTATAATTTCCAAAAATATTTTTATTTTTTACAAATAAAATTGTATGTATTTCAGGTACACAGCGTGATGTTTTGATATATGTATTTATTGTGAAATGATTAGTGCAAATTAATTAATATATGCATCACCTCCCATAGTTACCTTTGTTTATATATTTATTTTGTGGTGAGCACACTTGATATCTACTCTCTTAGCACATTTTAAGTGTATATTAACTACAATCACCATGCTATGCATTAGGTTTCTAGAACTTTATAATTTCCTTTTGAATTTCAGTTATGTTTTTATTTTTCTTCTGAAATTTCCTTTTGTATGTTAGCTAAAATTATTAACTTTTAAGTATATTTCTTAATTCTTTAAACATATACATGATAATTGCTTTAAAGCTTTTTATGTTCAATATAACATGTTGTTTTCTTTATATAATTTGCAATTTTTTTTGAGTATTTGAAATTGTAGATAATATACAGATTCTGGTTTGTGTTAATGCCCTTTATTAGTATTGTTTCTTATTTGTACCAGTGTAAAGGATTAACTTTGCACAAAGAGAAGGTTTGCTTTTGCCTTCAACTTCTAGTAGTTATCTTTACGTCCTTGGAATGGCCTGCCTGATTAAAAAAAAGAAAAAGAAAAAAGTCTGTTAACTTAATTTCTGGAGTGGGTGGAGAGTAAAGTCAGCCATGGGGCATGACTTAGCCCCAATAAAAATGCTGACAACCAATGGTTGAGTGAGTTCCCCTGATTGGCAGTACTCTGTACATTATGTCACATTTCTGGAAGGAATAGACATACCACAACTACTTTATCTATTCGTACATCGATGGATACTTAGGTTATCTCCACGTGTTGACCATTGTAAATAATGCTGCTTGAACATAGGCAGGCAAATAACTTTTGACATAGTATTTCATTTCTTTCAGATATATACACATAAGTGGAACTGCTGGACCATATGGTAGTTCTATTTTTGTTTGAGAAATTTCTTTACTGTTTTTCATGGTGGCCATACCAATTTACATTCTCACCAGCCATGCACAGGCATTCCCTTGTTTCCATATCCTTGCTAGCATTTGATATATATTGTCTTTTTGTTAATAGTCATTTTAACAGGTGTGGGGTAATATCTCAATGCAGTTTTGATTTACATTTCCCTGATGATTACTGATGTTGACCATCAGTATCATGTATCTGTTGTTACGTTACGTATCTGTTGGCCATTCATATATCTTCTTTGGAAAAATAACTTTTCAGGTATTTTGCCCATTTTTACATTAGATTATTTATTTCTGCTATTGAGTTAAATGAATTCTTTATATATTTTGGATATTAACTCTTTATTAGATATGATTTGCAGATGTTTTCTCCCATTCGGTAGGTTACTTTTTCATTTTGTTGATGGTTTCCTTTGCTCTGAAGAAACTTTTTAGTTTGAAGTAGTCCTGTTTTTTTTTTTTTTTATTTTGTTGTTTGTACTTTCCATGTCATATTCAAAAAATTATTGCCAGTAACCATATCAAGTAAATAATCATTAAATAAAATCTTCATCCACCCCATTCCTATGTTTTCTTCTACAAGTTTTATGATTTCCCATCTTACATTTAAGTATTTAACCCATTTTAGTTAATTTTTGTGAGTGGTGTAAGACAGGTGTCTAGTGTCTTTTTTTTTTTTTTTTTTTTTACATATGATATCCAATTTTTCAACACCATTTATTGAAGAGATTGTTTTTTCTCCATTGGGTATACTTGGCTCCTTTGTCAAATATTAGTTGATCATATATTTTTTCAAACCACCTACTGTTAGTGTATAGAAACACTACTAATTTTTATATGTTAATTTTGTATCCTGTTTCTTTTCTGAATTTGTTGATTGGAGCTAACAGGTTTTTATGGAGTCTTTAGGATGTTCCATGTATATAAACATGTTATCCGCAAGTAGAAAAATTGTACTTCTTTCCAATTCTGATGTTTTTATTCCTTTTTCTAGCCTGAATGCTCTGGCTAGGACTATGTTGAATACGAATGGTGAGGGTGTGCACCCTTGTACTTCTCCCGATCTTAGAAGAAATACTTTCAAGCTTTCACCATTGAATATGATATAAATAGATGTTTTATTTTGTCAAATGCTTTTTCTGCATCTATTTAAATAATCATATGATTTTTTTCCTTCATTCTGTTAATATGATTTATCACATTTATTGATTTGGATATTTTCAAACAAATTGGTACACCATGGATAAATCCCACTTTATCACAATGAATGATTCTGTTAATGTGCTGCTGAATTTGGCTTGCTAGTATTCTATTAAAAATTTCTGTAACTATATTCGTCAGTGATATTGGCCTGCAATTTTCATTTCTTATATTGTTCTTTATCATTGGTATCATGATAATGCTGGCCTTGTAAAATGAGTTTGAGAGTATTCCCTCTTCTTTAATTTTTTGGAGGAGTTTGATAAGGATTGACATTATTTTTTAGAAGCTTGGTAAAATTTACTAATGAAACCATCTAGTCCTGGAATTTTTTTCATTGAGAGATTTTTAATTGATGATTTAATCTTCTTTCTAGTAATTGGTCTATTTAGATTTTTTTTGTTTCTTCCCAATTCAGTTTTGGTAGGTTGTATGGTTCTAAGAATTTTTCTTCTAGGTTCTCTATTTTGTTGGTTGTATAGTTTTTCACAGTAGCCTATTATGATCCTTTGTATATATGTGGTATCAGTCATAATATTGCTTCTTTCATTTATAATTTAGTTGGTTTGGGTCCTTTCTTGTTGTTAGCCTACCTAAAAGTATGTTAGTTTTTTTAAAAAACCAACTCTTAGTTTGGGTAATCTCTTCTATTTTATTTATTTGTAATCTAATCTTTATTTTCTTCCTTCCACTAACTTTGGGCTTACTTTGTTCTTTTACTAGTTTTTTGAGGCATACAGTTAGGTTGTTTGAGATCTTTCTTGTTTCTGGATATAGGTATTTATTGTTATGAACTTCCCTTTTAGAACTGCTTTTGCTACATCCTATAAGTTTTGGTATATTGTGTTTCCATTTTTATTTATCTGAAGATACTTCTTTATTTTCCCTTTAATTTCTCATTTGATCCATTGTTCAATTTCCATGTATTTGTAAGTTTTCCAGTTTTCCTACTTTTATTGATTTCATTATTCTTTAATTTGCTAAGGTTTATTTTGTGGTCTAATATATGGTCTATCCTTAGAAGTATTTTATGTGTGCTTGAGAAGAATGTGTGTTCTGCTCTTGTCAAGTAGAATGTTCTGTATTCATGTGTTAGGTTCATTTGCGATATGGTGTTTAAATCCTCTGCTTCCTTATTGACTGGATAATCTATCCATTGTTAAACATGGGGCATTTGAGTCCCCCAACTATTGTTATATTACCTTTTATTTCTTCTTTTGGTTTCGTTAGCTTTAGCTTTATATGTTTAGGTGTTCCAATGTTGGGTACATAAATATTTACAACTGTTATACCATCTTGATGTTTTGCCTCCTTTATGACCATATAATGACTTTCTTTGCTCTTTTTACTGCTTTTAGTTTAAAGTCTATTTACCATTATCAGGTAGTGTAAATCTTGCTGGTAAGGATAAATATATAATCAAAAGTTAGATTATGTAATATGATAAGGAGGGTGTGAAGTTCACTTAAAACTGTAGTTTAACAGTTCAAAAAACTGACTCCAACCAACTAGGAGAAGCAATGATGTTACATAATAAAAATTAGGAGAGTCAGAAAAAACATGGCAGAGTGAGTGAGAGACATTCCTAGATCTCTCCTCTTGAAACAACAATAAGCAGAACATCTAAAACTCAACGAAAACACCCAGACTTCACACCAGCACATCTGAGCATGGGATCTGCACATATCATAACCCCAGGTGCCGGGTGGTGGACTGGGAGAAATAAAGAAGGTGCCTCTCCCAGCCACCAGAGCTCCCTGCAGGAGGAAAGGGAGGGGAGAAGCAGCAGCAGCTTCCCTGAACAGCCCTGCCTGGGAGTGCTGTGACTTCCACGCAGCCTGCGGCAGGGCCCAGTCATCAGGGCAAAAAGCGGAGAAGTAAGACGGGATCACAGAGAAACAACAGTTGATTTTTACCAGCAATGGTTGCAAAACTGAGGCTGAGCTGCAGCCTCCAACTCCTAATCTAGAGGGCCTCTGCCCCCATACCTTCCAAGATCGATCACCGCAGAGCCTCATGGGAATCTGAGCAAACTCTGCCAAGACCGTCGCTGACATGGACAGGAACTGAAATGAGGGTAGCAAGTGTGATTAAATATCTATAAGAAAATAAAAAGGAATTTTTAAGGCTTTATATAAAGCAGGGATCCAAGAGGCTTAGATCCCACCTACTGGAAACCAAAAGAAAAGCGCCTTCTTTGTAGCAGGTTAAAGAGACCTTTATATAATAAATCTTCTTTCTGGAAAAACAGCAGAATATACTCCCATTAATGCCTACGTGGAGAAATAGTCCATTAAACACCAGGAACAACCAAGGTGACAAGACATCTCAGAAAGAGAAAAATCTCCAGAAAATAAGCTTACAGACATAGAAATATGCAACTTAAATGACAGAGGATTCAGGATGGTACTTCTGAATAAACTCAGTGAGTTTCAAAACAAGTCATATCAACAATTTCAAGAACTGGGAAAACAACTATATGAGCAGAGCAAGGAGATTGAAACCCTCAAAAAGAACCTAATAGACCATCTGGAGATAAAAACAAAACAAAACAAAACAAAACAAAACCACACACACTGTAAGAGTTGAAAAATGCAATAGCAAGCTTGGGAAATAGAGTAAACCAAATGGAGGAAAGGATCAGTGATATAGAAGACTGAAATCTAGAAATAAATCAGAAGGAAGAATGAGAAACCAAAGAATGAAAAATAATGAAAGAGAAATACAAGAACTAGCTGATACCATCAGGAGAAGAAACATAAGAAAAATGGGCATTATTGAAGGTAAGAGAAAGGAGCAGGGACAAGAAAGAATTTTCAGACAAATAGTGAATGAGAATTTCCCAAATCTAGGGAATGAGCTGGAGCTTGGAATTCAAGAATTCCACAGAACACTCAATTGTCTCAACCCAAAAAGGCCTTCACCAAGACACACTGTATTAAAGTTATCAAAAATCAATAACAAAGATAGAATTCTCAGGACAGCCAGGGAGAAGAAAATGGTAACATATAAAGGAAAACCCATTAGATTATCATTGGACTTCTCAGCGTAAACCTTACAAGCCAGAAAGGAATGGAATCAAATATTTAAACTATTAAGTGAAAGGAATTACCAGGCTAGAATAATGTATCCAGCTAAGCTCTCCTTTAGATATGAAGGAAAAATGAAGACCTTTCCAGACATAAAAAAATTGAGGGAATTCTCCACTATGAGGCCTGCACTATAGGAAATACTGATAATTTAATATTGAAATACTAAAACAGAATGACAAAAAAAAAAGTTCAAAAAACAAATGTGGTAAATATAACTATAATTACAACAATCTGTTATTGGATATACAATATTTAAAAAACATAAACTATAACACCATTAACTAAAATGTAAGGAGAAAGAGAAATAAAAGTGTAAAAATTAGGAATGCAATCAACATGAAATTATTATCAGCTTAAAATAGGGTGTTATAATTTGAAGATTTTCTTTTGTAAGCCCCATGGTAACCACGAGGGAAAAACCTGTAGTACTTAAAAAAAGGAACATGATTAAGAAGTAAAAATATACTGATACCAAAAGACATCAAAACATACACATGCATACACACAATACAGCAGGATAAGAGGCAAAGAACAATGGGTCTCCAAAAGAGCCATAAAACAATTAACAATATTGCCATAGTAAATCCCTACCAATAATGACTTTAAACATAAATGGATTAAATTCTCTAATCAAAAAACATAGAATGACTAAATGGGGAAAAAAACAAGATCCAAAGATCTGCCTACAGGAGACTAACCTTAGTCTTAAGACACATATAGACTGAGACCAAAGAGATAGAGAAGACATTTCCAGCAAATAACCAAAAAGAGGCAGGGTACAATCCACATATATTTATATCAGACAAAATAGATCTTTAACTGATCAGACTTTCTAGATAGTTGGTACTGGGTACTACACAGAGCAGTAGGTGGGGCTGTGTATTACATAATCACATTTTCTCACTAGATCTAGCCATCATTCTGCATATGAATTTGTCTTTCTTAACTGACAGACACAAAAATCTTCCTTTTTATAGAATGCATTACTCACTACCATGGGATAAAATATTTCTTTGATTTTAACCAAGGAATACACTTTACCACCCAAAACTGAGACAATATGAATACACCGAGAGAATTCACTAATATGACTATATTCTAAATCATGGAGAAATATCTAACCTATGAGAAGAGTGTAATAGAATACTAAAGTCTTACTGATCAAACTCACAGGGAGGCAATAACTTGAGAGTTTGCAGTGCTGTCCTTCAAGATATATTACATTTTAAATAGTGACCAATATATGATATCTGTCCTTGGTTTAATTACACGGGTTCAGAAATTAGAGAGTT
This sequence comes from Eidolon dupreanum, assembly GCA_028627145.1. NCBI lineage: Eukaryota > Metazoa > Chordata > Mammalia > Chiroptera > Pteropodidae > Eidolon > Eidolon dupreanum. Next base: position 56,209,542 of record CM053510.1, on the reverse strand, counting down.
AAATTTGACTGGTTTCTTGAATTATTACCCAGTAACCCAATCACATTTCTCTTTCTTTCTTAATTCTGTAAATTCATGCATGCTATTTGCCAACATAGGTTCGTTTCTACCTTGATGCATACCATATTTCTATTGAAATAAAATATGAGACTGATAGTCAATTTTCTCTTTTATGCCATTGAAATAAGGGGCAAACTGCTGCGCATTGCGAGTATTAAACCTGATTACCATGTGGAAATATGGGCATTGCTTCACAACGGTGCTGAGAAATATGTCTGAAATCTAGAGAGGGTATTTTTTCATATTTTCATACCCCGTATTAATGGAAGTAATGGAGGTAGTAATTCATAAAAAAAAAAATTAGGAATGTAGACCTTAACTCAGATTCTCCAGGAATGAGATTTTTGAGCATCTCCTAAAACAATGAACCAAAATCAGCTGAAAAGTGGGGTAGTGAATGAGAGCAATTATTAATAATCACAGCCTCTAACAATTTCAAACAAGATCCATAGTAACTAAATATATTTTCTTCCGTGTTTTTGTATATACATTTGTCTAAATCAACCACTTTTAATCTCTTCCTCTCTCCTCTACTATTTTATATAAGTGTACCAGTGAGGGTTAAAATAATGTCTTCTAGAATTCCAAGAAAAGATTTTGACTGAAAAGTGAGTAAAATGAACAGCAACATATTTGGATAAAAACAGTGATTGATTGTGCTATCGTCTCTCTTTTTTTAGAGAAAAGGTAAATGCACCTTAGTTTGTACAATGTATAATTTCATCAGCTTATAAAAACCCACTCTTGTTGACATTGTTCTTTTAAATTAAATATTAATAAGAGACTGTGTATGGATACTTGACAGCGGAAGGGCTAAATGAGCCAGACTGTCTCGTAGCCATTCAATGTTCTCTTCTCTAACACAGAGATTAGATGTTAAGAAACAACATGTTTAAGAAACTCTGCTTTCAGGGTTTCAAATTTGAAATTGCCAGTAAAAAGCATTCTCTACAAGATTCGAAAGATAAAAGACAAGCAGAAACCATATTTCTGCTATACACTGGCAAGAATGTAATGGCTTCAGCAGACAAAATAAAAAGTTTTTTCTAAGTAGTTTTGAACGTCTTGTGGCAAATTATGCACATTGGTGCTATAGACAGTTGAGTTCATCTGAAGTGATGCTGCAATTTCTGCTTTTTCTAAATTCTTGAATGCTAACTGTTACTTTCTTTACTTTTATTTCTCCTTAATCTTTACTACCTTTGTCTCCAAAGTTTTGTCTCTAATTTTCTGATGTAAATCCTATCTACTTGAAAAACTAGACTCAGTCCCTTTCTACTTAAACTATACTGCATTGTTTGATCCTATACTGAAGTGTATCCTTCAGAGATTCTGAAAATAGACATTTTTCTCCTTTAGATAAGGTAAATGCATTGCTGCACTTATCTTCATTACATATACCCTCATGTTTAACATACAAGTAAAAGTGCATGAAGTAAAAAATATTGTAAGTGCACTGTATTTTTTTTTGTATTGTTTGATTAAAATTATTTCAAGGTTTAGAAATGTGATCATTTGCCTGGTTGTAATCATTCAAAGCCTAGGACAAAAATCACACTTAGCATTTTAGCCATATTACCTTTAGTGAAGTATGGTGAAGCCAGATGCTGATCAAGAAAGAGAAAAAGGAAAGACAATTTTATTACACTTACAGTTGCCTAGAGAGAATATAGGATGCCACATCAAGACACTCAGGAAGCACAGGGGCTGGTTAGAAGGCAGAGGGAAAGAGCAGAACTATAGAAAAGTGCTTCTGTTGTATTTTTTCAGGAAGGGAAGGGTGAGACAGAGCAAGCAAGTTTAGGATTGGCTAATTTGGGAGCATAGGGACTGTCCCAAGTTTTCTGGTACTTGGCCTTGAGGTGATTGGGGCAGGTGTATAGTGTTCTAGAGAGTGAGAGAAAATGAGGGTGTGGACTTAACTGTCTTCTCAAGAAGGGGAACTAACTAGCCTCTAGTCAAGGCCTCAAAACTAGGTCAACACAGCATTAAAAAAAACTATATTACAGCATGCCATGCTGTAAAAAGTACATGCTCATACTCAAGAATAAAATATATTTTGTCTGTATGAGTATGTGTGTGCATGCATGTACATATGTATGGTTGAATTTGTGTATATATGTATACAAACTTATATGCCCATACATTTGAGAATCAATGTTTGAGGTGAGCCTTCACAGGTTTTTTTACAAAATGCTTTGGGATTTAATGACCACTAGGATTTTATAATAATGAATATTAATAATACATAGAAAGCAGTTGATATGATATAAAAATACATATTAATTTCTTCCTGATACTTTCTGGATATCCATATCCTTTTTACCCATGTTTCTACAGGTAAAAATGCAATCTCCAAAATAAAGTTATGCTGTATAGGATATGCAGATTAGGCACTGTAAAAGAAACAATCAGTGAATTTAAAGGCATAGAGAATATCAAAAGCAAATTATAATAAACAGAAATCACTCTAAGCACTTATAATCAAATTATAGAAAACTGTGGTAAGAGAAATTATTAAAAGCAGCTATGTAACATTACCTAAAGGATTACAAAGGAAAAGTTTAGACAACACTTGGGACATATAATAACTAAAAAATAATCATTGTCTAAAATTCAAATTTAACTGTGTCCTATATTTTATGTGGCAACCCTACCAATAACCAAAAAGATATACCATATATTTAAAATATGAATAAAAGATGGTAAAATCTTTACATAGAAAGCTTTCAGTGATGATCAAGTGAAATGGAGATGAGAATAAAGGACAGCTCAATGAGAAGACTGAAACTATTCATGCTTAGGCAATAAAGGCTTGAGACTTTTTGTTGTTGACTTTCACATTTATTCACTAAATTCCAGTTGTTATTATTAAACAGCTTAATACTATAGGAGTTAATTTGGCATGGACCCTGGAGTTCCTATAGTATTTCTCTACCACAATCCTGCTATTCTCTAAGCAAGCCCACCATTTTCTTGACAGTGTACCTCTATTTTCTCATTTTTATTCAGTGTGCTTACCCACTAGGATTAAGTTTATTTCTGGGGTTTTTCCTACTTATATTTCAAAGACCATCTCAAAAGTAATTTCTTCTTTGATTTTTTCACAAGCTCCAAAAATACACTACTGTAAAAAGAGAAAAATGTAGAGATTACCCAAGTTCTCAATAGCAGTTTTTGCATACTTCTAGCAGTTGTCAACATTTTCATATAATTTATCCTTGAATAGATCAAACTCCTTAATGACAGGTACAATAGACTATTAATGATACTGTTACTTATTATTTTCATAGAACATCCACCATTGACTAACATGTATGTGCTTAAAATGTGGGTTCAGTAAAACTGAATTTGTATGAATAAGAATGTTTAAAACATTCTTACGGGGCCTATAGTTTGCTGACATTGTACTAACACTGATAAAGGGCAAATTCTGATGTTCTTTCTGGTCAGCTGCCTCATACAAAAAAGATATCACAAATATTTGAAAGAATTGCTGCTATGGTTCTTGGGGGAATTTATTACTAGGTTTAGCAAATGTGCTTGTACAGATCAATGGGCTGTTATGTTGACCTTTCACTGGTTGTTTGCTCTGATTCAGGCATTTACAATAAACTATGCTCTCAGCATTTCAACTTTGCTCTTCAATTTCTTTTAAAAAATGTTATGGCATCTTTGTCAATAGATAGTGCTAGAAAACCCAGTTGATGTTTTTGTTTTTATTTTTACTTCTTTGCTCTTTGTCTTGAAAATAGAGATCTAAACATATCTCTACAGAATATTATTGTTACTTACAGAATATTTATGTGTGGTGTGCAAATATCATTTGAGTGTAATATGAAACTCATTCAAGGATGACATAGAACTGCACTACAAAAGTAAAACATCAGCAAGCATACTTACAAGAAATATTGGAGCTGAGTGCTGTTTGAACTTCTGAGAATTAAAATATCATTTGTATGTATGTTTATGGAACACAATGAGGAACAACAAAACAGTTCAATATAAACAAGCTAGTGTGTGTGTGTGTGTGTGTGTGTGTGTGTGTGTGTGTGTGTGTACACATACAGATAGGAATGTATATGTATTGTCACAGTTAGATATAACTTATGGATGGGTAAGGGTATTCAGCAATCATTGATAGTTGTGATTCCAGTAATTGAAAAAAATTATAAGAATTAGAACTGAAGAAAGCAACATTGCTATATTTAGTCAACTATTTTGTGAGGGGAGGGCGTGTGTTGATAAAAGGTTACAACTAAATCTCTAAAATATATTTAATATACTTTTATTATAAAGTGGGTCACTATATATTTTGAATGGCACTAAAATACACGATTTCTCTACTGTGAACTGCATATAGACTGTTGATTCTCAGCAAATGCTTTTATTGATTTTTACCAAAATATTATATTTGTTGGTAACCCATGGTTGCAAATTATGATTGAGTACATTTACAACATGAATATTGCTTAATATTTTCTTTGACATTAAGACAAACATGAAACAACATATGTACATTTTAGAATTTCATTTATTAATAACTTAAGTGAGTTCTATGTTGAATCAGAGATTCTTAGAGATTATTCTTGGCTCTTGTATATAGGGCTTTTTTAAACCTCAGTCACAATCTATGCCTTCTTTGTTTTCCTTTATAATATTATAAAAAGGTTGACATAAATATTATTGTAATTTAAAAGAATAAGGATTGAAATTCCAACCCTGTCTATCTTATTCATGGACCATGTGACAATGGCCATGTTACTTACTACTGTAGGTCTCAGTCTCCTTATCTGTAAGATATATAGTGGTATGTAGATTAAATTAGAAAATCTGATACTGCCCAGTAGAAAAATAAGTCCTCATTTTTTGTGCTATTCATAATATCATTACAGACATGACACCTATTTAAATTTAATTAGAATTAATGTTTTCTTCATCACTTTCTTAAGTATAGAAAGTCAACACAACAGAGACTTTGTAGTGTTCACCAGTTTCCATGATGTAAATATTCCAACTAGGTTTAATTTAAATTTAACACTATGGTGCCAAACAGTGCAGAGTTAAGTAGAGATGTACAGAAACACATTTATGTAGTATTTTTATTATGGAGATATAATGAATATAATAGATATAAATAACCTTGAAAACACAGATAATTGTAAAATGAGTATGAAGTGATGAGATTCGAGTACTTTTTATTGTTATTTTGATTGACACACATTGGTTTACAATATTATATGTTTTAGATACACAACGTTAAAATTTAACATTTGTATATAGTACATTGCTCACCATGAAAAGTCTAGTTTCCATCCATTCCCATATAATTGACCCTTTTTACCCATTTGACCCTTGCTCCATCCCACCTCCTCTTTGGTAATCATCAATCTTTTGTCCATCTCTATAAGTTTGTTTTTGTCTGTTTGTTTATTTGTTTTTACCACATATGAGAGAAATCATAAATATTTGCCTTTCTCTATCTGCTTTTATCACTTAGCATAATACCCTGAAGGTCCATCCATATTGTCACAAATGGCAAGATTTCCTATGTGTAATGGCTGAGTAGTATTTGTGTGTGTGTGTGCATGCAAAAATCTGCTTTATCCATTCATCTGTCAGTGGGCACTTAGGTTGCTTCCATATCCTGGCTATTGTAAATAATGTTACAGTGTACAGAGGAATATATATATCTTTCAAATCAGTGTTTCACATTCTTTGGGAAAATACTCAAAGTGGAATATCTAGATAATATGGTAGCCCTATTCTTAATTTTTTGAGGCTCTCCACACTGTTTTCTATAGGGGCTGTACCTGTTTACATTCGCACCAGCAGTGTATGAGGTTTCCCATTTCTCATCTTCAACACTTATTTCTTATCTTTTTAATCATAGCCATTCTAACAGATGTGAAATGATGTCTTGTTTTTGATTTGCATATCCTTGATGATTAGTGATGCTAAGTATCTTTTCACATACCTGTTGGTCATGAGTATGTCTTCTTTGGAAAAATGTATATTCAGATCCTCTGTCCATTTTTAAATGAGGTTTTGTTTTCATTTTTTTTTTTTTTTTGCTGCTGAGTTATATGAGTTCTTTGTGTATTCTGGATGTTAACCCCTTATCAGATGTATGATGAAAAAATGTATTTTCTCACTTGGTAGTTTGCTTTTTTGTTTTATGGTTTCTTCTGCTGTGCATAAGCTTTTAAAGTTTGATGTAGTCCAATTTGTTTATTTTTGCTTTTGTTTCACTTGCCTTTGGCATCAAATCCACAAAAACTTCAATAAGACCAATGTCAAGGAGCTTACTTCTCTTTTCTTTTATGTATTTTATGGCTTCAGGTTTTACATGCAAGTCTTTAATCCATGTTGAGTTAGTTTTCACATATGATTTTTTGTAAATTAATGGTGTGATTTTCCCAGTGCCATTTAAGGAAGAGACTTTTCTTTCTGTACTGTATATTCTTTGTGCCTTTGTCATAATTAGTTATCCATATATATGTAGGCTTATTTCTGGTTCTCACTTTTGTACCATCGATTTCTGTGTACGTTTTTCTGCCAGTACCATACTGTTTGGGTTACAATAGCTTTGTGATATAGTTTGAAATCAGAGAAGACAATACCTCTGGCTTTATTTTATTTATTTATTTTTTTCAGAACTGCTTTGGCTATTAGAGTCTTGCAGTTTCATAGAAATTTTAGGATTTTTTTTCTATTTCTGTGAAAAATGCCATTGGGATTTCAATACGGATTGCATTGAATCTCCAGGTTGCTCTAAGAAATATGGACATTTTAACAATGTTAATTCTTTAATCCATCAGCATGGAATATTTATCCATATCTTTGTGTTTACTTCAATTTCTTTCAACAATGTTTTCTAATTTTCAGTGGACAGGTCTTTTACCTCCTTGTTTAAATTTAGTCCTAGATATTTTTTTAGTACATAGTAAATGGGAAAGTCTTATTTTTTTCTTTCTAGTAGTTCATTGTTAGTGTACAGAAATGCAACAGTTTCCATTGATTTTGTACCTGGAGCTTTACTGTATTAATTTATTATTTATGATAGGTTTGTGTGTGTGTGTGTGTGTGTGTGTGTGTGTGTGTAGTCTTTGTGGTTTCTAAATGTAAAATTATATCATACAAATTTAGTGACAGTTTTATTTCTTCCTTTCCAATTTAGATGATTTTTATTTCTTTTTCTTGCCTAATTGCTCTGTCTAGGACTTCCAATACAGTGTTGAATAGAAGTGGTGATAGTGAGCATCCTTGTCTTACTGATTTTAGAAGAAAAGCCCTCAGTTAGTTATTCGCTATTGAATGAGTATGACATTAGCTGTGTACTTTTCATACATAGCCTTTATTAAGGCACTTCTCTTCTATACCTATTTTATTGAGAGTTTTTATCATAAATATATGTTGAATCTTGTCAGAGGCTTTTTTTTTTTTTGCATCTATTGAGATGATCGTTTGATGTTTATCCTTTATCCTGTTAATGTGGTTATATCACACTGATTTGTGGATGTTGGATATCCTTGCATACCAAAAATAAATCCCATTTGATTGTAGTGTATGATCCTTTTGATGTATTATTTGGTTTGCTAACTCTGTTGGGAATTTTTACATCTATGCTCATCAGAGATATTGGCCTATAATTGTGTGTGTGTGTGTGTGTTCTTTTCTGGTTTTCTTATTAGGTTAATGTTGGCCTTACAAAATGAATTAAGAAGCATTGTCCTCCTCTTCAATTTTTTTGGAAGTGTTTAAGAGTAGGTATTATATCTTTAAATGTTTGGTAGAATTTACCAATGAAGCAATCTAGTCCTGGACTTTTGTTTGTTGGAGGTTTTGGTTATTGTTTCAATCTCATTAGTGAGCAGTTTACTCTGACTTCCTATTTCTTTGTAATTTAGCCCTGGATGGACTATCACCTTTATTATAACATGTCTATCTTTACCTTGTTACCTTTTTTGGCTTGAAGTCTATTTTGTCTGATATAAGTATGCCTACATCTACTCTCTTTTGGTTATCATTTCTTTCAAGTATTTCCTACCCCTTCACTTTGAGCCTATGCTTGTCTTCAGAACAGAGTCTCTTGAAGGCAGCATATATTTGGGTCTTGTTTTTTAATCCAACCAGCCATTCTGTGCCTTTTAATTGGTGAGTTAAGTCTATTTACATTTATGGTAATTATTTACATAAGATGACTTAATACTGCCACTTTATCTTTTGTTTTCTGATTATTCCATATTTCCATTGTTTCTTTGTTTTTCTTTCTGCCATTTTAGTTTAGTGGTTTTCTATGATATTCTGTTTTCTCTTCATTTTTTAAATTTTTTATCTCTAGATTTTCATTCTGTGGTTACAATAAGGTTTGTATAAACTGTCTCAGGTAAAATAGTCCTTTTTCTGCTGATAGTGTCTTATTTGCTTTTACAGGTTCTATTCTTTTCCCTCTCCCCTTTTATGTTTTTGTTGTCATAAATTATCCCTTTTTACACTGTCAGTTACCAAATTGAAGTATAGTTATTTTTATTCTGTTTTTTTTTTT
>CM053510.1:56171096-56200434 GCA_028627145.1 Eidolon dupreanum | reverse complement strand
ATTCCCTTTTGATGTGGGCACTGCCACTGCCATGGGTACCATGTTTGTGGGTCCAACCATGGTTCTTGGTGCCTCCAGTCACAGGCTGAACTGTCACTGCTCCTTTGTTCCACTGCTTTCACAAGGTTTAGTGCACCCACCTACAGATGTACAGGTGTAAAGGTCGTTCAGGCATTCTGGTGTACTGTGCAGAAGATTCTTTGTTGGGCTATGGATGTCCTACTGGTTGTAACTAAAGGAGAGAGACAATGAGGATTCGCTCTACCATAATGCTGATATTATTCATTTATTGCTATTATTCTTAATATAATTGAATTATAAGTTAATATGACTTTTTAATAATGGCTGTTTATAACAATTGGCTTTAAAATTCTTGAAAAGTCAATAGTCAAGTCTGATGAGCTGGTATGAACTTTAGCACATTACTGTGTGAAGGACTTGGATATATGGGTTTTTATTCTTTCTCTCAGGCAAGGAATAATATATGAGTTTATGTTTCCTGAGATTTTTGGCTGTGAGAAGGTCATGGTTCACATGGGTCTGGTCCCTTGGGTCACATAACCTTAGCATAATTTATCATGTCAGTCTCAGAATCTCCTGAAAAATGTCCACTAGGGACACAAAAATTCACACTTTCTTATGCTACTTCATAATGATTTTACTACACAGCTCAGTATTCTCTGAAGAGGGTATATAAAGAAAATTTTGCAGTCTATAATTTTATATTTTTCATTAATTATATACATTTTTGTACTTAATATTTTACATACATTATTTTTAGAGAAAAAAACATATCTTGGTTACAGAACAAAATTTCAGATTGCTATTTTTTAGCTTATTTCAAAAAGACAGTATGTTTCATTGCATTGTCGTGGAGTGGTTGAGACAATATTCCCCTCCACTTTATCTAATACAAAGACTAGGTTGACTTTTACAAATTCCTAGTGGTCACTTTTTACCTTCCATCTATATTTTATCCCTGATGTGTTTTTAATTATTTTTTTAACAATAAATATACATAATCCTGTAAACAAAAACTTCATGGGGTCCTCAACATTTTTCCGCAGTTGTTTTTCTTTAATAACAGCTTTAATATATAATTTACATACTATAACATACCATAATTCACATACCATGAATCCACTTATTAAAGTGTAAAATTCAGTGGTTTTTAATCTGTTTAAAAAGTTGTGAATCATCACAATCAATTTTAAAACATTTCTCACAAATGAGACCTGTCTCATTAGTGATCATTTTTTAAAAATTTTCATTGAGATATTATTGACATATAACATTATGGTAGTTTCAGATGTATAATTATTAGATATTTGTATATATTGCTAAATGATCACTGCAATATGACTAGTTAACAGGTAAGTCTAGTTATTTAATCATGCCTAATTAAACCTAGCTAAGCAGTTAAAATTTTTACATCTTTATTGAAGTATAATTGACATAACAATGTTTCATGTATACATCATGATTCAACATTTGCAAATATTGCAAAATGATCACCAAAATATATCTACTAACATCCATGACCAAACAGTTCTGTTTTTTTCTTATAATGAAGACTTTTAAGATTTCCACTTAGCAACTTTAAAATATGCAATACAGTATTGTCAGAGTACCATGCTGTACATGATCTCAACAAGATATATTCTTTCTATAACTGGAAGGTTATACTCAAAGACCTCCTTCGACCATTTTGCTTACCCACTATCCCCCACCTCTGGCAACTACCAATTTGTTCTCTATATCTGTATCTATGAGCTCAGCTTTTATTTTTTATTTTTTTTAGATTTGACATATAAGTGAGATTGTATTTTATTTCTTTTTCTCAGACTTATTTCACTTAGCATAATACACTCAAGGTTTATCCATGTCACATCTGGCAAGATTTCCTTTTTATGGCTGAATAATATCCCATTGTGTGTGTGTGTGTAGTTTATTCATTTATCAGTGAACAGTTAGGTTGCTTTCATATCTTGAGTATTGTTAAGAAGGCTTAACAATGAACATGGGGTGCATATATCTTTTCAAGCTAGTGTTTTTGTTATCTTTGGTTAAATACTCAGTTCTAATTTTTTTTAACCACCTCTATATTGTTTTCTGTAGTGGCTGCACCAGTTTACAGTCCCACCAACAGTGTATAAAGACACCCTTTTTCCATATGTTTGCTAAAAATTTCTTGTCTTTTTGATTATAGCCATTCTAACAGGTGCTGAGGTGAAATCTCATTATAGTTTTAATTTGCATTTCCCTAGTGATGAGTGATTTTGAGCACCATATAATGTACCTGTTGGCCATATCATGTTTCTTTGGAAAAATGTCTATTTAGATCCTCTGCCCATTTTTAAATTGTATTGTTTGGTTTTGTTTGTTCATTTGGGTTTTTTTTGCTGTTGAGTTGTATGAGTTCTTTATATATTTTGGCTATTAACCCTTTACTGGACATAAAATTTGCCAGTATTTTCTCTCATTCTTTAGATTGTCATTTTATTTTGTCGATGGTATCTTTTACTGTGTAGAAGTTTTTTAGTTTGGTATAGTCCAACTTCTTATTTTTGCTTTTGTTACTTTTGATTCTGGTGTCAAATCCAAAACATCATGTTTAAGATGGATATCAATTAGTCATGAGATAATTGATATCCATCTTAGATGTGATTTTATGATTTGGGGTCTTATGTTCAAATCTTTAATTGATTTTGAGTTAGTTTTTGTATATGGTGTAAGATAACAGTACAGTTTCCCCAGTACCATTTATTGAAGAAATTATCCTTTCCTCCATTGTATAACTTTGGTTCCTGTGTCATAAATTAACTGAATTTATATATATGTAGATTTTTTTTCTGGCCTCTATTCTGTTCTATCGATCTATATGTCCGTTTTATTCCAATACCAGACTGTTTTGATTACTGTAGCTTTGTAATATAGTTTGAAATAGTGTGATGCCTCTCTTGTTCTTTTTCCTTATGATTGCTTTGGCTCTTTAGGCCCTTTTGAGTTTCCATGTAAATTTTAGAATTATTCTATTTCTGTGAAAAATGATATTGGAATAGTAATAAGAATTGCAATGAATCTGTATATTGACTTGTATAGTATGGATCTTTTAACAATATTAATACTTCCAATATATGAGCATGGAATATTTTTCCATTCATTTGTGTCTTTACTTTCATCCATGTCTTATACTTTAAATGTACAGGTCTTTCACTTCCTTGCTTAAATTTATTCCTTTTTTTTTCGATACAATTGTAAATGGAAAATGTTTTCTTTTTCTGATAATTTGTTATTAGTGTATAGAAATGAAATGGATTGTTGTATCCTACAAATTTGTCGATTAGTTCTAATAGTATTTTGTTGTGTCTTTTAGAGTTTTCTGCATATAATTCCATGTTATATGAAATAGTGAGAGTTATATTCTTCCTTCTTTATCTATCTATCATCTGCATGCTCTGGCTAGAACTGCCAATACTACGTTGAGTAAAAGCAGTGAAAGTGTACATTCTTGTCTTATTCCTTACCCTAGAGGAAAATTTTTCAGCTTTTCACAATTAAATATAATGTTAGCTATAAACTTGTCATATATAGCTTTTAATACGGTGAGTTTCATTTTCTCTATAACCACTTTGTTGAGAGTTTTTATCATATAACTTTCCTGCATCTAGTGAGGTGATCATTATCATTTTTTTCCCTTTCGGGAATATGGTGCATCGCATTAATTCATTTGTGGATGTTGAATCATTTTTTGCATACCTGAAATCCCACTTGATCATGACATGGAATCCTTTGTATCCCTGAATTCAATTTGCTAATATTTTGTATATATGTTTCTCAGAGATAGTAGCTTGTAACTTTCCTTGTCTGGTTTTCTATCAGGGCAATGCTAGCCTCATAAAATGAGTTTGGAAGTATTTCCTCCCATTCCATTTCTTAGATCTTTCTAATTCTTCTTTAAATGTTGGGAAAATTCACCAGTGAAGCACTCCGATTCCGGGATTTTTGTTTGTTGGTAGGTTTTTGATTACTGATTCAATTTCCTTAATAGTAATTGGTCTGTTCATATTTTCTCTGTGATACAGTCTTGGAATTTATCCATTTCTTCTAGGCTATTCAGTTTGTTGGCATGTAATCTTATAATTTGTCATATTTCTGGGGTATCCATTTTAATATTTCCTCTTTCAGTTTTGATTTTGAGTCTTGTTTTCTTGGTGAATCTAGTTAAAGATTTATCAATTTTGCTTATCTTAGTTTCACTGATCTATTTATTAGTCTCCAACCTTGGGCTTTATTCTTTAATTCCTTTAAATTGTTTCAGATTTTATTTCTCAGGTAGGCATTTGCTATGAACCTCTCTCTTAGAATTAACTTTGCCAAATCCCATAAGTTTTGATGTTTTGTATACTATGTTTTAGCTATTAAGAAGTCCCATTAACATTTCTTGTAAGACAATTCTAGTGATGATGAACTCCTTTGGTCAAGAAAATATTTTATCTCTCCTTCAATTCTATAGGACAACATTGCTGGGTAGAGTATTCTTAGTGTGTAGATTTTTTTTTTCTTTCAGTACTTTGAATACCTCTTCCTTGTGGCCTGTAAAGTTTCTGCTGAAAAATATGAGAGTTCCCTTGTATGTAATAAGATAGTTTTCTATTGTCTTTAAGATTTTATCCTTGTATTTAATTATAATGTGTGTTAGTATGTTTCTGAAGACTTGATACATTTTTTATTATAATTTGTCTTTTTAAACAAGTTTTGTCTTGTTGATTTTTTTTATATTAGCAAAGGCATTTATATTTCTTTTGGTTTTATCGGTGTAGTTTTTCCCAGTCTTTCACCTAATTTCTGTCTAAAGCATAACAATCATAGACACATATAGTTTAATACTTTTTTTACAGATAATCTGCATTGTCTGATTTTTATTGACATGTTTAGCCTATTTATATTGACTATTACGGATTAGATTGATTTTGTGTTCCATTTGTTTTGTATACATCTTATGCCTTTATTTCTGTGATGCCTTTTGTCTTTTCTAGTGTTACGTTTTAATTCCTGTTTCTTTTATGATATATATATTTTTCATTGTTGCTCTAGGAATTACAATTATCATCTTAACTTCAAACCATTTAATTGAGCTTAATACTGAGTTAATTTCAATAGTACACAAAAACTTTGCTCCAATATAGCTATTCTCTTCCCTTTTGTAATTTGATTGTGATGATAAAAATTATATCTTTGTACATTATAAGATCAAGTTTTTTAATGCAGTTAAGCAATATTTTATGCAATTATCAGATAAAAAATGTTACAAGACATTTAGACTGTCTTATATTTATTTACTTATGTAGTAATTTTTAGCAGTCCTCTATATTTCATTTCTGTTTGGACTTTAATATTTCTTTTAGCTCAGGATTTTATTGACAAATTCATTTTTGTTTATCTTGGAAGTATTTATTTTCTTTTTGAAGAATACTTTTGCTAGATATAGAATTCTTTGAATATGCTACCACACTGCCTGTTGGCGTCTAGAGTTCCTAACAAGAAGTTTATCTATTGAAGATATCTCAAATGTGATAAATCATTTTTCTCTTGCTTCTTTCAAGATTATTTGGTTTTCAACTGACTATTCTGTGTATAGGTTTATACTACTTGGAGTTTGTTGAGCTTCTTTGATGTGCAAAAGATTTTTTCTATCAGATTTTGAAATTTGGGATTAGTCTGTCTTCAAAAATTCCTATGCATCTATCACTCCTATTCTGGGATTCCCACTGTATGGATGTTGGTATGGTTGATGTGTCTCAGAGGTTCTGTTTATTTTTCCATTTCTCAGAAAGAGTAATCTCAACTGATTCTTTCAGTTCCAATCTACAGTTGAATCACTGTAGTTAGTCTAATTTTCAACTTTAGAATTTTTATTTTTTGATAATGTATCTCTTTGATTGTCTCTATTCAGTGAGACATCTTAAAATCAGCTATTATATGCAAAGAACTAAATGAACCATGTCTGATTAAATATAGGAAATTTAAGTAAATTACTAGTAATTTCAACATATTCCTTTCTCAGGATCAGTTTCTGTTGACTGCTTTTTTCCCCCTTTATGTGGCATGTTTTCCTGATTCTCTGTGTATGTCTTCCTCTGTTAGGTAGTTTAAAAAACAATGTGCAACCATGTAAATTAATCTGACCACCCCTGTGTTATTATTGTTGGTTGTTGTTGTTTTTCTAATGACTCTCCTGGGATAATGCTGTAATCTTTTTCATGTGCAGTTGTAGAAGTCTCTTCTATTAACTTAGCGATAAACTGATATGAAACATATTTCCTTAAATGTCTTGAAACACTGTCCCCCAGCCTTTCTAAAGTGCTGTGCATGCCTTTAGTGTTTCTCCACAGTTTACAACTCTGCCTTAATCTTACCTTTCTGGATGTGAAGAATCTCAAGTCATACAGATGTGAGAAACCAGGATCTCTCCTGGACATGTAGAAAACAGCAAACCTTCTCTATTCCCAGAAATATATAGGATATTTGCAGAGCCCCATTGGATATCTCATTCTCCAGCTTATCCTTCTACTTTTTTTGGTCAACTTCTTGTTAGCCCTAGCCTCAGGTATGTGCAATGTTAGCTCTGAGTTAGCTAATTGAGAATGGATCTTTCTAGAGTCTGCCAGATAGGTCAAACAGTGACAGTTCCCTGGGGATAATGGAGTTCCAACCCATTCTAACCCCTATAGTGACTGAGTGAGAGGGGGCTGGTTTTCATAGCTACCTTAGTGGAATGTCTGTAGGTCTTCAATTACTATTGAGCTAGGAAGAAGCATATAGGGCAAGTATAAGACCACAAAGCTCACTGTTCTTACCATAATTCAGCCTTTTTTCTTGTAAACTCTTCAGATTGTTGCAAATTTGGAGGTAATTTCCAGAGTTCTGGGGAAAAAATGATTTTTACAATTTTTGTCCTTGTTTCATTGCATTTATGAAGGACAGAGTTTTCAGAAGTCTTTACTCTCTCACTTTGAAGGAGCTTTTTTCTACTGTGTATTCCTAAATATATTTATAATAAATGTCTTATTTGCATATCAGTCACTACAGGTATTCACATATTTAAATCAGTTATATGAATATCCTATTTCCTGAACAATTTACTTCCTTGCAAAATTACCCAAAATAAACTAAGGTTTTATAAAAAGGTTTTCATCTAATATCACTTGAATATCTTTGAAATGATGTGCTTTGCCTATAAGAACTATATTATTTCTGATCTGAACCCCAGGCTTCTCACATCCAATCCCAACAAAATCTAAGCAAACCCTCTGTAGTCCTATTTTATGTCTTCCCCAAATCATCCCAGAACTAATAAATTGCTATGTACTGTTTTATGAACACATATTTTATTCTGGGCAAGTTCTAAATTTTTGTTACATATAATAATTTAACATAACCACCCTTGGATTATTCAGAGATGTTAAATAAATTGGCAAAATTTCAGAGTTAAGATTTAAACTTATACCTCTATGATTCAAAGCCAGTATTATTAAACTCCATGCTATTATGCATGCATGTAAAATATGCCCCCAAGAGATCATGTCTAGCAAACAGCATTATTATCACATCCATTTTCCATAGTAAAATTATCATTACTACTCACAAGTGAATGGAACAACCCAGCAGGAGACAGATCCCCAGGGTTAAACTCATAGAAGTGGTAGCTGAGGATACATCATGTTCTGGAGTCTACAGTATTTTATATATGGTCAGGGCATTACTTTCTCAGCTACGTAATTGTATATAATGCAATTGATAGTTACATTCCTCATAGAAGTAGGCTTAGAAAATGCCAGCAGCCTATGAATTCTCACCTGATCATATTATATCCACAGGAATCCTACAATAACTGTCAAGGGAAAAACCCAAGTTTACCAACAAATGCCTAAGGTGAACACTTTCTTCAATGTTCTGTGTCCCTTGTGCCGACAAACCATAGAGGAGCACTTAGAGCTATACCTGAAAAGGAACAACATGTTTTTTACACAGTGCTGAGAGCTAAAGTGTTCCACATGCTGTGTTCCAAGGGAATACAACCTGTCTAAATGGGAAGTCTTTAGGACACGTTCTTTACACAAACATTCCTGCATTTTGAATTATTTGAATTACACTTGCTCAACTGTGACAACTTCTCTCCAAAGCCTCTGAATCATAAATGTGCTACATGATTTTCTAAAATACATTGCAATGTGATTTATACACCCAAGGGCAAGATAGGGTATTAAATCAATGTCAGGCTTTTTTTTTTCATCAGATTTGATTCTGTGATAGGACCATTTAGCTTGAAGATATTTTTGTACTTTGAGGAGTAACTTTGAAATTGACAAGTGAAAGAGGTCAGTATTACAAATTGTATGTGCATGCGAACATACTGTGTCTGTTTACAGAGTGAAAAAATATTAAGAAAATTTGTACCAAAAATAGCTACTTTCTATTGTCTGTTACATTATATGTACTCATGCTACAGCATATATTTTTAATGAATGACTTAGCTAGACTGTAAACACCATATATATAATCTTATCCTATTTGTTCCTGTATTTCTAGCATACAGCCCAATATATGGAGCATAATATATTATCAATATTTTTAATATTCAAAAGTAATTTAGAATTTATTTTTATAATACCCTTGAGACAAATAGTCCCAATTTATAGATGAGTTAATAGAGCTTCTTTTTGCTGCTTAGAAACTTGCTGTTAACTGTATATACTGTTAGTTGAGGCAGATCATCCTCTAAATGAACTGTCATCTGTTAAATAGCCAAGCATTCAATCAATTTTGCAAGAAGTTAATGTTTGTTCTAAAATTAATCATATCTTTCAAAGATGATAGATCCTTCCAAAAATTTATATCCCTGACTCTTCAGGTCAATCAGATGATACCTTTGGGGGTCCCAGGTAGTACCTACCCAGGTTAGGTAATCCATTAATGGAATAATTACAAAATATTTTCACACTCTTAACATTGCTAACACTTTATCCCACATGAGCCATCTGTAGACTCCCACCCATACCCCAAGATTCAATTCAGAGTACACTTTTGCACATAACCTTTCCTAACCATTCAATTCTGAGTGCTATTTTCTATCAGTGCCTATAATATTTGATATGTATTTATAATCCACAATTTTGATCAATTAACCAAATTATGTTCTTTAACTTTTTGTATATTAAAGTTTTGCCTCCTATAATGTTTAACTTGATGTGTCAACTTGGCTAGGCCAAATTTTATTCCAGATATTTCTGTGCAGGTATTTTTAGATGACATTAACATTTAAATTAGTAGCTTGAGTAAAACATATCACCCTCCATGGTTTGGGGCTCATTCAATTAAAGAAAGTATTAATAGATAAAGTGACTAACCTCAATGGAAGAAAAAAATTCTGCTAGAGGAGATGCCCATCAGATGTGAACTGCTACTCTTCCACAATTACACCAGCCAATTCCTTAAATTGCTCACCTCCTATTGTTTCTCTGGAGAACCCTGATGAATATATCTCCTTAACTAGACTTTTTGTGCCTTTTAGTAAGTCCTTACTATAACATTTTTGTATATTCCTTCAAGACCCTGTCCTTTCTTAAACATTTACAAAGCATATACTATGGGGTCTCAAATAAAAGGCATAAAGCGAAGCATATGATAATCACTTAGATACATGTAAAAATAACATACACTCATAAAATATATATACTAACAACTGCTTTTGTTACTGAACGAAATTGCTTGTCAGAACTGGAAAGTTACTTTGGTACTAGGAGAATATGATTCAACACTTAGGAAAGAACACAAAGTTCGTTTCTATCAATTAAAGTGATATTATGCCATTTTAAATATACATAACTGATTCAAAGTAATTTCCATTTAAATTGAAATACATTTTCTGCTGTCTTGGTTGTGAAATAATTTCTATTAGTGCTGTCAGTGTTAAGTCTGATCATGATAAGGTGAAGTTAGATAGTGGAAGTGTATTAGAGCATGAAAAATAGGAAATGAATGAAAAATTTAGCCTTATATTTCATTCACAAGAAACGTCTCCTATTATAAATTCAAACATAAAAAGTTTGCAAATCCTGATGGATTAGAAACAAATTGCATTGTCACTGAGTTAACAGCCAGTCTAAATTATTCCTCAGAGTCTGAAAAATATGCTAGATATATAAACAGTAAAAAGAAAATTCTTTGGTGTCAAAGTATAAGTACTAAATACCAGTTACTGTTGTAATAGTCACCCTTTTATGTGACAATTAGATTATCTTTGAAATCTTAATGACTAGTTTGAAAGCAAGAAATCTTTAAGCAGCTCTAAAACATCATTGTTCAGCTATGTCCTCTATTTCATGACATAAAAGAACTCATCTTGTCATGAACATAAGTTTTAGAAAAAAATATACCTTCTCAACGGATCTTATTATATACAAATGAAAGCCGTGGATTTTATCAACCCTCAAATGCCAAATCCTCCATGGACACACACGGGGTTTGTGCTCAATGGCATGCTGGTAGATATTTAATAACTGGGTCTCAAAACAAGTCCTAATTTGTAGTGTCCCAATTTTCTTGGTGAAATATTCTATCATGGGCAATTTCAAGCTACTAGTATATTGTTACTAAATTTGGAGTTCAAAAGAAATGGGGATAATTATCAAGAACCAGTATGAGCTGACATCGAGATGCCATTGTTTGTGCTCACTGGCCCTCAGTGCTCCTGTGTCTTTGCTCAATTATTCACAAACATACCATTTTGACAGTTCGATTTGCTTCCTTCTTTTCAGCTTCACTTTAAATTTGATTTGACACGTTAAGAATCCCAATTCTGATGAGTTTGATAAGTCTAGCAGATTTAAGCACTAAATATCATAATAGCAATGACATGGTGGTATAATTACAATTTATATTTTATAAATCTTTATACATAGATTACCTCAGTTACATCTCAATTTCCCTTTAAATTACATAACATTATTCTCATATTGCTTAAGCAAAATTAGACTTGTAAAAGTCAAAGGACTTGCCTCTGATCACAGGACAAGAAAGAACAGGGCCTAATGAAACCAAGAGATAAATTACAAAAGTATAAGTAGCCAGGAACACCACTGATCAGCAGGTCTGAATTTCCAAACAAATAACACCAGATAAGTAAAAGATTGTACATTTCCCACTAAATGTAACAAAGTATGATACTGGTAATACCTGGAAATTCATTCCCAGCAATCATGTTTGCCCATAGCATTTTAGACATTTAGAGGGAAAGCAATGACAATAGGTGTTGTGTCCTTACATGAACCAGCTTATTTAATTTCTGCAACATTATAAGTTACACATTCTTTTCTTCATTTGACAAGTAGGAAGATAGAAGTCAGGATGAGTAGCCTGCTCTAAAAAATACATCTAACAATAACTGATGTAGAAATCACACCTAAATTTGTAAAATTTCACATTCTAAGAATCCCTTTGTCATCATATTTCATTGGCTCTTTCTCTTCAAAATATTTCCGCCAACTTACAAGTCAGTAAGAAGTATACTTTCATCTCAGGGCAAAATCACCCTTGGCCCAAATATTTGCAGTCAATTTGTGGAAGGAGACTCAAAGAAATCAATAGGAAATTAACTGAATCTCTCTACTTCAAGTTATACCTCTAAATCCAAATTGTCCTATTCTTTTTGTACATTTTCCTTTCATATTTATTAGTCAAAACAAATTGGCCTAGCATCAACAAGGAAGACTTAAATGCTATATCATTAACTTATTTGAAGAGAATTTATTCTGTCCACTTTGAGTTAATTTTAGATGCCACAATTTTGAAAAACATTTTAAACTCAGTATTAAACCAATAAACTAGAATAGTTTAAACAATAATAGAAACTAACCAATGAGGTATCAAAAAAGCCAGATTACCCACAAAGAGGCAGGCATGCCCAAAATAAGAATCATTGACCTAAATCAGGGGCTGAGCAAGCCTCAGGATGGAGGACCAGATATGATGTCAGAAGGTCAGGTACATCGAGTCACTGGTTCTGTCACAGCTCAGCTTGCAAACAAAGCAGCAGATATCCAAATATTAGCTTTAAAAAATACTCTAAAGTCACTGATTTCAAGCTTCCCCTTAAACTTTTTCTTATCAATGTTACTGTTTTTACTAGGATTTCTGGAACTATTCGACCTACAAAAGCTTAAAATATGTGTATTCATTTTACAAAACAATCCAAGTCTGAGAGAAAAAAATCATGCATTTTGTCAGTTATAGTTTACTGAGATGTTATTGAAACAGTGAAAATTTTTTTTCAGTAATACTGATATTAAATACTGATATATAAAATTAAATATGCATGTTTATCTTAAATTGGGTAATAGAGACAGTATAGGTACACAAACCAAAAAGATTATGATACAAAAATGGTGTAGAAAAATGTTTTGCCTTAGAATGTCTTTCAGGATATGGAGTTAAGATTCCTGGGAAAAGACACTGGATTCTACAAATGCTATTTTGACTAATAATTATAAGCCACAGTTTCCAAGAAATATCTAAGTATTGAGGTTGATATGTCAAATATGACTGCCACTCATAGGTAATGGGAATGTTTTTTTTCTTTCATTTTTTTACTTCTTACCCTTTAAAAACATAAATGTGATCAATATGCATTGAATAAAACTTAGACAATTCAAGGATAAGAAGCGTTAAAATTATAAATGATCTTACCACCAGAGAAGCTTGTTAGATTTTCATATCTATGTTGAAACATTATCTCTCAGTCTATATATTTTTAAACAAGATCAAAAAAAAAAAAAAAAAAAAAAAGAATAAACTGTTTGAAACCTTCTTTTTCCCTCAGCAATATTTTTTTCAAATACACATTCCTGAATCACAATTATCAGTGACTCTATAGTAACTCATCTTGTAGACACGCAGTAATGTATTTAACCTACCTGCTATTTCTTGGCTATAAATCATTTTCAGTGTTTTGTAAGCATGAGTATATGGCAGTTATATTCCTGTATATCTTTGTGAATTTATGTATCAGTTCTTTAGCATAACATCTTAGAATTAGAACCGATAAAGAAAATAAATGGACATTTAAAAGGATTTTGATATATATTAAATTTTCTTTGACAGGTTGTACCAGATGTTAGAAACAAGACAACAAGCCCAAAATGGAGTCACTTATACTATTCCCCACATCACCAAACTGAGATTTAACTTAGAATTTCATGCTTCCAGACATGAAATTTTAAACCAGTCAATCCGGAATCACCTGATCAGCACTAGTTAGGTAATCTGCCCGATATACTCCCTCCATTTCCTAAAGCAGGGGTCCCCAAACCCCCAGGCCAAAGACCATAGTATTGGTGGCCTGTTAGGAACCAGGAAGCACAGCAGGAGGTGAGCGGCTGGCCAGTGAAGCTTCATCTGTATTCGCAGCTGTTCCCCAGCACTAGCCTGAGTTCCACATCAGATCATCAGGCATTAGATTATCATAGGTGCCCCGGTCCCTGGTGCCCAAACTGTTGGGAACCACTGTCCTAATCAACCTGCTTTTCTGTCTACTCTAATTTTCTTTTTCCCACTCTCTTATAACTATAAAAATCTATTATTTTGTACAGCTCCTCGGAGCTCCTTTCTATCTGCTAGATCAGAAGCCACCCAATTTGAATTGATTTTTGCTCAACTAAATTCTTAAAAATTTTTAATATGTCTCAGTTTATTTTTTAAAAGGAGGAACCAAAAGAAACCCCCTAAGACCCCAGGAGCAACAGACAACTAGGCAAAGGTACCTGTTGAGCCTTTAAGCTCCTCTTGGATCTCAGCTTTACAACTTTCGCATTATGAGCTTTCAGGCTTTATTTGAGTATTTCTTTTTCTGAACTGGGTCTGTCTGACTTCAAAACTGGGCTGGGTCTGGAGTCAGACTGGGTTTAACTTCAAAACTGGACTGGGTCCAGTGTGAGGCCTGGAGTAAATACAATTTTGTGTTGAAGCTAAAAGAGCAGGTTAACCTTACCAAAGATAATCTTGAAATACAGTGATCTTTTAACCTAGATAAGCTTATTTATTTAGAAATATATCCTAGAGAAAAAGGGGTCTCAGACAAATGCAATAAAGGGTAAAGGAAAAAATATGTTTCCACCTCTACTGTTGTGATGGCTGGGATGGGTGGGACCTGGCTGGGATAGCCCACTCGCTCTGGAGCCTGCAGGCGGAGTCCTGGAAAAACTGACAAAACCCAGCAAAGGATGAGGATTCTTAACAAAGTCAGTTCTCCCAGACCTCTATCTATAGTGCCTGGTCAAGAAAGGAAGGTAAAATTTTACATTGTCCCTTTCTATTCAAATTCAGATTGGCAGGCAAAAAAAAAAAATTAGAAGAAGAATTAGATCTTTGTGAATTTTCTTTTGGGTACTCATTAGTTGTTGATCCTTTCTAAGGGAAAGCTCTTGCCTTCTTGTTTATCTTGTTTTGTGTCCTGAGAACACACCTTGGTAATCATCAGGTTATGGTCACCAAATATTTGGCTGGATAGAAATGTAGACTGCATCCCATTTGTGGATAGGGTCTTAACCAATTACTGCCAGCTCTCAAGGGAATTGTATAGGTCTTTTTTTCTTTTGATTATCTTTGGAAGTGGCTCTGGGTCTTGGAAGGGTAGTATCTTTTACATTCTCTTTGGGGATCAAAGGGGTTGTTCCATAAGGCCAGAAATCTTTACTGCTTGCCCCAGCAGAATCTTGACAAGATAAAGAATTTTTCTCCTCTAAGCTAAAATAAAATATGTACCCAGAGGAAAAGAAAAACATTTTAAAGCCTTTCGTGGAAGGATTTACTAAACATTCCAAAGTCACATAGCTCTAAATCTAGATGCAGGAATCTTTTGATTTTCATCTTAGTTGAAGATCTCACTGATATAAAGAAGCAAACTGAAGACAACATAGTTGGGTGGGCAGTTTATCCCCTTGAAACCATTGAGGCTGCAGCCCAATTCTTTGAGGAATTAAAAGAACATTTTAAGGTATAAAAAATGTCAAATCACTATATTGTATGCCTGAAACTAATATAATATATGGTATATCAACTATTTTTAAAATAACAAAAGGTAAAAGAAATTCTTTTTATCATACAAATATTTATAAAACAGGAACTGCAACTCTAGAAATAATTCAAAGTTCATCTATTTTTATCATCCCTCAAACTTCTCCTATTCATCTCAGAATGCGTGCAGATATTGTAAAAGATCAGGACTTTGGAAACAAATCTGTCCTTCTCATGACAAAATGAAGGAAAAATATAAATAGTAGTTACTCTAGACTTCTACACCACATCTAGAAGAAAACTTGCATTCTTTCCCTTGAAGATGTAAATCTTACCATGTCTTTGAAATGTAAATACTCGGGAGGTCTAAAGTACTACTCACAATCACTTGAGACTGAAGAAAAAAAAGGGGAAAAGAAGCTTTTTAAAACACAGATTTGTCTACTGCCATGCCACGCTGAACAAACCTGAGCCCATCTGATCTCTGAAGCAAAGCAGGGTTTGGGCCTGGTTAGTACTTGGATGGGAGACCACCTAGGAAGACCAGGTGCTATAAGCCTAAAAATTAAGGGATTGTAAACTGATAAGGTTCTTGCAATCTGTGAGGTCAACCAAAGGTTGCCTCTCCTAAAAAAAAAAAAAAAGAAAAGAAAAATTAAACCGCAGACTTTTATAAAAGCCCCCTTGTGGAACATCTAGTCTACAGCCTTTATAAGATTACAGTAAGTCCACACTAACATCGTCGGTTGGTTCTTAGAATTGCAGCAAAATGATGCATAGTGATACAATTCTACCATGGGCTAATTAGTATAAACAAGAGTTAAGTTCCTATGGTTATCTCATCAAAGTTAAAACAAAATGATGTTGACCAAAACATTATTTGAGGACCTGCTATACATGTCAAGAACAAGTCTTAAAATCTCTTCCACTAATATTAGTAAAAAGCTTTTGTAATCTGTTATTTGATCAAGTAACTTTAACTTATCCATCTGCCAGAAACACAATTTTGATCCAACTGTTCTTTTATAAACTAGTGAGTTTTGCATTATCATATCTGTCTCATGGCTAATATTTTTAAATAAAAGCTATAAAATCTCTGCATCTATCTGTTTATATATCTATGTATATAGGTTATAGATGGGTCATATTTTTTCTACCTCTGAATGGTATTGCCAAAATTAATTTGTAATGAGCTGATTTAATTGGCTTTAAGACAAAGAAACATTTATATAAATCAAGTATACTCTCAGAAATAGAGAAACTAACCCAAACACTTACCAAGTACACATGATCTAGGCTAATCTTCAGTATATAAAAACTAGTTTAAGTTTGTCAGTTTAATAAAGCAGGATTGTCTTTAGTTATTAGAATTAAATCTAATGCTTTTATTATACCTAGGTTTACTGAAAGTCAAATAAGTTCTTGTTAGATCTCTTACAAAATTTGTAACTTCAAATGATGGTTAGTTATTTAATGCCTCACGAAGTTTTCATGACTAATCTAAATGACTATTCATAATAAATTAGATGTAAGATTACAAATTATAAACTTTTCAAAAATAATTATGCTTTATATATGTCTTCTTAAGAATAGTTTCCAAAATCTTTTTTGGTAACTTGAAACCTTAAAGCTATGCTGAGATAAGGTAAATGATAGATATTCACTGAATATCTAGATCATTTCCAAATAAGGTAAAATACTGAAACATTCGTTACTGAACACAGGTTTATTGATCTTTGGCTTCCTTTTACAGAAGAACTAAAAATATCTAGGTATATTTGTAAACATGTTTCTGCCACACTGGAAATTGTACTATTGCTTTTTAGTTTTCACTAGAAGTTAAGGATTCTAAGGGTTAATAATTTTGATGTATAGAGCATAAAGAATTGAGGACTTTTTAGACTTTACAAAGAGATTCCATGGAAGTCATGACAGTAATGTCAACTGGTGTATAATGGGAACACCCTCACGGGGTGACCAGACCAAATGCCCAAAACCACAGAAACGTCAGCCAAGCCACAAATGCCACCAATAGGCCCCTGACTGCAGGACCAATAAGCATGAGGATCTCACCTATTAAGGTCCATATAAGCTGAACATCTTAGACAGACAATACCCAAGCCTGACCCAATAGCATCACGAACAGGTGCCTAGAGCTGAAGACTCTGACCTTCCGACCTGTCATAGTTGTGGGCTTAGGACCGACGTGCAGCTCTCTGTTCTGCCAGTCAACGGAGCTCTCTTTGGAGATGCTAAGGACTTTCATCCCTTCACTCTGCCACATAAGACTCCGTACTTCACCTGTGTGTTTTGTGGGTACCTGATTGGTTTACCTGAGAAGGTTCCACTCAACAAACCTGACATTGTGGAAAGACAAATGAATTCAAGGATGTTACTTGGGTAGCCGCTTTCCTTGCTTGCAACATCTGATTAATATAAGTAATTAAACTGCTAGAAATCATAGAGGTTTAAACACATGCTATAATATCAAGAGTGTACTTGTGTAAAACTAAACTTTATTTTCATCTGTAAAAAAACAAAGTTTTCTTGGACTATTAAGAGATTGTGAAAGTTTTTTCTTTAATCTACCTGGAAAGCAAAGAGTTTTGTGCTTTACCAAAATAATCTACTGTGCTTCATGTTGTCTCTGTTAGGTCTTTGATTACTTAAGAAAACAATCTTTTCAATATTAAGATAGCTAAGTTTTGCTCACAACTATGTAACCTTCTGTTTGTGTTTTCACATCTTCTGTTACTTTTGTTAAATAATTGTTATTTCATAATGATTTGTGATCCTATTTAAATGTTCAGACTTTTTAATGTTTTGACAAAATTCCCAGAATCAAGTTTTAAATTAAATCTTTTTGACCTCAAACTAACTTTGGAATTTTCCAGAGGGTCCCTGAAACATCTCAAAAGATTTCTTGCTCTTCTTATAAAAAGAGAGATGTTAAATTAATTAAGTATATTTGATAAGTTACATGGAAAACATTATCAAATAAGAAGTAATGTTAAACTTTCTTAGCTAATATTTGTGTAGATGCATGCTATTAATATGTGTTCTAGAAATTGTATAAAATTCCTAGAAATCTGATATATTCTATAATAATATTATCCAGTTATCTTAAAATGTATGTCACAGAAATAACCACATTCCCATGTCAATTACATCATAATAAACTCTCATCAATCTTTAACTATGAGTATTTAAGTCTTTTGTTATTTATAGACAGTTATTGTTTTACTCTGACGCTTTTACAAAAGTGCTTCATTTTCAGAAAGATTCATGGAAAAAACTCTAACAAATACTTTAGAATACAGGTTTCTGAAAACTTTAAGATTATAAAACTGAATTGAGTGAGAATTTCTAGAACTAATGGAAAAACTGGATTCAAGCAGAACAAGAATAACATGGAATTGAATAAACTGATGAAGTTGATTATAATTTTTTTCTTTGAAACACTGATGATTCCTTAATGTTTCTTTTCCAGATTTAAGGAAAATTTTTCTCTTTTTTCCCAAGCTATCTGTAGCTTGCAGTAATTTTGTAAAGTATACCTTTGTAAACAGAATTTAAGCATTTACTTTTTCTTCCTACCTGATCTCTCCAGAATTTGGAAACTTATTATTCTTATTTTCGTGACAATATTGTTAAAATTTTTAACAATCTATTTTAAGAATCTATTTTTCTTGGACACAATTGGAAAAATTGGTTATATTACCAAGGCCTTGACTGTAAGGTCAGATTTGAGAATGTGCATACAATATATATGACCAGACAACTTTAAAGAACAAGACAAGACTGAGTTTATGGAGCCAATAAAAGCCTGCTGGGGTGGGGGGGGGCGTGGCGTGGAAAGACTAGTGCCTTGCATATACTGTTTCTGGCAGCCTAACGGGGTGAATTAGGAAGATCACTTCTTGGCAGGCTCAGGAACCTCAAACCATCTTGAACACCTCATGAAGAGAGGAATTCATCCAAATCTGTATGTATCTTATGCATAATCTAATGATGAGTCCTTGGCTTCCTAGTCTAGGGAAGCTTTTAAAAAGCCAATCTAAGATTCCTTATGAAAAATTCCAGCAAAGCAGGTTTAAAAAGAGCCTACATGGCAATCAGTATTTTTGCTCTACTTATATAATTTGTCCAAGTTTAATGAGAATAGAATTATTTTGCCAACAAATTAGTCTTACTGTGATTATCTTGATAGGAATAGGATGATTATAGTGAAAAATTATTTTTCAGCAGAAAATTGTAACATGATCCAATGGATATAAGATTCTAGTCTTGTTTATTGTTGAGGTTTTGTTTTATACCCATAAATTGGACACTGAATGCAAAATTCTTCTAGTTTTCTCAAGTATCTGACTGCCATTCTCCAAACTAACATTTCCAATTCAGTCCTAACTTTCTGATTTGGAATCACCAAAAACAAAGACTGTGCTCAAATCTTCTTGGAAGGGACAATGCCAGGCCCTTCTCAGTACCTAGATAGCAGTCACTCTTTAGGACTTAAACCTTGGGTCTACATCTACCAATTAAAAAAGGTTCCACCAGATTATTAGAACTGTATATGAGCTCAAGGTCTAAATGTAATGGCTATGGAGGTTCCTCCCCAGAAGCAGATGGCATCTTGAGGTGGATAGCTCTCTTAAGATCATAGATCAAGTTCTTCAAATCTAATATGAAACCTTTATTCTTTTTATCTTTTTGCTACTTGCTTTTTCTGTTAATGTAAGGAAAGACAATGCTCCTTTACTCTGGCATCATTCCTGAATCTACTGCTAAAACAGTAGCCACCCAACAAAAACCCCTAGACTCTCTGGCCAAGGTTCTTAATAATAGGACAGATCTTGATTACCTTTTAGCTGAGTAAGGAGGTATTTGCATTACAGCCAAGACCACTTAGTGTTAGGTAGCTAGTCAGACATGAGCAACAAGGGAGCCCAGCCTAGGCAATGCCCAAAGAACACCTCAATGGTAGAAGAATTCTAGGTAAGACATGCACACTATGCAAAGTTATATAGCACCCAAATGTCAATCAAACTGACCTCACTCGCCAGTCACCTAGGAACACTTTTGTAACCACCCATCATGACCCAAATAAAAGGCAGACATTCCTGCTTTTGGGCCTTTTTTGCCCTCTGGGCTGTCTTCCTTTTTTGGTGGACTTCGGTGATCTTTTTGCCCTTTTACAGACATTTTGGCCCTTTTGTGTTGGCCACAGTGCTGGGACCATGTGCATTCTTTGTCCTTCTAAAACATTTTTAATAAAACTATTAAATCTCAATGACATGATTCTTCATTGTGTCATTTGAGGAAGAACCGAGGAAAAATGCTAATTACACGTCTGCACTATTGTTATCCCTCTCCCTCCCCCTACTGTTGGGCGACACAGAACTCCTATCAGACTCAACAGTGACATTATTACAGTTGGATTGCCACTTCTGGGGAAGTTGAGACTCAACTATATAGGAACAAGCCACTTGGCTTAAGAAAGTCACTCGTTGAATTGGGTCATTCTTTGACTTGATTCTAGTTGGTTTGTGCCTTGGAGACCATGGCTCTAAAGTGAATTCCAGACATTGGGAATTATCCAGCTTATAATAATCAAAGTAGTCTCCCTGGTGCACTGCATTCTCTCAAAGTTTTAAATGCAAGTTCACAGCGGCTAATGTCCAAACAAATGATCTCCCTAAGATTAGAACATCAGAAAAAGAACAGAGAATCGCTGACTTAAAGGATGTGACCTGACATCATGACCTGTGAATACCACCCAGAGACTCAGTGAAAAAACATCTAAAAACTCCAGAACCATAGCTGAGAGTAGCACTAATGCCTTAAATTCTGTTCACTTCTCTCAGTTAGGCTGAGAGTCTGATCAAAAAGGAGAGAATTGTTAAAAAGACAACAGACCCAAAATAGAGTTGCTTATGCTAAGCCCCACATCACCAAATGGAGACTTAACCAGAAATAGAATCTTAAAGAAGTTAATCAGAAATCATCTGATCAGCACTAGGTAGAGCTGTTTGATAGAGCCCTACCATTCCTTAAAGAAAAGTAACATTGCAATAACCAACCTACTTTTTTGCCTGGTATAACTTCCTTGTTCCCATTCCCTTCTGGCTATAAAAGTCTTGCTTTCTACAGCTCCTTAGAGCTCCCTTCTATATACCTGATTGGATGCTGCCTGATTCAAATTGATTTTTGATCAAATAAGTACTTAAAAATTTTAATGTTTGTTTATATTTTAAAACATAGATTTAGGCAGTAAGACTAAACAAGGGAAATACCAAATGGGAACTGGATTTATCTGACATTTGTCCTATTTGTTTCTCACAAAAGAAGTCTTTGGCCCTTCCTGTCTGCCTAATGCAAACATCAAATACCACACAAGTATTGATACTACAAACCTGAAAAAAAAGACTACTAGAAAGATAATCAAACTCCTCTCCCAAAGCCCATAAGATACAGAGTGAGCATGACTAATAAACCCATATTTAATGACTCTCTAAGGTTCTCTCAGCCTTTGCTTTCTCCCTATATTATCCTCCTTTTACTCCCTCAAGGAGCTGCCAATTTATCTTGAATCCTAAACACAATTACTCTTTCCTATTCATTCTTCCTACTCTCCTCTTAGCTACACCTCAATTTGAAAGGAAAGAAATACCTCCCTAACAATCTTCATCCATTTGCTTTTATTTGTTTCTTCTTTTCAGTCTCTTTTTTGAGAAACCTCCAAGTAAGTGCATATATGCATCTAGGTGCAGAAATTCTGGATTCAAGTAGAATTTTTACTTGTGTTTGACTATGTGCTCATAGGCAAGCCTCAGTTCCCTAACTATGAGTAATAATAGCTTTCTAACCAGGTTTTAACAAGAGTATTTAAAATAATATAAATAAAATGTTTTTTAACCACTCTGACAGTAACTTCTCCTAGTTCTGTCCTCTTAACACTTTAGTAAATCCTTGGAAAGACAAATATAATTGATTTTTCTTGTTTCACAGACAATAAATTAGAGGGAATTAACTATGTTTAGAATTGTCTGTGGTCTTGTTAAATGTACCAGACATCACCCTTTGTTTGTTAAGCCATTTTAAATAGCTATTTTTTGATTGACTAAAACATTTTGATAATTTTCTATTGAAAATTTACAAACCATAGATAATATTTGCTTTGATTTTAAAGTAATTTTCATTTAAACTTGCTTATACTTATTTAATGCAATTTTTATGTTTATTTTTTGGGAAAGAAGATAATTTTAGAACTCCAAATCTCCCATGGCTGTATACAATGAATTTTTTTTGGTGGGGGAGGAGAGGGATTGTCTGTTTTATTTTTTTTCATATTAAAAAAGGTATCAGCATTAAGAAAAAAAGATTTACCACTAAATAACTGTCCTTTAGATAATCATATGACACGTGAACAAAATTTAAAGAGGATATCCATTGCCTTTTCATACCATTCTTCTGTTAGCTTTAAAATTTAAATCTTAAGTATTTCAACCAAGAGCTATTCAGCTTAATATAAAAGGGAATATATTTCAAGACTAATGTTCAGAATTTAGGAAATGTGTTTGCTTTAAAAATATCCACATTTCACTTTTATGCTATTTTAAAAAATCACAACTTAATGGGTATATACTGACTAGAGTCATTTCATTAACAGATTGAAAGTATGGGTTTTCAAACTGATTTAGTGCTTTTTGTTTGTTTTATCAATATGCCTGATATTCTTAATATCTTTGATCTCATTAAAGTATTTTAGATCTGAGTGAAGATTATCTAGATCCTTAAGCTAACTCCTCCCTTTTTAGTTTTGCATTATGTCAAAAAGAAAATGATAAAGAAAACCCAGATAGTGGTGAATGAGACTGTGAACTATCAGTTAATGATTACTTGTCAAATTACTCAGTTATGTTTTAGAATAAGTCCTCTTTTTGACTTTACATAAAATTATAATGGAAAAGAAAGTATGTGAAAATATTGAAATAATGTATCTTTAAATAGATCAATTTGAAAAAGCTTCTCAAAACTACCTTTTATTAAATACAAATATGAGAAAAAATGAGAAAATATTAGAAAAATATTTTTCACTTACATAAATATAAAAAAAGCATTCATAGCACAACTGCAATACTGAAAATAAATGTACTGAAATAGATATTTGATTTCATTGGATTAACAGATGCTTGACTAATTCAAGATATCAACAAGGATGTGAAAACAGTAGGCTGTAAAGTCACCCCATGATGTGTCAGAGTTTGGAATTTGTAAAACATGCAGTTGCAGTTCACAGAGTGGCTAGGTTAACTGTGTGAACTGCTGTTGCTATTAAAACTTGATTTTTAAAACTTTATTTGATTTCTCTACTGCACCACCACCCACAGCTTAAAGTATACTAATTATAGTTTAGAAATGTAAAAACACTGTACACTTAAACTCTAATAAGTCTAACAATAAAACATGAAATTAAAAGAATACCTGCAAATTATAGTAAAGAATTATTATGATGTTTTCTCCAAATCATTTATTTGCGGGGGGGGGGCATGCTGATGGGGGGTTAGTGTTATTTATTTTCTTTTCTAGAGCCACTATCATTGTTTTTATATTTCAGGGAATGCCAAGGCTGGTTACATAAATATGTTAATCTAGGTAATCATCTCAGACTAATCTCATCTCAATTAAATTACTTAGCAGGAGTTTACCACATGGGGTGTCCTGTCGGTAGGCTCAAAACCATAGATTATTAAGAAAAAGTACTTTCGGTAATGGAAGGTCAAAGGAGATGGAGTAAAAGCTGCAGGAAAAAAGAATCTACAACATCCAGTATTCTTCATCCACAAAGTAATCATTATGTGTCTATGGACTAACACCTGAGTGCTAGCACAAAGATTAATTCTAAGTCAAGAATTCAGCACCCCATAGAAAAATATACAAGTCCTTTTCTTGATGCCTATGAACTCTTTGCCTCTGTCTCCTCTTGTCCTCCTTGCTTCCAAGGTTAATCGTACTCCTTTTAGCTATGAGTTTCTGAACCCCTGGGTGTCAAGGTGTGCTCCTTTGTTAAACACATCAACTATGTTTCCTTGCTTCTAATAGGCTGTATTCAAATAAAATGCAGAGAACTTTAAGCACGCACTTCAAAATCCAAAATGTCTGCAAGGCCCAGGGAAGTTCTGATATGGATCATGGGCTAATTGAAATATTGATTTTAGTTGTTGCTACAGGTTATAGCTTTTAGGAAAGACACATGAAAATGACAACGTGACTTTTCTGGTAATTTACATTTCTGGTTCTTGGTCTTTTCACTATTTATCTCTTTTGGGGGCCTTTTTGATCTTTTGGATCCATCTTCCCCACCATTTTTATTTTTCCGAACTCTGCAACTAGCACATCCAGCCAAACCTGAGCTTTATTATGGGAGGTGACCCACCCCGGCAACTCAAGGGCTTAAAGCTGGGATGACTAAAAGCAGGATATGAGGCAGGCTGATTTTTACTTGCCTAAGTTAAAGGAGTTTGGCTAATCCAAAATCAACTCACAAAGGCATGAAATTTGAAACTAAAGCATAAACGATAATACAGTATTCATTTGTCACATTTGGTAAATGTGTTCGTTAGACCTATTGCCCTTGGATTCCACATAGTGGTAGATGACAGTTCTCTCCCTCTCTCTCTCCTCTTCCTACTTCCCTCCCTCCCTTTCTTTCTCTACTCATACACAGACACACAAAATTTGGAGTATTTAATATTAGGCACAAATATTTATCCACAAATATTTATTTGTTGGGTTTTGTTTATATGTTGTGTTAATAATTTGGACAGATCAAAAGATTCTATTTCTCATTCTAGGTAATGAGTTAATGACACTATTTTCTGTCCACCAGGGTTGCCATCAATATTCTAGACTGTGACTGATTTTGTTCTGTTAGTCTAGTCTCCAGTGTGAGAAAAACAACTGCACAAGAGCCATCGGCCAACTTGTGAGATATTATATGTTAACACACACACACACACACACACACATATATATATGCACTGTGAGCATGGGGTAACCTTTGCCATTTTAAGCAACTGACATTTTGTCTTTATCTCTTACCATAGCATAACCCAGCATATCCAGAGAATTACGTACATGAAGAAAGTATGTTTTGGCCTTAAATACAAATGCCAGTAGGTAAAAATAGAGATTTAACCTAGTTGTATGTGCTTATGTGCAAATTACTAGGGAATGTATTAGTAGCAATAGGACGTTGGGGTGCATTAGTAGAGTTAAATTTGATTATTAGTGAAATAAATGTACATGTTAAGCTCATAGAGTACAGCTATATTTTGTCAAAAAGTGTATACACTAGGAAAGAGATTGTGTTTTCATGTAATAGATAAAAATATCATGTTTTATAACATTCCCAAATTAAATCACACAAGTAATATGATAAATGAAAACATCAGCTTCTTACGCAAGGGAGATAACGACAAAGCACATAAGGGAAACTGAAATAACCTAAAAACGACATACTGTATGATACATCAAAACAGTGAATTTTAAGTGGTTCGTGAAAACACCTTCTTCGAATTTCTCTCAAAATAAGTTCCCTTGAGTCCTATGTGTGAACATGCTTTTAACAAATTCCTTTTCCTCTAAAATGCCAACACTACTCCTCATCTGCACGTACTTGGCTAAATGTTTTCTTTGGCAACTACTGCTAAGACAATTTCATTTCATTAGTTCTATATTGCAAACGTTGTGCAATAAGAGTTCCAAAGCATGAGGGAGTTTTATTAAAGTGGCTGCTGCATATATTTTTTTCCCTATCAAATGCTATTCCTGGAAACGGCCAAGAAACCTATTTAACATAGTCAACGACATTAACTATATCTGCTGCACAAAAGCAACATACCATGACTTGAATTATTCCTTGTAAACTTTCCAGTCAAAACAAGATAAAACATATCACACCAAATTATTTTCTTCTTTATTTAAAAACATGCAAGATATTCTATAGACACTCATAATATGCCATTTGACCATTGGAAAAATCTGGATAAGAGTTTGGTGTGATATGGATGAAACGCCTTATGCTTTGGATAATTTCTTTAAATACAGAAATTCATATTTGACATGAAGCAAAAACACCCCAAGTTAAAAAGAAGGAAGTGGGTCTTTCTTCTTTCAGGCTCATCTGGCCATCTGGCTGGTTAAAGGCTTTTGATTTTGTTTTCTCCGCATTGTTAGGGTAAAGAATAAAGAAAATGTCAAATAATTTAGCAACTATTGTTCTGGCTAATGGAACTTATGAACGTCTTATTTTAAAGAAAACACTACAAAACCCCATGAGGCTCTTATCTACAAAACAAACAAGAGATGTATCACAGAACTGTCAAGTGACTGACTTTCTCTGTGAGTGACATTGATTTCTCTTATAGCTCTTTTACACTGCAGAGTTGAAATGTTTTCTGAAGTATACAACTGGACAGAAATAGTATCATTTAATGGGGATGATATTAGAATCTGGATCAAAAAACTTTGGTCTAGCTAGTAGCTTAACTAGTGAAAATTAACCAGATGAAAAGAAGACTCACCTTTCTCTCCCTGGTGTTACTCACAAGAAAAGAACAATGTTCTTCTCGTTTCCTGTGTGGCTATATAAAAGTTTTCCCAAATAAGTATGAATTTCTCAGATGTAAATAAAGGAACAGCAGAGAAAAGAAATGATTAACCTATTTGTTTTCTATATCATCATTTTCTTAATTTGGAATACAATCATCTGGACTCCAAATTTCATCCCTGATGAAAGTAACAGCAGAATTAAAATTGTGTTTACAGAGGCTAGCATTAGGCTCTTTCAGTCAGGACCTTAAGGTGAAGTCCAAGCAGAGAGTGTGGCTTCACGGTGTCCATTATGCTTACTCTTTTCTCTTACCCAATATTTTCTTACAAGGAATCTTCCATCTAGAGCAGTAGAGGCTGAGATCAGGGCAGATATTGCCGTGGCAGTTTTATATCATGGATTTAATACCCATTTACTTTTTTGGCCAAGAGTCTCTTTATTCAGTTTTAATTATGTGAGCCCTTTATAACCAATGAGTCCTCATAGATTAAAAAAAATTCTGATTAAAAAATAAGCAGAAGATCTGAATAAACACTTTTCCAAGGAAGACATACAAATAGTCAACACATATGAAAAGATTCTCAATTTCACTAGCTATAATGAAAATGCAAATCGAAACCACCTCACACCTATTAGAATGGCTATTATCAAAAAGATGAAAAATAATAAGTATTGGAGGAGATGTGGAGAAAAGGGAACTCTCACATACTGCTGATGGGAATGTAAATTGGTTCAGCCACTATGGAAAACATTATGGAGGGTCCCTCAAAAAATTAAGTTTAGAGCTACCATATGACCTAGCAATACCTCTTATGGTTATCTACTCGAAAAATTTGAAAACACATGATTATAAACATATGTATCCCTATGTCCATTCCAGCATTATTCACAATAACCAATACATGGAAACAATCCAAGTGTCCTTTGATGGAATATTGGATAAAGAAGATAAAAATAAATTCTTTGTTATTTTTTATGTCTTTGTGTTTCTTCAATATATTCTGTCGGGATTATATACATAGGATGTCAAAACTCAAGATATTACATTAAGATAACTTATTTTGGGTTTTTTTTGGCTTTAAATTTATTTTAGTATTTCAATTCTATACATTTAATCTGGTGACCATATCCTATTCAGCTCTATCTCCTCAAATTAATATCTATCTTGTCAATCATTGTTCAATCTTCTTGCTATATAAAACTAATGGAACACAAATTTTTGTGATTTACAACCTTTATCTTATTCCATTAATTTTTGCACCTCCAATTTCAGTTCCTGGCTGCCTCCCAACTCTGTCTAACTAAATTGTTTTAAGATGACTATCGGATATCTAGGTACTCATTATTTCTGGAAGCTGTCTCCTACCTTTCAATTTTTACATGATATATACAGCTGTCATAATCCAGAATATAGTCCCAGTCTCTGAGTTTTCTATGAAGAACCATATTAAGGCTGTCACTGAGATATTTCTTGAGAAAAGAACTAAGAGATGCTAAATAATGGTCACATCTTTAATCAAATTCTCTAAGTTTTACATTTATTAATAAAAGTACTATGTGTATGCTTTAGGATCAATAAGAATTGTTTTTTCATGACCTATTAACAGATATGCTGCAGAAACTGTCACTCTTGTTCATCTAGAGTACAATTATAACTGATATTCTCAACTAGCATAAAGAACGAAAAATTCTAAAATGATTTTGAATCTTCTAAAAATACAAAAGTATATCAAAAAGAAATGTTGAGTTTATTCATGTTCTTAAAGTTTTCTTTTTTTGTAATATGGTAAGAGCAATAAGAGCCATATAAGCATAAAATGGCATATTTATTCAAAGTTTGTGTGTGTGTTCAATATTAACAGCTCTCTTCAGATCTCTAATACCTAATTCTTTTAAAAAAATGATTTTTAATTGCTTTATTGATCCTTAATTTTTCAAGTTGTTTGAAATCCCATGGCAATTAAGTAACTCCAACCCCCTAGTAGGCATTCATTTACATTTGCAACCATTTTATCCACTGGAAAGATTTTTAAACTGGCAAAATTTACCTGATTTCTGGAAATCCAAGAAACCTAAAATTACATTTTGCATATTTTAAGTCAAATTTAAATGAATTTTTTATAAAATGAACTATATTATCTAAAAATTAAAATAAAGAGTTACACTAAACATCATTAATTAATAAGATAGAGTTCTCAGATATCAATAATAAAGTCAAACTTGCTTAAGGCATTTTTTTCTAACCATTTTACAATACTTGTGCATAAATCTTCACCCTTGTTTCACTTTTCACTTCCTCAAATGCTTCTAGAATTGAAAGTATCATCTATAAAAATGTTAATACAATTCAAAAAAGATAACTGCACTGTGAATCTAAAGGGGCTTGACAGACCTAGTAGCCTAAACCCTTAAGTCACAAATAAGGAAAGTACCTTCTAAAAATGTGATTTCCCTAATATCCCAGAGTGATTTGAGATCAAAACTGAACTAAGACCCAAGTATTTTTATTTTTCATCCCAGTGTTCTTCCTACAACTACAACGAGTATTAGAGCTAATAACTACAATAAGGTCTTTATGTACTTGAACTCTCATCTGTAACAAACTGATTTCTAAAATGTGTATATTTGTTCATCATTATTTTACAGAGGTGT
>CM053510.1:56097103-56170596 GCA_028627145.1 Eidolon dupreanum | reverse complement strand
ATATTTACCTTCAGATTCTAAGTATCCTCAGAAAGCAAATTCCTAAAGGACACCTTTGGAGGATCTTTTTGAAAAAAGTTTTTCTATTTCCCCCATATTCATTTTTACTAATATTTATTGATGCACTTTAAATGCAGCAGGAATGATTTTAATGAGTTTACATGTATTGATCTAGTTAATACTCTAAATAAGCATAGGAGATTTGCTATTTAATCCCCAATTTACTTGCACATACAGAGGTTATAAATCAGGTTTAAGGTTAAAGAGTTACACATTAGAAATTGTATCCAAGCAGTTGGTTCCACAGGTAATATTTGTATCTTTATGCTAAATTCCAAGTTATATTCCACTACAATACTTCCGGGCGATACGTTCTATATTTTATATACCTGAAACAAATCAAATCCAACATGAAGTCCCATTATTAACTTATGAGGGAGTAAATCAAGATTTTCAACAACCTTAAGCATTATGACTACCACAGGCATTATTAGTAAATGAGTCTTCTCTGTTTGTGAAAAACTGAAAAAAATGGGGATTAAATATGCTATAGAGTTCATTTTCAATAAAATATACTACTTTACTTTTAACAATGTTAAAATATCATCTTTTTTTGCCATGATTTTAATAAGAATATTATGTATGACAGATTTGGATACTAAAAAAAATATCCATTATTAGTTTATGAGACCCTTGAGTTATTTAATAACTAGGAAAGCCTTGTTCTTCTAATTATCTCATAACAATAGTGACCCTGTCCCGTGGATTATGCTTGCATATAGAGAAAAAGAAAGAAGGGATTAATAAAAATTTTCTATTGACACTGCTCAAGGAAGTCTTCAATCATGACACAAAAGAACAAAATGAAGTTGCAATTGGCATGTAATTATATGCAATTATAAATTTATTATTTTGACCAATTATTCCCTACTCTGTAATAAATAAAATTCCACTTATAACTATCGGATAGATGATGAATTTTTCAAAAACAAAAAT
Organism: Eidolon dupreanum; assembly: GCA_028627145.1. Taxonomy (NCBI): domain Eukaryota; kingdom Metazoa; phylum Chordata; class Mammalia; order Chiroptera; family Pteropodidae; genus Eidolon; species Eidolon dupreanum. Next base: position 56,169,600 of record CM053510.1, on the reverse strand, counting down.
TATTCTTAGCAATTTCATGCTTTGACAGAACCAAAGTTGACATTCATGCATATCCTGGCTAAAAAAATAATTTGCAATGTCTAAAAGACATTCAACCAGAATTGCTTACTCTCCACTTTTATCTTAATTAGATGAAAGATTTAGGAAGGTGAGGTGAGGGAGGGTACTGGCAGGTAAAGTATATTAGAGTCCTTTAAGAACGAATCACCAATCACTAATTGTGAAGGACAGGTGAGTTATTATATTTTGACCTGGTTTCGATTTAGGTAGAGGTTAAATAAAATTCTAATAAAATAGTCAAAGGCCAAAGAAAAAATACAATAAAAAAATACTGTCAGTTGAAAGACAGGGAGAGGGAAGGAGGGAGAAAGAGAGAAAAGAAGGGAAGAGAAAATAAATATACATAAAAATAAGCTAGCAAAACAAAAATTTTTATCGAGGGAAAGAAAAAAAAGAAATATAATGCCTATGTAATGTGTACTAACTGTGCATATATTTTGATAGGCTCAATTTGTTCTTATGGAACAATGTTGCTATGTTTGAATTGTTGTTTCTATCAATACAGTTCTTTTTAAATGATTACAAGGTAAATGTCTCACATGTTCCAGTTAACATCTAATATTATTTTGGTATATAAGCTTACTTTTAGGCCATGCCCCTTCCCTTCTAGAGCAACTAAGACATCCTGCTACACACTGAACTCCATGACCTGCTCTACTAAACATTTCAATTGCAAACATCATGGCATTGTATGACTTCTTAGTGGCAGGGGGGAAAATAAATGCTGTACATAGATCAAAATCTAGTGGTACATTCATGATTGTTCATAGTATTTCAGGGATCCATGAAAACTCATCAAGAACTAATATTCTAGTTCTTCTTAAAGTGAAAGATTTAATACATCAACAAACCATTGAGGAATTATTATCTTCAACATTTTTATAGATGGGAGAAATGAGTTTAGGTATGCTAAATAAAAGTCCAACATCAGGGAAGTAAGATGAATCATGTCGAAAAAAGATGGTGGAAGGCTTAGGTTTTATTTTATCCTTTTTCTCCACAAAGAAATTAGAAAAACAAATTAGAAACACACACACACACACACACACACACACACACACACACTATAGATTCGAAGAACTTGAAACATGAACATATACAAAAGTGAATCTGACAAAGGGTTAATACATAATTTTTTTTTTTACAGAAACATTTCCGAGTTTTGCAGAAGAGGGAAATGCTTTTGTCCTTTTATATAGGTTTATTTTCAATATGAAACATTTCCCCCAATATATCAAGTCTAATAATTTCCAAGCACGATATGAAAGTCTTATGTGTTGAAATATGAGCATATAACTACTGTCCTCTTGCATTACTAATAAAATAGTTGGTCTCATATGGCTATCCTAGGGAGGTTAAAATGAAATACATATTCATATACACTCTATTTACTAATTTATAAGGCAGGCATTTAATATTTAATATCTGTATGAATTAATAGAAAAGCTATAATGACAACAAAATGGATAGGCTATGCTTGAACTCCTCTTCATGTGCCTATCTTTCTCACAGCTATCTGTCTGTAAGAGATGTAATAGATAAGGACTGGGGTTTTTAGAAGGCCTTATATTTTCTTTAGTTCAAGAGCTGCTAATTAAAAGCATCTGTCTAGTATCAGGATTTTCATGACATAGCCCTATCCAAAATGGTGAATTACTTGCTAGATAATCAGTGCAAAGAGATGATGGCATATTTTAAGAATCAAATACCATCTGATTTCCACCTAAAAGACATTCCAGTATAAAGTTCATATGCCTCTCACAAATTTAATTAAAAAATCTCTTTTCATTAAATATCTAACTTAGCCTGCTGGACTGACAAATGATATCTTAGACAATACTGTAACTTTTAGAGGAGTTCCACATTATTGCATCAACAGTGTGAATTTCTGACAGAGGGCACATTCGTGAACAGTTAGCTTAAAGAAAGTGGAAAACAAACTTGGTTGAAGTTACAGAGGATAACAAGTAGAGACCAGAAACCATATGTTTGATACTTTTTAAAATATATATACCAAAGATTTAAACCAAAATGGAAAGACTGCAGCTGAATATTTTACTTTGTGCTTCTGATGTGGCATCTGTGTGCCTAAGGCTTCCACTTCAGACCACAGATTTATTTGCCATGTTTGAATCTCTAAAGATTCCTCTCTCTGATTCATTTCCCCCTCAACCATGCTGAAGAAAACTAAATTCTCTTTCATTTGCTACAGAAAGTTTTTATCAACAATAACGCCACAGTATAGACATTATTGCTTTCAGCTGCATGGGCAGATGTAGGCACACTCATGTGTAACTTGCTAATTGAATAGATCTATAAATTATCTGCAAGTCACAAATAGACATCCTGCAAAAGAAGTAAATGGCATGCTTGAATTAGCTTTCCTATTCTCCTCAATCTCTTACATTTTTAAACTTTACATTCTAGCAGCACATCATGTTGCTGTTACTTTTGGGTTTTTTTCTTTATCTCTCTCTCTTTTTTTAATTTATTTCTCTTCATTTTGTAATTTTACTTTAAAAGTTGAAACTACTGTATTTTTTCTTTACTTCAAAATCAATGTCACAGAAAATATTTACTGAATATGTGCGACATTTCAATTCTGTGTTGGTCATTCTATTGTTACTTGTAGTGTTCTTAAAATATTCTGTAAGGCAAACAGCTTGCCCTCATGGACATTTGATTTACATTTTTACTACATAGTCAATTCTCTTTGATGTTTTGAGATCCTTTCTTAGATAAATCCCAATATTGTTTAAAATTCAGGAGCTATATTTGAATTTTACCTTTGAAAAACTGAAGTATAGAGATTGATTTGGGCTACAATCTCGAGCTTTTATATGGTTAACTATAAATCCATATGTTAGGCATATAAATTTCCTTCTAAGCCTCAGTGTTTGAACCTATTGTCAGTGGGGCAGAATTTAGTGGGATGTTTAGAAAAAAAGGTAGGGGTGTAGGAAGGATTGATTCATTCATTTGTGTGCTACCAAACACCAATCTTGAGTTTTCATGTTATGGAGTTTTATAACCTAAATATCCTTAACATTATACTATGTTTTACTTAGAAGAAATAACAGTTTATGTACAGATCATTGCAGTAAGAAAATCTTTATTTGAGACACATATTTATTCAGTTATTGCCAAGTAAGTTCAAATAAGTTATTTAACTGCCCTGGGCTTCACTTTTTGTATCTATAAAATGACACAAATAAAAGCCAGTGCCTAGTTCAATTTCTGAGACTTGGTTTGCACTTCAGAAGTGTTTTCTCATAGATTTCCTTCAAAGAAACAATGTAAGAGAAAAATGACATACTGTAGATTAATGCATTTGGCACAATATCAGGTATGTAAATAAAGTAAAATATTGGAAATTTTATTAACCTCTGATACTTTGTTATATTTGACAATTAGAATAGGATTGTTTTGATGGAGGAAGGCTTAAAAGGCATCCAGCCATTTTTCATACAGTATCTCATATAATCCTACAATAATCCTTTAATGAATATTATTTTCCACACTTTATAAGTGAAAAAACAGGGGTCAGTTATAAAATAATTACAAAATAGTCATAGATTTAAATTTAAAATGCAGATAATTTTGACTCTAAAAACCTATGTTTTTATCCACCACACTATAATGGGCTATGGGTCAATAATTGGGAAAACACACACTCAAATACAACATTCCAAAGAAGGTATCTTCAAGGGTATATGGTTCTAGGAGAGGGTTAACTATACCAGAGCACAATGTCATGCTATGGAGATGAAATCGTGGAAAGGAGTAAGTAAAAATGGGGAAACAAGGCTATAGAGAGCTTATGGACACAGCAAGTAAATTTCAGGAAATACAGAACTCTATTTAAAATTTAAAAACAAAAAACAAACAAAACAAGAAAACCAAACCAAAACAAAAACACACTTATAAAAACAGAGACCAAAGAGGTGGATACCAGAAGTGGGGCAGGGGGGTGTGGGGGAAGTGAATGAAAAGGGGAAGAGAAGTCAATAATATTGTAATAAGTTTACACAGTGACAGATGATCACTAGATTGAGGTGATCACATTGTAAGGTATAAAAATGTTGAATCGCTATATTGTAAATCTGAAACAAATATAACCAATGTAAGATTATACCAATAAATTTAAATACAAAATAAATAAAATAAAGATACCAAAAAATCTATACAACAGGGAACTGCTTCAATCAGAATAATTTATTCTGCTGTAACGACTGTCATGTTCTAATGGCTTAAACAACAAGGTATGGTTCTAATTTGTACTTCATGTTCATTATTGGTTGGCTTGGTGTTTTCCTGTGTGCAATCCTCTTTCTGTGGCCCAAGGAATAGAATTTCACCAATTTCAACATTGCTGGTTGTTAGCCTGTTCTGGCTGCTGTAACAAAATACTACAGGATGGGTAACTTATAAAAAGAAGTTTATTTCTCATAGCTCTGGAGGCTGGTATGTCCAAGATCAAGCTGCCAGCATAGTTGTATTTTGGTGAGTGCCCTCTTCCTTGTTTATAGCCAAGACTTCTTGTTGTGTCCTCAAATGATGGAAGAGGCAAGGTTGCTCTGTGAAGTCTCTTACATAAGAACATTAATCCCATTCATGTGGGCTCTACCTTCATGACCTAACCTACCTCCTCAAGGCCCCATTACCAACTAATAGCATCACTTTGAGGAGTTAGGATTTCAACATACAAATTTCAGGGAGTCACAAACAGTCAGATACACTGGATTGCCTTGGGTCTTAAAACCTCTGCTTGGCAGTAACGTGTCTCACTTTTGCCTAAAAATTTTCATTGCCCAAAAAAGCCAAGTATCAATTTAAGTTCAAGGAGATTAAGAATAAGATCCTGTCATATGCCTAGGAGAAAACCAAAAATATTTAGTGGGAAATATTTGGAAATTCCACAGTTCCCTCCAATTTCAGGGAACAAATGTTTAGGAACAAAGGGGAAAGAGATTCAGTTAAATTAAGTGTAACTGATGGAAATATCTGATTCAGAGCCAAACTATATCCACTAAAATACATTCAAGGTCCAAAAATGAAGACTTGGGGCAGAAATACAGTTCCAGGGAAAGTCTAAATCAGGACTCACTATGAGTGCTGAAGCTTAGCAAACATAAGACCTCAGGAAACTCAAGGAAACAATGCAGAATGGTATCAGACAAGCCAGTTTTCGATTACAGGAAATGTAGATGAGGTATAAAGATAGGGAAGACAAAATCAAATTTTGATGCTGAATATTCTGGCTAGAGTAGCAGTTTTGCTTTTTATAAAGTCAGCATACTATTGAGAGAAAAGCTGCTATTGATATGCTTCGGCAATGAACTTTTGGTTAGTCCTATGGAAAGCTGACCTAGAAATAGTTCCTGTTGACAACAGAGAGGTCTGAGACAAGATTGACAGGAATATAAATGAATGAATGAATGAATGAATGAATGCATCTATGAGATATGGGCTACCTAACATTTTTGTCCTTCTTGTCATTCCAGACAGCAACATTTAAAAGGAGGGTTCATGATTCCTCAAGATGTTAAGAGATGTGCTTGTGTTTGGCAGCATGAATTCAAGAAAAGGTAATGAGGACTTTAAAATACATAAGCCAAGGCTATGGATGTACCAGAGGAACGAGGGGAAAGAGAAACAGAGGAAGAGAGCGATAGAGTGGGGTAGAGGAGGGAGAGAGAGAGAGAGAGAGAGGGAAGCGGGGAGAGAGAAGAGAAGAGAAGCAGCAATAGGAGCAGCAGCAGCAGCAAGCTTGACTCTGATGCAAGGAAGACCAAAATTCACAGCAATGACTTCCCTTAGCCTCTTCTATACTTCTCCAATCCAAAAGTTTTTACTTCTTTCTTGTTATAATTAACACAAGTTACATAGCATGATTGTGGCTAAAATTCTAGGCTGGATCAAAATACCTAAATTTTTTAGAATTTTTAAAAGTGTTTCATGGGAATTTAATGGAACCAGTTGGAGGACTCTCTATGAAGATATGCAAGGACTATCAGTGCATTATAAGTATCAGGTTAGGAGAAATGCAGATTTTACTTGAAAAAGAGCTTTAAAGATCAAAGCCAGAAAAGTGATTAAAAGTGTTGAGGATAAAAGTGAGGTGAAGCCACGAATGGGAAAATAAATTAAGAGATAATGTAGGTAAGTAGGATTGTTTTGCCAAAAAGCTCAAGAATGGATAAATGAGTGTCTAAGCTATCCCTAATGTGGTAGCCTATATAAAGCTTACAGAAATTATGGAGGACCTGATGCCAGGAACTAAACCCTTTTGAGCCCTGAACTAAAGCTTCTCAGGGATGTGCAGGAAGATGTCTGAGACATTTTGCATGGGAGCCAGTGTGCCCAGGGTGATACCTCCAGCCCATATTCCTAATAAATGAGACACTAGCATAATCTATGGAGTCCTAGATTTCTTATAAACTAATACCTTACCATAGGCCGTTGACAATTACCACCCATTGCTTTATGGACACTTTAAAATACCAAACCAGACTAAGCATATATCGTGTTCAGTTGTGTCCTCCAGAAATCAGATGCCAGCATGGAGTTAGAAATACAAGAAATATTTGAAATATGCCTGTAAAATATAAGTGGGAGTGGAAGAAGGAGTAGAGGGAAACATTCAGATTGCAGTGCTGGTCTGACATATGTGAATTGAGAGGGAGATAGAAAGACGATTGGGTTAGAAATGTTTTACTATAAGGTGCAGCTGAGAAAGTCCTTGCCAGACCAACAGGGAGGTCAGGTGCAGAGACTGCCTATAGAGTAGTATTTGGCAGAAGTTGCCAGGCCTCAGTACTTTACCAAGTTCAGTCATTAGCTAAGGCTGAAGAAGAACCTGGACTCAGCTCAAATTCTGCAGTGGGGTCAAAGTTGCTGCAGTTGGAGCTGTCGATTTAATTTACAACTCACAGCTGATCAGCACGTTCTTTCTTTAAAGGAGAGCCAAGTGACAAACTTGCATAGCAGCCACACATGCCCACAATGTTCTATACTGCTGGATCAAATTCTAAGCACTTCGTTTTATACAAAATATAAGCAAATGAGAATGGCTACATAGAACTGGCATCAAAGTAGAGAAAGAAATAAAAAAATAAATGATATTTAATCAAGATAAGAGAATAATTAAGAAATGTCTGATAGTGCCCTGAAATATAAGTATGATAGGTAAAGGGGGAAAAAACACACACACATTTATCATAGCTTGTAAGTAAGATCAGTTTCACCAATGTAAGCAATATCCAATGTATAACAATGACATTCTTTAAAAGTAGTGAGGTTCTCATCCCCAGAAATACTCAATTGGAGGTTAATTTACAACCTGCCAGAAATGTTGATATGGGATACCCGCACCAAGCGACACTAGTCTAGGTGACTTCCACTCTAAACATAAACGGTTGTTCTGTGAAGTTTCTAGACTTAGCTATTGTAGAATTTAGAGAAAGTCTCATTTCCTCCACACTATTATTTTCTTTACGAGAAATGAACAACTACAAAGCAGAGAAGCTTTTGTAAGTTGTCACTGAACACCTAAAACTGCAGCTTAGTGCCACACTATACAGTCTTGAATTACATCTCATGAGATTAATAGGAAGAAATAATTGATGTCACTCTTTGTGCTCCAAGTGCTTTTTGCATCTGATCTGATTAATCTTTAGGGCATTCCTGTAAGGTAAGTTGGAGGGCAGTCTCCTTATCCTCATTATGAAGACAGCAAAATGAGCAAGGAGAGGATACAACTGGCTCAGAATTCTCTGTAACTCGGGTACAGCCAGAAATAGAAATTGGGATTTCTGTTCCAATTTAAAAATGGACATTTCTAAAGCTGCTTAAGAACTTAAAATACAAACAAACACAATCCAAGAGTGATATGAAAAAGAACCAATACTCACCCTATGGACCCTAACCTACTCTCAAGATGAACTTCCATTAACCATTTTGTAAAGTGTAACTGCATGGAGTCTGATGTTATGATATGACTACATGGTTTTAATAGAAATGCTCACCAGGTCCTGGAATGTAAAGCAATAAAATCATAGTCTCTCCTTTGAGTCAGGATGGTAGAAAAAATTAAATTGTGAGCCAGATAAATAGCTTGCCCTATAACTTGACCTGGCAAAATACAGATGCCACTATTATCACTAATTAATATGTGATCACCCACCGTGTATTAGGTGTTGCTCTGTTCGATCAAATAGAAAATAGCCGAACTAAGCAGATGAAGACAACAGACCTTGTCGGTAGTAGTAGTGGTGGTGGTGTGTGTGCGTGCATGTGTATGTGTGTGTTTTGGGTGGGTGTATGTGTGGGAGGGGGGAGGTTGGTAAAAGAAAAAGAAGAAGAAAACGGGAGGAAGAAAAGGCACTAGATTGAAGTGGAAGACCTGGAGTTTTTGTCATGGTTTTGTCACTGACATTCTCTGTGAATTAGTGCAACTTATTTAATATCTTTGCAAATAAGTTTCCTATTTTGTAAAATAAAGTATGAATTTATAAATGATTCTGAGTTCCATCTAGTTCTAAGATTCTATTAATGATATCTTGTATTCTTACACTTCTATATTTTAGACTCAAAACTTGAACTATTCTATCTTGACTGACAGACTACTGAGGATGTCATTTGTAATATCACTCCTGCTTAAGCTCCTTCCATAGTACAGTAATCCTGTATTTTAGTTAGCAGAGGGGATCTTTTAATCTCAGTATAAAATAAGGAGATTTGTAAAGGTTTACTTTGGTATAGATTGTTCTTGTTTATCAGATGTCATTTAAGTGATGCAACCATATGAAAAGACTATCAAAAACTAGGCATTGAACAAAAATGGTGTCAGGTAAAACAATTTCAAATTCAAGGATGCACTTATTTCTCTTTCAGAAATGTTTCAGAAACTTAAAGTCAGAATCATAGCCAAATTCTTGTGAGGTATAATAGAAATAAAAATATGATATTTATGATAATAAATAATACACAATTGTTAAGTATTATTACAGAAAACAGTGTGTCAGGAGAAATGGATTTTAGTCCCAGAACTGTAACTTCCTCATGAGGCATTAGGCAATTTTTTATTTGCACATTCATACATGTTATGAAATTATTTCATACCTACTATAAGCCAGGAAATTTTAGGGAATGAGCTATGAGTGAACAATAACAATTAAAAAAAATACCTTTGCTTAATGTTTAAAAGACAAGTGGGTCTTAGTTTTCTTGCCTTTTAAAAGTAAAGACCATTTCTGGTTTTCTCTTTGACAAATAAAGAGCTTGGAAGTTGTCACTCCCACCCTAACAATAAGAATAAAGCTGAACAAACTGAAAACAACTCTTCTTAAATCCATAGAGAACTGAGGTAAAAAACCAGAGAGGTAGATACAAAGAGTCACAACTTACATGGAGCCTAGGAGTACAAACCTGTTTCTGGAAACAGAACTACTATGAACTCTTAAATTATAATTAAAAAGTTACTGAAACCTTAGTTTAGACTAGCTTGAAAGTTAAAAATGTCACTGTAATGATTAACATATTATTGTTAAAAGAGAGTAAGTGAGTGAGAATTCTGCATGATGGTGGCATAAGACCTCCTTTGTTTTTGTCTCCCTGAGCTCAAAAATAAAAATTTAGCATTCATCCACAAACCAAAAATACCTCTATGAGAATTGTGGAATCCAACACCATATCCAAGGGACCTGGGAGAAATCTAGCCCACCTGTGCATCAAGTGATAAGCAGACAGACCTCTGCACTAACTGTGGACTCTGTGGTAGCCTGAGAACTGTTCCAGCCCCTCTCAGCTGTGGTTCAGGAGCACCTGGAGGACACTGACTGGGACAGTTACCCAGAGACAAGAAAGCTTTTGTGGAAGTCCAGGTTTACAGAAGAGAAGTTCCAGCACTATATTGGAACAAAGATATATAAGTTTGGATGCATTGAAATGGGTAAGAGGAACTTTATCTGTGTCATCTGCCCCCTAAGGCAGCACAACTTAGGGCTAAGTGAGACCTTCTGGGCTGTGATTTCTTTCACAGAGAAAGGAAAATCAGGTGAATGTATGTCCAGCTCCCAAGCTGTGCTAAATCTGCCAAAGATTTATTTCTCTCATTGCATCTAGGGTACTAAATTGGGAGCTCCATGACTGGGTAGAGGGAGGAGATTGAGAGAGCACCAGATAAAATTATCTGGAGCATTAATGGGGACATGACTCCTGCTGACTGAATTATAGACTCCATCAGGAAGCCTAGCCACAAGCTCTGGTAAAGTCTCTCCCAACAAGTGGCCCACAGGCACCCCTAGAGCCCCAGGTGCATCACTCACACTCCCCCTGCTGTGAAGCCATGCACACATTATCAAAGGTAGTGATAAGAGTGAGTTTTGGTAGATGGCTAGGGAGCATGCATAGAAAGCAGGTCAGGGTCTGTGGGTTAGGAAAATATCACAGATTTGAGCTATAGTATCACCTTCAGGAAAACAAAAAAAGAAGTTATCAGCAGTGGTGTGGTGCAATGTAGGATTGAGGGAAGACATATGAGATTAAGAATTCTGCCACAAGAGGGAGCAAGAAACATGGAGTAGGTGTATCCATACAAGGTTCAAGAAAGCCTCAGAATCACTTGAATTGACGGAAGGTATTTCTCTTTTGAAGGCAGTAAAAATTGGAGATGGTGACTGCTACTTTAAATGTAAAGACAGCTATGTAAAACTCAATGAAATCAGGAGAAAAACAAACAAACGAATAAACATGAATGACTTCCAGTCAGGATAGTAGAGTAGGGAAATGTTGTGCCTGCCTCCTCCCATGACATCAAAATTACAACTAAATTATAAAACAATCATCATTAAGAACCACCTGAAGATTGGCCGAACAGAAGTCTTGTAGCTAAGGATATAAAGAACAAGCCATGATGAGACTGGTAGGAGGGGTAGAGATGCGAAATAGGCAGGTCCTACACCCACGGTGTGGTGATTAAGAATTGGAAGGGATATCTTGGCTACAGGGGTCCCCAGGAGGAGTGAGGGGTCCCCATCTTATACCCATTATATAATGTTGGAAAGAGGAGTCCCCATAACATCTGGCTATTATGTCCAAGTGAGACGGAATACTGCTGGAGTCTTAGTTATTCCTCTTGAGGGACTGTGCACAGGCTCACTTGTTCATTCAGACTTATCTGTCTGGGCTTCGGTGTGGGAATGGCAGCTCAAAGAGCACCAGGAACAAGAGGGGGAGGGACTGAATTGACTACCTTCAAGGCAAAGACTAGAGGGGCAGTGGTCACAGCAGATTTCTCCAGGGATAAAAGTGCTCACAGGCACCAATTGCTCCTTTGTTGAGCCCTCCCCTAACCCAGCCAACAGGCACAGGTTAGTGCCAAATCTGAGCTCTCCGTTAACCTAAAACCATTCACCCCACCCTGGTGATCCCACTGCACCACACCCCACCCCACCCAACTCAAGTGCCCTACCTGAGCCACTTGCACAGCAGCTTTTCCACACAAACGGCCTGCCTAAGCTTACACTGCCAACTTTCCTAAAATTTCTCAAAGGTCTACAAACCCCAAAGAAGCAGTGCCTGGTCTCAGTGTACCCTGTACTTCTTGCTAAAGGGCCTCAAGCCCAAACAATCAGTGACCAGTCTCAATTTGCATCTTAAATCCGATCAGGTGGCTCAAGCCTGGCATTAGCTATGACCAGTGCTGGTTTAGAATGTACCTTTATCTAAGCAGCCACAAATCCAGCACAAATGGTAGCCAGACTCAGCTCACATTGTGGTACACACTAAAGTATCCCAAGCCTGTCACTAGTGGCAGCTGGCCTCAGTTCACAGCATAGCCTCTCCCAAGTGCTTCCTAGCTCACCACAGATCATTTTGCAGACCCAAGCCAGGGGAAAATGGGAGCTGTACTTGGTCTGCAGTGGCAACCCTTCAAAGAGGCTCCAAACACCTTGTGGCCAGCTTCAGATCACAAAAGAGCACCACCCAACCAGCTCCACAAACACACCTGAAGGGTGGCCTCGTTAGCTGGCCCCACAGACCTGTAAAGCAAAACCTGCTTCATGAGTCAGCCCCCGCACAGCTTGTTCACTTTAGTCATAGCCAGTCTTCATAACCAATGAGACTGAGAGTCAGTTTCACCCTCCTACATGTCAACAGCAACCAAGGCTTAACTACAATAGGAAGGCACAAACAATCCTTATAAGGGACACCCCTGGAACACCCACCTCAGGTGAACAGGGAGACTGTGCCACTGAGCCTCACAGTAAACCTACTATACAAAGCCACTCTGCCAAGAGTGAGAGACATAGGAGAATTATTTAATAAATAGAAAGAAACATAATGAATCAGCAAAAATGAGTACACAAGGAAATATGTTCCAAATTAAAAAAATAGGACAAAAGTACAGAAAAATAACTAAACAAAATGGAGACAAGTGATCTACAAAACATAGAGTTAAAAACACTAATTATAAGACTTCTTAATGAATTTAGGGGAAGAATAGATGAACTCAGTGAAAATCTCAACAAAGATAGAAACCATAAAAAAGAACCAGTTAGAAATGAAGAGTATAATAACTAAACTGAAGAATACCCTAGAGGGAATCAATATCAGATTAAATGAAGCAGAGAATAGAATTAGTGGTCTCGAAGACAAGGAAGCAGAAAATAATCAGAACACTATAAAGAAAAAAGAATTTTGAAAAATTAGGATAATTTAAGGGATTTCAAACATACCAACATTCACAACATAGGGGTACTGGGAGGAGAAGAGAACAAGCAATTGAAAACCTATTTGAAAAAATAATGACTGAAATCTTTCCTAAATTGGCAAAGGACATACACACACAAGTCTAGGAAGTGCAGAGTCCCAAACGAGATCACCCAAAGAGGCCCACATGAAGACATGCCATAATTACAATGCCAAAGATTAAAGACAAAGAGAGAATATTAAAAGTAGCAAGAGAAATGCAGTTAGTAACCTACAAGAGAGCACCTATAAAACTATCAATTGATTTTTTCCAACAGAAACACTGCAGGCCAGAAGGGAGTGGCATGAAATATTAAAAATAATAAACAGTAAAGACTTACAAACAAGATTATTCCACCTAGCAAAGGTATTATTTAAAGTTGAAGGAGATAAAGACTTTCCTAGACAAGAGGAAGCTAAGCAGTTCATCATTACTAAACCAGTATTTCAAGACATGTTAAAGGGACTTGCCTAAGTAGAAAAAAATCAAATTTATGAATAAGAACATATAAAAAATTTATCACTGCCACTGACAAAGAAAAATTCTTAGTAAAAACAGTAGATCAAGTAACTATAAAGCTAATACAAAGGGTGAAGGCAAAAGTAGGAATATCATGAGTAATCACAATAAATAAGGGATACACATAAACACAGAAGTAAAAATAATGATCAATACATAAATGGAAAGGGGTGACTAGACAAGAGAGCAAGAGAGTAAGAAGAACTACAAAGGAAATCAGAAAACAAAAAAATGTTGATAACTACATACTTATTAATAATTACTTTGTGAGTGGACTAAATCATCCAACAAAAGACATAGGCTGGCTAAATTAATTGAAAAAAACAGGACCCATACATATACTCCCCACAAGAGACACACTTCAGATTAAAGACACAGACAGACTGAAAATATAGGGGTAGAAAAGATATTTCATGCAAATGGAAACAAATAAAATAGCTGAGCTAGCAATATTTGTATCAGACAAAATAGACTTTGAAACAAGGGCCGTAACAAGAGACAAAGAAGGGCATGTCATAATGATTAAATGATCAATCCAAAAAGAGGATACAACTCTTGTAAATATCTATGCACCCAACATAGGAGCACCTAAATATACACAGTGAATATTGACAGACGTAAAGGGAGAGATCGACAGTAATACAGTTATTCTAGGAAGCTTTAACACCCCATAGATATTAATGGATAGATCCTCTAGACAATAAATCAACAAGGAAACAGTGGCTTTATTAAATGACACATTGAACCAGATGAATTTAAGAAACATTTTTAGAACATCTCATCCCATAGCAGAAGCATATACATTCTTTTCACTCAATGTTCACATGAAACATTTCCCAGGATAGACCCCCATGGTAAGCCAGAAAACAAGCCTCAATATTTTTAAGAAGACTGATATCATATCAAGCATTTTCTCCAACCACATGGTATGAAACTGGAAATCAATTACAAGAAGAAAACTGAAAAACACACAAACACTTGAAGGATAAATAACATGCTACTAAACAATGAATGGGTTAACAATGAGATCAAGGAAGAAATCAAAAGATACCTTGAGACAAATGAAAAGACATTGACCAAAAATCAATAGGACACAGTGAAAGCAGTCCTAAGAGGGAAATTCATAGCAATACAGGCCTATCTCAAGAAACAAAAAACATTTCAAATAAACTATCTAACCTTACACCTAAAGGAAAAAAAAAATCCAAAGCGAATAGAAGGAAGGAAATAATAAAGATCAGAGTGGAAATAAAATAGTCTAAAACAACAATAGAAAAGATCAATAAAACCAAGAGTGGTTTCTTTGCAAAATAAACAAAATTGATAAAACTTCAGCCAGAGTCATCAAGGAAAAAAAGAGAGGACCCCAAAAAATTAGAAAGAAAAGAGAAATGACGACTGACACCACAGAAATACAAGAGATTATAAAGAAATATTATTACAAATATTATATGCCAACATTGTCTCTTAGGTTGACAGAAAAAAAATAAACAAATGGAACTACATTAAACTAAAGAGTTTTTGCACAGTGAAGGAAACCATCAATAACAAAAGGAAACCTATTGAATATGAGAAGGTGTTTGACAATGACACATCCAATAAGGGTTTAATTTCCACAACATATAAGAAATTCATACAACAACAAAACAAACAAACAATCCAATTAAAAAAAATGGGAAGTGGACCTAAATAGACATTTCTCCAAAGATGGTATACAGGTGGCCAATAGACATATGAAAGATCTTCAACATTACTAATTACTTTGGAAATGCAAATTAAAACCACAATGGGTTATCAACTTATACCTGTCAGAGTGGCTATCACCAATAAATTGACAAACAAGTGTTGATGAGGATATGGAGAAAACGGAACCCTTAAACACTGTTAGTGGATTGTAAATTGGTGCAGCTACTATATAAAACAGTATGGAGTTTCCTTTAAAAAACTAAAACTAGAACTACCATGTGATCTAGCAATTCCACTTCTGGGCGTTTATTGGAAGAAATCTAAAACAGGAATTTGAAGAAACATATGCAGCCTATGTACACTGTGGCATTATTTACAATAGCCAAGATATGGAAGGAAC
This sequence comes from Eidolon dupreanum, assembly GCA_028627145.1. Lineage (NCBI taxonomy): Eukaryota > Metazoa > Chordata > Mammalia > Chiroptera > Pteropodidae > Eidolon > Eidolon dupreanum. The sequence continues at coordinate 56,154,181 of CM053510.1, read as the reverse complement.
TTAGGTGTCCACTGATAGATAAATGGATAAAGAAGTGGTAAATATACACAATAGAATATTACTTAGCCATAAAAAAGAATGAAACCTTGCCATTTTTACCAATACAGATGTACCTAGGAGGTATTATGCTAAGTGAAAAAAGACAGAGAAAGAAACGCCACGTGATTTCGTTTATTTGTGGAATCTAAAAAAAACAAAATAAGCAAACAAAACAGAAACATATAGATACACAGAAAAACTGATGGTTGCCAAATGGGAGGGAGGTTGGGGAATGGGTGGAAAAGGTGAAAGAATTAAGAAGTATAAATCACCAGTTATAAAAAGTCATGTGGATATAAAATATAGAATAGAGAATATAGTCAACTTTATTGTAAAACCTTTCATGCAGTCAGAAAGGTACCAGACTTACCGGGGTGATCACTTTTTAAGTTATATAAATGTCTAATTACTATGTTGTACACTAATATACACTAATTGGTTGAAACTAATACAATGTTGTATGTCAACTGTAATTGAAAATTTAAAAATAAAAACATGAACAGATAAGAAATTTAACAAAGAGATAGAAATCATAAGAAAGAAAACCAAATTCTGAAGCTAAGGAATTCAATGAATGAAATTTTTTAAATGCAAATAAAGGAATCAACGGAATAGAGTCTGAGTTAGAAGACAGAAACTTTGAAATTACCCAGTCAAAAGAGAACAAAGTATAAACCATGAAAAAGAGTGAAGAAAGCCTAGCCTATCTATGGCATACCATCAAAAGAACCGATACTCAAATTAATAGAGTTCCAGGAGAATAAGAGAGGGAGATAGAAAGTTTATTTAAAGTAATAATAGCAGAGAACTTCCTAAACCTGTGTAGAAATTTGAACATCCAAATTAGTTAAGCTAATGATCACCCTATAATTTCAATCCAAAAAGATCTTCATTGAGACACATTATAACAAAACTTTCAAAAATCAGAGAGAGAATTTTCAAAGCATCAAGAGAAAAATATTATATAACCTATAAAAGAACCCCATTAGTATATTAGTGAATTTCTTGGCTAAAAATTTGCAGACCATGAAAGAGTGGGATAATATATTCAAAGCACTGAAAGAAAAAAGTTACGACCCAAGAATACTCTATCTGGCAAAGGATGAAAAAATAAAGACATTTCAGACAAACAAAAGCTCAGGAAAATTATCACAACTAGAACCGCTTTATATAGAATGCTGAAAGAAGTCCTTCAGGCTCAAAGAAAAGGATGTTTATTAATGACATAAAAACATGAAAATATACAACACTAATAAATATATAGTCAAATTTACAATACTCTAATGCTGTAATGTGGTAATGTCTAACCACTTGACTACAGTGTAAGGTTAAAGGACAAGAATATTGTTTATAGCTACTATAATTTGTTAATGAATACACAATGTAAAATGAGGTAAATTGCAGTATTAAAAACATAAAAGGGAGTAGAAGGTACAGTTTTTGTATGCAATGGAAGTCAACTATCAGCACAAAATATACTCATATCTATAAGATATTTTATCTAAATCTCATAGTAACCAGAGAGCAAACAGCTGTAGTAGATTCAAAAAGGGTAAAAGGAAGAGCATACTACCATGAAAAATAATTCACAAAGGCACCAAAAAGTATAAAGGAACAATGGAGCTACAAAACAGCCAGAAAATAACTTAAAAAGTAGGTCTAGCAAAAAGATTAAATCATGATTCTAAAACTTCACAACAAAGAAAAGCCCAGGACCACATGGTTTCATATCTGTACCAAATATTTGAAAAAGAATTAGCACCAATTCTCTTAATTCTTCCAAAAAGTTGAAGAAGAAGGAACACTCCTAAACTTATTCTACAAGGCCAGCATTACCCTGATGCCAAAGCCAGATAAGTGCACAAGAAAACTATAGACAAATATTCTTGATGAATATAGATTCAAAAATTCTCAAAATATGACAAACACACAGAAATAGAATAGAATGACGGTTACCAGGACCTGGGCAGCAGAGCAGGCAGCAATGTAAAGGTATTGGTCAAAGGGAACAAACTTCCTGTTATAAGATAAATAAGTTTGGGGGAACTAATATACAATACGGTGGTTCATTAACAATACTGTATATATACTTGAAAGTTGCTAAGAATAGATCTTAAATATTCTCATCACAAAAAAAAGGTAATTATATGACATGATGGAAGTGTTAGCTAACACTATGGTGGCAGTCATTTTACAATATATATGTATCTAATCAATGTATTGTGACCTTTAAACTTACACAATGTCATATGTTAATTACATCTCAACGAATTTGGGAAAAAAAGCAATTAAGTGACTTTTCCAAGGTCATACACTAAGTGTCAAGACTGTGTTCAACCTCCTGGTTTATCTAGTAGCTTTGTACCATAGGTCTTTTCTTGCATATAGATACTGACAAAATAGAAGTCAAACTAAGAATGGTGACAAGGATAATCAGACTTGAAAGCAAATTATGAAGAAAAATTGAAGTTGTCAAGTATAAGACAATTGGATAAGAAAAAGTACATAGTAGATTTCAGCTTAATAGAAAGAAATTTAGAGATTCTGACTGAGGCAACCTAGGTGCTCACCAAACTTTGTTACTTCCCTGATGGGCACATAGCTACACTATGTTTCTTAGTGTCTGTGAGGTATATGCATCCAGGTGACTGAGATCTAGCCAGGAGAACACTAGCAGAATAAACACAACACCTAAGCCTGACACATAAAATTTCAATGCATGATCTTCTATCTCTTTTTCTACTCTGACAGTTAAGTGAAGAGTACTGACATGAAATCCATGGTTAAACTTAACTGAGTGATAAACTTCATGTTTGTTAAGCAACTAAGATTTGGATTTTATCTGTTATAGCAAATAATATCACTTATACGAGCTAGTATAGTCTTCAAAGACAAATTATACTCCCATGTGTCAGTCATTTGCCTATTTTCTCACATTTATATTCTGCTATTTTGGGCAGAGAAACTGATTCTTGAAAAGTTTTTTGTTGTTATTTTTGTTTTCAGGCCACTTTGCCTATTGCTTTGATTAATGGAAGCTATTAGCAGGAGATTGGAGGGCTTAAGGAAGAAAGAAGCCCAAATATCCCCCCACCCCACCAATGTCACTTTGACAAAGTAGCAGTAACTATTTCTTTTTATAGTTGAGCTCCTGCAAGTAGAATTTACCAAGAATTTATAGTTTTTGGTGTGTGGTCTAGACTCTGGTAACATAGTCTCCTTCCTTGGTCACTCCAGAACCTAGAATTGAGAGCAGCTTCCTGAATTTGCTAATCTCAGAGTTACCCCATATCTCCTGATTGTTCTTACAGTTCTTTTAATAGTTTCATTATTGATTTTCTATATTAAGTTCTTTCTATTTAGTTACTTAGTATGGGTTTTGTTCTTCTGACTGGATACCGAAATGTTACATTCCAGTTGCTAACAATAATATGTGTGAAATTGAAATATAGGATAAACCTCTCTGAATTAGATCATATCACAGGCCACTATAATTTTATAAGATGTCTCATAAAGCTCAAGTAATAACTTCATTTCAAAGAACAAGTAGACAAGCAAAAAATAATGTATTGCTCAGGATGTTTTCAGCTGTAAAAGAAAACGAAACTCAAGATGGCTTAAACAATATAATGCACCTACTTTTTTAAATGAAAATATAGGGGTAGTGGCGGTGCTAAACACAGTAATACTAAGGCCACAGTTCCATTCCTGTTTCAACTCCCCGCTCCTTCATATAAAGTCTTCATCTGAAGATCACATGTGAAGTCTGGCTTTGGTTATAATTGCCCCCTGGTGGTCGGTGTGTGACAGCTAGGTCTAAATGTCTATGTTCCTTAAACATTTCATTCACTACACCCAACTGTTTCAGAAGTCTTTAGGTTTGCTCTGTACTAACACTGAACAAATATTTATACTCAGTGGAATGCCATGGTCTGATTGGCTTAGTTTTGCATCATCAGGCCCAGTTCTCTGATGGTAAGTATTTGCTTACATCCATCTATGCCAGCCCTAGAATTGGACACAGTGTATATATTATCATCCAAAGTATTTAGCTGTAACTTTTCCAGGAAGTAGTGGCTCCCTAAAGGGAAACCATGTTTTTAGAAAGAAGGAAGAGGGAGAATGGATGCCATGTATATATTCAACAAGTGTCTACTACAGTGTTTAGAATTTCAGTTTTTCTTTTTAAATAGAACTTTTTTTCTTTATGTCACTATGACCTTTACAGAGATCTGAAATTAAGTTAGTCTGAATGCAGTATACATGACCATTGTCTGCTATCTCATAGGGTTAATAGAATCTTCAGAAAGGGAGTTTTGCAGAGGTAATAGCCAGATCTAAATTACCCCCTTAAAATCTTCTTATAAAAATAGTTACTAAAATTCACTATGAATTAAAATATAAGTTGATTTCCTAAATTACTTCAAAATATACATGACTAATTATGAAATCCATCTTTACATTGTTTTCCTATAGGAGGCTTAGAAATATTATATTGAGAATGATAAATATCATTCTTAATGACAACATTTTAAAGCCAAGATGTGATCTCTAGATACTCTTTTTAGAGTTTATGATTTATGACTGGTTAGTTGAGATCAAACAATTATATTTTCACCAAAGTGCTATGTAATGTGCATATATTAATAGGTATTATGAATGCATCCAAGTGCTTAATCTGAACAGTATCTTGCACTAAGAATATTTCATTTAGTTCTCACTATAGTCTAATTAATACTATTACCTCCATTTTTAAATAAAGAAGCTGAGTTTAAGTAAATAGAAAGAAGTAAAGGGCTCTTAAACTGCTCAAGTACAATTAATAATTGTGTGCCGTTTAAGACCCTTCAACTTTTCTTAATATCAACTGCTTCTTCACTATTGCAGCCTGATCTTAGCTAAGTAAACAACTTAAACAAAGTGGGAAATAGAGAATACTAGTATCCTCTCCAACAGTAACCGTAACAAGAGAATTATATCTAGTTTAAGAGTTCTTAATGAACTAAAGCAAAAAAGAACAAGCCATTGAAAAAGGAGTCAAGGAGGAGCCATAAGCTACTCAATCTCTAACAAAAATTGCTCCTTTTCCAGTTTCACAATGACTGGCAAAATTTAAAACAGAACTCAAGAGCCTCAAAAGGAAGAAGAGTGTCAAGGGAGGAGCAGAGAGCTGATAGCTAAGGACATGACCACTCTTTCTCCAATTTACACTTTGGCAGTTGTGAAGAAGTCTGAGAATTTTACATTCTCTTGGCAAAAAATCTAGCCTTCTTTCCTCTCCATACAGCTTCATTTATACTCATAATGCTTATTTTCATCTGATACCACAATAATCAACATTTGCTATATCAGCCATCCCTCATTTTTCCAATAAAATCCATATGCAGGTCTGTACATTTTCAATACGCATCTCCTAAGTCCTCCTCAACTTCTGAAAACTTTCTACTGTACTACTGGAGCTCAAAGGCATAATCCCCCAGTCTTAATACCTCAAAATGTTCCTTTCTCTTTGCTCTAACAGAAACTTGATTTTCCTCTGAAGATACTGCTTCTGCAGCCTCCTCAAAGAGTGAATCTTACTCTAAAATACCCCTAGAAAAATAGAATGATTGTTCTGGTTGACATTTTCAATCACTTTATTTCTCCTTTTCTTGAAAATCTCTACCATAAATCATTTATTAACAGATTATCTTCTATAACCCTTACTTACTGAAATCATCTAAAAAACTTTGATCAACCATTTTGTCTTTGAAATATTTAGTTCCTGAATTTTTGTCACTACCTCTATTTCGGTCATATTTTGAGGTGATTTTACTATCCATGGATATTATTATAGTCCTACAATTGACTTCTCAAGTCCTTGACTTATTCATCTCCACTTATGTTGACTTTAATTACTTCAACCATTCATTCCTAGGCATATCTTAGATCCAGTCATAACCATTTGCTGTAACCCTACTCTCTAATGCTTCATATATCCAGCTCATATAGTCTACAACAGTAGTAGCATCGACAATCCATAAATTTATCAATTTTTGTTTACTCTCAATCCCATGTCTCTTTTTTATTCCTTACTCTAGATAGGTCCCATCACCCAACTAAAATGATTACTTTCATCTTAAACTTTCCTTCCCCACTTTCACTTAATCTCTTTTACTTTTTAAATTTAACATTTTTGCCTATTCTGATTCTATATCTGTATAACTAAAAAATACTGGAAACACACTCAAACATAGATCACGACTTGTATATGATAAATTTATGACATCACACTTCACATATTCTTTTTATGTTGCCCAGAAATTTTATACTCTTTCTCTAGGCCAACCACTCATTATCCTGGATGACTATGTCAAGCTTTCTCATTTTGCCTATAAACCCTAATGACTTCTGTATCACTTTCCATCTCATTGTGACTAAAGCAAACATTAAAAATGTTGACTCCATATCTATTTATCTACCTATCTTTTTTCCTTCCTATTATTATGGGCATGCTATATGCATATGAATGTCAGCCCTTCCACTCTGTATGAGATCTCAATGCCATTTACCTACTCAAGAACTTTGAAGCAGTTTAACTCTCCCTCTCCTGATTCATCCAAGCTTATCTAAATCATTACCATCAGCAAATATTGTTATGCTAATGTATGTATTGTGCTGGCTGAAAAATTACTGCTTGGCTATCGCCCATGGGAACATAACGCTCTAACAATAAGCTTTCTGCTTCTGTACCCCTGGCTTGCACAACTGACCTGTGGGTTGACAGTAAAAAGAAGAAAAAATAGACTTGTGTGTTCAAACAGGATAAAGAATAGAGGTTTAGGGCTTAAAAACCCTGTACATCTACATTTCGGGGCTGCTTAATTTGGGGTCTGTATACCTCTCACAGACCCAGCTGGCTGAATAAAGAGTGTGTTTCCTATAACTCACTGATTTCTGGTGATCCATGTGTCTATCAGGGGCTAGCAGCTACAACATTTGGAGGCTCCAGCAAGATCTTGGGAAGTGGCCCTGAGATCTAAGACCGAACCAACCTCCAAAGCGGTTTCTGTCCCTGTTATGGACTCAAAGATGTGGCCACCCTGAGACGTTCTAGGGCCCTTGAATGCCGTGATGGGGTCAACACAATCATCAAGGATGCAACCTCTAGGACACACTCTTTGTTCCTGATCCTGCTGGGAATCTCTGAGGCCTCGGTGTCTGGATAAAAAGGTACCTTTCTGTTGACCAGTCGTTGGGGGTCCATGGAGAGACTGGATGCAGTCATATCTCCTGGACTGTGGCCAGGCCACGGGACACTGCCTCCCATGCCCTGTCCTTGGGTTCTGTCTATTGTCTTTGGTCTTGTCTAGGTTGTAGGTGGAGGACCTCTCCAGGTCCACCTATGACCTAGTAATTGTTCTTGTCTGAGTGTCTGTCTTGTGTTTTTCGGGCAAGCAATGCGGGGAGGCCCAAGTTCACAGAAGACACCCATGGGGTGTCTCCTGCGACATTTCAAAGAAGGGTTTGTAGAGGGAGCTGACTGGCATAAAGTTTTCTCCAGGCAGACTAAAAACATTGTGTGAAGTTGAGTGGCCATCTTTTGGTATAACTGGCCTCTGAAGGGTTCTTTTGACAGGAGTTTAGTGAGGAATGTTTGGAAGATTGTCATGGAAGACCCGGGACATCACGATCAGTTTCCATACATTGATCAATGATTAAATCTTGTTCAGAAACCCCCTCCTTGGCTCCGCCAGTGTGCCCTTTCTCTAGGGGCACAAGTCTTAGTTGTGGGCACCCTGAAACATATGGCAACTGAGTCTCCAAGACAGCCCAGTCCCCCAATCTCCTCCGGAGGACAGTGACCTTTCCACACCCTATTCCTCACCCTTCCCCCATCCAGGACAACAGAGGCCAAATAGCACTGCCTCACCTTCTCAGATGCGAGCAGATAACCCTAATGGGCCTCCTGCTCCCACTCTGGGCAGGACACCAACTGATACCACCACCCCGGCCATCCTCCCCTTGCGAGAAGCACCACCCCAGGGACATCACACAGACAGGCACTTTATGGTTTACGTGCCTTTCTCGACTAGTGACCTGTACAACTGGAAGGCACAGAATCCGCCTTTCTCCGTGAAACCTCAGGTATTAATGGGATTCTTAGAAAGTGTCTTTCAGACTCACCACCCCACCTGGGATGATTGCCAGCAGCTTTTAGTTACCCTCTTCAACGCAGAAGAATGCAGATGCATTCAGGCAGAAGCACAAAAGATAGCTGTGAGAGGGAGGAGAGTTGAGGAAGCAGGGGAACAGATTAAGGAGGAATTTCCCTCCATCTACCCAGACTGTGGACACAATTCTCAGGCAGGGACAACAGGAATTTATACAGGGACCTCAGGAATCCCCCGGAGCGTTTCTTGAACGACTACAGGAGGCATACCGGGTATACACCCCTATTGATCCTTAGGCCCCTGAGAACCAGCAGGCAATTCATGTAGCCTTTGCTACTCAGGCAGCTCCTAATATCCGGCATAAATTACAAAAATTAGAAGGTTCTCCAGGGATGAACCTGTTTCAACTTGTCGAGATAGCCCAGATGTTCAACAACAGGGAGGCACCAGATGACCCCAAACCTAGAGCTAAAATCCAAAGCTACTATCATCAACTCAGCCAATCTGTTGCTAGACCCAGACCCCAAAATCCCCATTCATGACTGCATAGATTTCACTGATGCTGTGTGTTCCTCACAGCCAGACCTCAAAGACTCCCTTCTGTCTGAGGCCGATGAAGTTCTGTTCATGGACAGGAGCAGCTTCATGCAGGAAGGAAGAAAGTATGCTGAGGCAGCAGTCATAACTCTAATTGGCACCATCTGGTCACAAGCTTGTCCCCATGGGACTTCTCACCCTCACTGAGACACTAAGATGGGAAAGGATAAGGCAGTCACAATATACACTGACAGCCGATACACCTTTGCCACTACACATGTACACGGAGCCATCTAAAAGGAAAGAAGCTTTCTTACTTCAGCTGGGAAGGACATCAAGAACAAGGGGGAGATCTCAGCCTTACTTGAAGCCATATGGATGCCTAAGGCTCTTGCTATTGTTCATAGTAAAGGGCATCAAAAAGGGAATAGTCCCAAGGCTGAGGGAAACTGATGAGCCGATGCAGAGGCAAGAACAGTGGCCACAAGGCCAGTGGGGCCCCCACCACATCTACTGACTGTTGTCCCTTACTCAGAACTGCCTCTACCTCCAATCTATACAGCGGAAGAGAACATATATTTTCAAGATAAGGGAGCCATTACGAAGCAACAGGGGTGATGGACGACCCCAGATGGAAAAATTGGGCTCTCATGGGCCTTTGGAAGGACTCTCCTCCTCCAACTACACCAGACCACACACCTAGGGCTAACTAAGATGCTCTAAGTTTTAGACCCCTACTTTCACTTATTAGAAGGGAGAAGAACTGCAGAGGAGATTGCCTTACGATGCCCTGCTTGTGTCCAAGTTAATCCAAAGAAGAGGAAGATAGAAGAACCTAGGCATAGGGAAAGAGGAACTTATCCGGGGGACCACTGGGAAGTTGATTTCACTGAGGTAACCTCAACTGTGGGGGCGGGAGGACAAATATTTACTTGCTTTTATACATACCTTTTTAGGATGGGTAGAGGCCTTCCCCACCAGGAAAGAGATTGCCTTAGTAGTTACTAAGAAACTACTACAAGAAATCCTGTCAATTTGTTCTCCCCAGAACTTTAGGGTCAGATGACAGGCCAGCCTTCATAGCAAAGGTATCACAACAACTGGCTAGTTATCTAAATTTGCGATGGAAACTTCACTGCACCTACCGGCCACAAAGTTCGGGCCAAGTAGAGTAAATGAATTGGACCCTATAAGAGACATTAGTCAAGTTAGGATTAGAAACTGGTGGGACCTGGGTAGAACTTCTCCCCTTCACTCTTCTCCGAGCCAAGTGTACTCCGTATATTAATGGATTCACCCCATTTGAAATTTTCTTTGGAAAACTCTCACCTTTAGTACCTAGAATAGAAGGTGAGAAAAAGGCAGAACTATGTAACCTTGCCTTACTTAAGTCTTTACAGGTCCTTCAAATTGTACAGAAGGAGATTTGGTCTCGGGTTCATGCTGCCCACTCAGCCCTGGGGGATGGACTTCCCCATCAGTTTCAGCCTGGGGACTCTGTGTGGATCCAGAAGTTCACTTCCAAAGGACTAGAACCCAGATAAAAAGGATCTTTCACTGTCTACCTGACGATGCCCACTGCAGTTAAAGTAGACAGCATCCCATCATGGATTCATCACTCCCATGTGAAGGCAGCAGGAGAGTGGACAGCTCAGGAAGATGGACCCTTAAGACTAAGATTCAAACGTACATAAGTCTAACCCTCTGTTTCTTTTTTTTCCTCTTTAGCCCAGGCATACAGAAACATACACTGGCCTAGAGTATAGGAGCTTATAGTAACTGAGACCAGTGAAATCATTGTCCAGAACATCACCAGCCACAGTACTCCAGAGATCTGAATAAACTTGGTGGTGGCTTGCCAGAGATCCTCTCGCCATTGCAATGGCCGGACACCACCTTGGATCAGGATCCTTCCTAGGTGGAGGAGCATACTTAGGCTACAAGGGGGGACCCAGCAGTGGCATATTATTGGCTGAGAAAAGGCTCTTAGAGATAGGACTCTATATTTGTCCTCAAGGACATTACCCAGGGATATTTGGCTGCATGGGTAATATGGGACTTGGATGTGAGGGCCAAGGCCAATTTTCTTGTGCTAACTGGGGTTGTGAGACTATCTCCACTATAGTAATTATTAAAAAAATAGAATGATCATATTAGATTAATAAGAGGACCAAGCCCCTCCACATGCTCTCTTGGATCTTGCAATCCTATCATAATCACCAACAAAACTGGTAGCCCTGGGGGACAACACTATTAGCTCACAGGACAGACATGGGGTATCAGATTATATAAAACCAGACATGATTCAGGATTTTGTTTTACTATACAGGTTAAGGACACTCCCAGGAAGGCTAACACTATAGAACCCAACAAACCACTTTTAGTTCTGGGACTACCCCAAAGTCTTATACCTAAGAAAACTTCTGTTTCCGGAGCAACTCCAACTCCAGCTCTAGCCCCTCCAAGTAGTAGTCTAACAGCTATTAAATCCCAGGCATTTGACCAGCCACAACCAGAACCAGAAGGAGCATTAATAACTATGCTAATGACAATACACAAGGTCTTAAATAAGACCACCCCAGACATAGGACAAGATTGTTTGTTGTGCCTAAACCCAAAAACCCCCTTACTATGTCAGGGAAGGAACTCCCCTAAACTTAACCAAGCTCAACAGCACACAAGGAAACTCCCCGACTCACCTTAGGAGACATACAAGAAGAAGGAACCTGCCTAATTTCAAAGAACTATTCCAAGCTGTTGGCACAGTCACCCTACTTTGATAACTGTAATCGTACTATTGAAGTACCTATCTCAGAGAGTAAATACTATAAGGCTCCAAATAATACTTGGTTAACATGTGATAGTGGGCTCACTCAATGTGCTGAATCTGATCTTTTTAACTCAAGTGAGACTAATATTTGTATCCTAGTCTTTGTACTCCCCAGTGTCCCTTCACAATAGGCCAGAATGCAGACTCCACTTCTTTCACCAGGACAGGCTACAGAAATGGGCTATACCCATCTTAATACCCCTTCCTGTAGGACTTGGAATAGCAGACTCTGCAGCTGTAAGTACTACTGCTCTTATCAAGGGAGAAAATGAATTACGTGAAAATAGAATACAGATAGATAAGGATATCAAGACCTTAAAAGACACCATCAACAGGCTAGAACTTCAAGTCGATTCACTAGCAGAAGTAGTCCTACAAAATAGAAGAGGTTTAGATTTATTATTCTTAAAACAAGACATTATATATGGCTCTAGGTGAAACCTGTTGTTTCTATGCTAATAACTCTGGAATAATTAGAAAAAGCTTACTACTAGTACAGGGAAATTTAGATGCCAGGGAAAAACAGACTAGAATCAGATAACTGTTTTCATAGGATGTTCAACTGGTCGCCATGGCCAACAACCCTTCTATCTGCTATAGCTGGACCTTTAATCCTCCTCCTCTTCTTGTTAACTTTTGGCCCATGTTTCCTCAATTTCTTGTTTAGATATATAAGGAAAAGAATTAATTCTATTAAACTTTTAGTAATACAAAATAGAGGCTATGAACAAATTCCGCATAAAAAATTAAGGATTTGATTTTCCGCTAAGGTCAGTGGGGAATGTGCTGGCTGAAAAATTACTGCTTGGCTATCACCCATGGGAACATAACGCTCTAACAATAAGCTTTCTGCTTTTGTACCCCTGGCTTGCACAACTGACCTGTGGGTTGATAGTAAAAAGAAGAAAAAATAGACTTGTGTGTTCAAACAGGATAAAGAATAGGAGTTTAGGGCTTAAAAACCCTATACATCTACATTTCGAGGCTGCTTAATTTGAGGTCTGTGTACCCCTGGCAGATCCAGCTGGCTGAATAAAGAGTGTGTTTCCTATAACTCACTGATTTCTGGTGGTCCATGTGTCTATTGGGGGCTGGCGGCTACAACAGTATGATGCATATGCATATAATTTATACATGTTATTTGTTCCATTAAATATTTGACTTTCTAATGACTGTTATTTTCCCCTTTACTTGGCACACATTTTTATTTTCTCCTTTGGAGCAAAATTCTTTAATAAAATTGTTCATACTAGTTGCCTAAAATTCTCTACCTATACATTCTCTTGAATCTGTATCAAAAGACTTTTGTCCTAAATTTTTACCCAAAGTCCTTTATTAAGTCTAATGATTATTTTTTAGTCCTCATCTTACTTGGCCTATCAATAGACGTTTGGCATAGTTATGCATATCTCTTGCTTTAAGCATGTACTTCACTTCATTTTGAAAAAAACACACTGTCTTATATTAATTCTACCTCTGGTTAATTCACCATTGTGATAGGCAAATAATGACCCTCTCAAAGATGGATGTGTCTTAATTCTCAGAATCCATGAATATGTATGAATGGAAAAAGGGACTTTATAGATATGATTAAGTTAAAAGCCTTGGGGTGGGCTTATTATCCTGGATTATCTAGGTGGGCCCAATGTATTTATGAGTATCTTTTAAGAAGACCGGAGGGTCATATTAGGGAAGATAAAATGGCAGAAACACAGGTCATAATGATGGGATTGCTGGCTTTCAAAAATGGAGGAAAGAGCCATGAACTAAGGACTGTAAGTGACCTCTAGAAGGTGAAAAAGGCAAGGAATTACATCTCTTTTCTAGATGCTCCAGAAGGAATGCAATTCTGATCACCCATTAATTTTAGCCCAGTGAAGCCTACTTTTTGGCTTCTGACTTCCGTAACTCAAAGAAAATTTGTTATTTTAACCACTAAATTCATATCTTGTTATAGTGGCAATAGGAAACTAATATAGGCATATTCTATTTTTTGGCTCTTTCTAAATTTTGGAACTTTCCAGGAATTAGTTCTTAATTTTTCTTTCCTTCTCATTTTTTTCTTCTCCTCTCTGCTCCCTTCATTTTTCATCTCTTTCCTTCTTTTCTTCCCCCTCCCCTTGCCCTTTCTCTCTTATCTTCACTCTGCTGATGATTTATCTCAAGCTCATAGCTTAAAAAAATATCTAAATGTTAATAATTCCTAAATTTTTATTTCCAGGTATAGTCTCTCCTGTTCTCCAGACTTCACTAATTAACATCTCCACTTAGAGCTAATGAACATCTTGAAAATGACAACTAAAAAAAATTAAAAAGAAAACTCACCCTCCCCAATACACACAAATGTCTTTCCTGTGCCTATTAATGACAATTCCATTTTTTCAGTTTCTTGATCTAAACACTTTGCAGTCACCCCTGTATCTCCCCTCCCCCCAAACCTCATGTCTAACTTATTAGGAACTTCTGTCTGCTCTACATTTAAATATATCTAAAATCACACTATTTTTCATTATCTATACTGCTACACTCATCACCTAATTTACCATCACCTCTCACCTGGAATTTTGCAAAAGTCTTTTACATTGATCTTTCTATTAATGCTCTTCCTTATCTATAGTCAAAATTCAACATGGTAGCCAGAGTGATCCTATGAAACCAGCTTCCACTGGCTGTCTCTCACTCAGTCGGCGTCTTCACACTGATGCACATATCTATGTATCTGATCTCCCAATTGCTTCTCATATGTCATCCTCTTCTACTCATCCATTTGCTTTTATTAATCACTGAAAAATCGGCACTCTTGCTGTTCCATGTTTACTGGAGGACTGGTATTGCATAAGAATTCTGCCTAGATTCCTCTTCTGTTAAATATCTATGTGACTCACTCCCCTATCTCCATTAGGTCTTGATTTAAATACCTATTTTCTTAGTGAGGCATTTCCTTACCACCCTGTTTTCAGTCATAATGTTCCCAACTTGTCACTTCCTATCTACCTTTCCTACATTATTTTCTCCAATAGCTCTTTTCACCGTCTCTCATCCTACATAGTTTATTTGTACATTTGTTTCTTGTCTATTAACTAAGATGTAAGCTCCATTAGACTACAGATTTGTTTAATTTACTGCTATATCCTCAGTGTCAGAAACAATGACCAGAACATAGTAAGGGCTTGATAAATGTTACTCATATTTAAATAAATATACTTTCACCATATAGTCCTCAGAAAATAGACATAATAAGATCATGGATTAAGTCCCCTTGTTAAGGGTGGAAAATTTTCAAGTGAGTCAACTTCTGCTTCTGTAATCTGTTTGCTTGTTTGATGGTAACCAGAGTGTGGTAATCTGCTCAAAGATATGCTAATGGACAACTTCTGCTTCTGTAATCTGCTTGCTTGTTCTAGGCTTTATAAGCTGCCTCTTTTGGGAGTTTGGGCAGATCTCCTCTAACCCTGCATGGTAGAGAGTCAGTTGCTGGCCAGCTAATAAAGGCTCACGATTCATCTCAACTGGCTCTGTGGGTCTTAGATTTGATCGAACCACAAGACCTTTACAGGTCAATTTCATATCTTTCAGTAATTAATATATTTATTCATTAACTTTTTAATTCAAGAAGCATTTATCATTTACTATGATCAAATCATAGTAAACTGATAGGCAGCAAAATAATATATTTTGATAGGCATCATGAGAGGTAGAGCAAAGAATAAGACAGTTTCTATTTTGAATGACACCTCTCAGGTAATTTTTTTTAAATCACAAAATAAAGATAATACAGGGCAGAGTTGGTAAGAACCATGACAAAAACAAAGGTGAGGAAGTTTTATATGTAGAGAATAATTTATTCATAAAATATCTTAATCATGACAATTATTGAAAAAGTAACATTGGGCATTTCTAAGACTGTTCAATAAATCACTAATTCTGGGGGTATGTTTATTCTCTATTTCCTCCCAAGGATAGTCTCTTGGATAATATATTAACTGCTATTAGCTCCAGAAAAATTAAATTGCTCCTGAATTTAATATATACAAGGCATGCCAATTCATTCAATGTCCTACGGTAGGTGATTGGATAAAGAAGCTGTGGTACATATATAATGAAATATTACTTAGCCATAAGAAGAGATGAAATACTGCCATTTGTGACAACATAAATGGACTCTGAGATAATCATGCTAAGCAAAATAAACCAGACAGAAAAAGCTGAAAATCATACGATATCACTTATATATGGGATATAAACCTAAAAGCAACAAATGAACAAGACAAATAAACAGAGACTCATAGACAATAGACTAGTGGTTACCAGAGGGTTGGGGGGGGGGGAGGTAGGGTAAAGAGGGTCAAATATGTAGTGACAGAAAGAGACCTAACTATAGGAGGTGAACACACAGTGTAAATATATATATTACTATGAAAGTGTATAGCTGAAACTTACTGGGTTTCATTAACCAATGTCACCATAAAAAAATAAAAAATAATAAAAATTTAAATTTAAATTAAAAAATAAAATAAAATAACAAAAAATTTAAACAATTTAACCATGATACATGTCAATCTTATTTTCTATGGAAAGGCAGAGTATGTCAAGCACTATACAACAAAATTATATTGCTATGTAGGTCTAAGAGCACTTTTTTTCTCCAAATGGATTAAATTACTTTTACACAATATTTTCTGATGTTCTTCTGAGATGTATATAGACTGCTAGCATCATAGATTTATCTTTTCTTATACTTGCCAGGGCCAAAAAATAATACTAACTTAAGCCATCCCTCTTGTAAATATTCATCACCATGCCACAAGTTAGATGGAGAAAAAGAGAGTAGATGGACTAGGACCAATCTATCACTTTTATTCAAAGGAGCATATATCCTGTGGACTGCAAGTAGAAGCAATTTATTTAGATATAGAGGTTGGTATTAGTATTATTGAAACTCTCAGTATTATTGAGAGCACAATTTAATGTGGTTTATGTATATTTCCTTTATAGTTTTTATGCCCCAAACTTGTAAATATCACCTGAAGTATATAAATAGGAAAGCATACATTCATTAAGTTAATAGTGAGAGTCTATAATTGCCACTAAAAGTAAATCAGTTAGATGAAATGGTTACATTATAGTCACACAGAAAATTAATTCCAACAGTGATAATCATTATTACCTGAAATTCATCATCAGGAGAGAGGCATGTTTTAATATTAAAAAAACAAGAACCACCACAACGAACTCTGCACAGGCTTGAACTCATGGTATCCCCTATTTTCACCCCCATTCCCTTAGCCCACTCTTGTCATATTTCTCACTATTAGATAAGCACACAAAGTAGTAAAAAAAATATCTTGTATTAGGCTATATAGTAGAAACTGCATTGAGTTAGGAATCGTACTCAGGTATTCATTTCTGTCATTTACTAGCTGTATGATCTCAGGAAAATCATTTGATTTGAGAGAGATTTTGTTTCCTTAGCTGGAAAATGAGACTAAATATATCTGCCCTATCCACCTTAAAAGATTATACATTTTGATAAAATAGTATATTTGAAATGTTTGTTCTATAACCACAAAACTATGGAGACATAAAGTACTTTTTATTACATTATTCCAAACTTCATTATCAATTACTATTACTTTTCTGATTAACGCAATGTAATTTAAATCATGCTACCAAAACCAACTTGGAAAATAACTTGATTCAGGATCATATCGGAGCATTGTCAATATATCAAGCTCTTATAGCCTAATAGTTACCATAGTTACTTCTTTCTCATCGACCCATTATTAAGAATGCTACTTTGACTTTTAATCATCTATGCCTATATCTTCCACTATCAACTCTTGAAGGCTGACTAGGTAATAGTCACAGGGCAACATTCTGTTTACCAATGTTTAACTTGTGCAAAGCTGAATTCATTATTTCCTCCAAACCTTATAATTTCTTTTGCTTCTTTAGGCTCGAAATTATGACATGGAGTCTTTTTATGATGAACTCTTCCTTTCTCACCTCTTATTCCCAATCAGTCTCTTATCTATCATGTTCAGGTTTTACTCTCACTGGGGAACATGCTGGTAAGCACTCTGAGATTACTTTCATTAGGAAAATATGTCACCCGATTCCACATACAGGGCTTTACTTGTCTATCTATTGGACACTTCTTAAACTGCAGAGACCTCTATATTTTCCAATTCTAGCTTAAGGCTTGGTACAAAATAACTGCTCAGTAGGTACCCGATGAACGAAGGCATAAATAATTATCTCCTTCTAGATTCTTGCTTTAAGTCTTGCATCCATCCTTCTTTATTGTTCTTTGCATTGTTTTGATTAAAGCTTTTTTTTTCCAGCCCAACTTTACTTTATCCAGTTCACAGAGAGCTTATGCAACTGTACTAGATTTAAGCTAGTGTGTTTCGATGGTATCGAGGGAGAGCAAATTTTATATATATATAAAATCAAAGGACTTAATCAAATTTACAGTGAGCTGTGAATCAAATATGTTTTCTGAAACACATATGAAAGTTTCATTCATGTGTTGATACATTAAATATATCTAAGTAACTTTTATTACAATATTTACACAAGATAAAATGCTTACAACTTAAGTGAACAGTTTGATGAGTTCTAACAACGTTATACACCCATGCCATCAATCTCATAATGAAGATATAGAACATCTTGTCAACTCATCTTTGCCTCCTGCCATTTTTTAGTCAGTCCTACCTCATTCTTGGCAGCAGGCAACCAGAGATCTGTGGCCCTCACATCTAACCCAGCACCAAGTGGAAAGTTTCAGGAAGCATAGGCTCCTGAAATGTTCCTCCAGCATGTTCTACTGAAAGCTTAGTATTGTGCTCACTTTAAAAGTAAACTATTTAACAGTATCTCATTATTTAGTACAGAGCATAAATTGAAAGTTTAATTCAGAGTTGAGAGATAATGAATTGATAAAAGGCCTATATGATGTGTCTATTTAAATTTATAGGAAAGGTCTAAACTGTTTTGAAAGTGATTTTACCTATCAGCAGGATATGAGAAATGCAGTTGCAACATTTGGTACTGACAGTCTATGTAATTTTGGGCATTCTCATGGGTCTACAGTTGTATCTTGTATGTTTTTTAGTGCAGTGTTAGATTCACAGCAAAATTAGGAAGGTAAACAGACATCCCATATATCCCTGCCCCTGCCCATGCATAGTCTTCTTCATTAAAAACATCTCCCACTAGAGTGGTGTAATTAATGAACACACATTGACACATCATAATCACCCAGAGTCCATAGTTTATACTGAAATTCACTCTTGGTGTTATATACTCCATAGCTTTGGATAAATGTATAATGACATGTATCTATCATTATAGTATTATACTGAGTATTCCGACTGTGCTAAAAATCCTCTGTGTTCTACCTATTCATTCCTCCCCAACTTCAGTGCCTGGCTACTACTGATCTTTTTACTTTCTTCATAGTTTTGCCTTTTCCAGAATGTCATACAATTGCAATTATATAATCATACAATATGAAGACTTTTCAGATTGGCTTTTTTCACTTAGTAATCTGTATTTAAGTTTTTTTTCCTCATGTCTTTTATAGGCTAGTTAGATAGCACATTCTTTTTTCTTAGCACTGAATAATATTCCATAGTCTAGATGTTAAGAGTTTATTTATCCATTTACCTACTGAAGGACATTTTGGTTGCTTCCAAGTTTTAGCAATTATAAATAAAGCTGCTATAAACATTTGTGTGAAAAGTTTTTGTGTGGATATAAATTAGCGCATTTGGGTTGATATCAGGGAGTGCAATTGCTGGATTGCATAGTAAGGGTATGCTCAGTTTTGTAAGAAACTGCCAACTGTCATCCAGAGTGGTTGCACCATTTTACATTCCCACAGCAGTAAATGAGAGTTCTGTTGTTCCACATCCTCTCCAGCATTTGGTGCTATCAGTGTTCTGTGTTTTGGCCATTTTAATAGGTGTGTAGTGGCATCTTACTGTTGTTTCATCTTATTGGGTATTAAAATTTGCATTACTCTAATGGCTAATTATATTAAACATCTTTTCATGTTTTTATTGGCCATTTGTACATCCTCTTCTGTGAAATGTCTGTTCAAATATTTTCCCCAACTTTTAATAGGTTATTTTTCTTACTATTGAGTTTTGAGAGTTAATTAGATGATCTGGATACAACTCTTTTGTTGGATATATTACAAGTCTTTCCTCTGCTTACCTTTTCCTGTTTTTACATTATCTTTTAAGAAAAACTTTTTTTAAAATTTTACTTTGAGAAAGTCCAATTTAGCAATATTTCCTTTCAAAGTTTGTGTGTTTTATGCCCTAAGAAATAATTGCATACACAAGTACCTAACAAGTTTTAGATATTTAATCCCTAGAATTTGTGCAGTTTTAACTTTTATGTTTAGGGCTTTAATACTGTTCCAGTATTTTACTAAAATAATACTCTTTCAGGTTAATTTTTGCATATAGTACAAGGTTAGGACTGATAGCTTTTATTTTTCCACATCTGGATATTCAATTATTCTAGTTCTTTTGTTGAAAATTTTATTTTTCCCTATTGAATTATCTCAGCACCTTTGTTAAAATTATTTGACTGCACATGTATGAGTCCATTTCCGAGCTCTCTGTTGTGTTGCATTAATTCATGTCTATTCTTATGTCAATACCACACTGTTTGGATTACTTTAGCTTTATAAAGAGCACTGATATCACAAATCCTTTCTTCTCTTTAAAAATTATTTTGAATATTCAAGACCATTTGCATTTTCATACGAATTTTTAAATGTTTATTGTTTTCTAAAAAAAAAAAAAAGGAAATGCCCACAGACATTGAATCCATAGAAGAGAACAGAATCTATTAGTTTGAGAATTGCATCTTAACTGTATAACATGAGATTGGTTGGTAAAGTAGAGGCAAAGCAGTGATTGTGACATTTTGATGCTATGAAGATAATACAAATTATATTTTTATAAGGCTGGTGGATTTCCAACTGCTACTAGTCTTTGAAATTCTTTAAAACAAACAAATAAACAAAAAACAGAAAATGAAACAGCCCAGCCAGCTGCCAATTTAAGACATGCTGAGAATGCTAGAGGATTCCTTGGGAAGCTTTTAAGAAAACTCTCATTTTCTGTAGACAATACAGAAGATCAGACCAAGTATCTGACAGAGCTGAAAGAAGATGTAATGTTTATACTCAATAGGTCTCTGATGTCAAAATCCAGGTCCTAATGGGGAAAAGTGAGGTAATGAAGTCTGGAATATAGATATTTTGATGAATAAGCATGACAATCTTAAAACTGTAAATACTTCTAAATACTGCAAACTTATAGAAGCAGCCCCTGACAATTCCTGCTAGAGACCATAATAGGTACTGACAGAAGTGTCTCAGATTGATAATGCTTGTTATGTTTAAGGCCTGCATCTGCCACCAATCATTGTTCAGGACAATTCAAACTTCAAAGCCCAGAACAGCCCTAGTGAAGAAGTACAGGCTTTCTCTGGGAGGAAATAATATATACAGCCTCTAAATGTAGAACCTGATTAATATGTATTGGCAGGAATTGAGGAAGAATATGCCAAAGTGAATCTTGATGTGTTAGACTAGGCTGAGGGGGTGGTTGCAGAATATAGGACTGGAGAAGAAAACTTTAATGATATAGAGTACTTCTCTGTTCCTTGTGGATTCGGTGTACTTCCAATGACACCTCATTCAGTCCTAAGAGTCATCTAGGGTGACTACTAAAAACATGATCACACACACAAAAGGGAAACTTTTATAATATAGTACTGCAGAAGAATTAGAAAACTCAGAAAACTGGAAATATTAAAATGGATATACTATGTAAGCTCTGAGAATGTACGACTTGAACATGTTTTTAGTGGGATCCTTTACAAGGCCAATAAAGAATTAAATGATGATGAAGACAATGAAATCTTTGAGAAGTTACTGGTAGCTATCCTCTGCAGGACAAAGTTGACAGTAAAAAATGCTCCTATGGAACCAGACTCCTTAATTTCATTGGGCATGGTGGGATCTCACAATGTCAGAAGCTAGGTGACATCACAATCTGTATAGGTAAGGTGGATGTGATTAAGATAAAAAGTAGTAAATCTACAGTAGTGACAGTAAAGATGCCTTGACACACAGGCATCTGTTAGAACAGTTAATAATGTTTCTAGGTTGAGATAAGTGGACAAACAACTAAGATGTCTCTCATCTTGCAAAACAATTACTTAACATTAAACAACTTTTAAATTCCTCAGAAAATTAAAAATAAAACCATATCAGCAATTACACTTCTGAGTATTTACCTGAAGAAAATGAAAACACTAATTTGAAAAGATAAATGCATCAAGTTCATTGTACATTATTTACAATAGCAAAGATATGGAAACAAGTGTCCACTAACAGTTGAATGAATAAAGATGTGAGATTATATATATATATATATAATATACATACACACACACACACACACACACACACACACACACATATATAATATATGTGAGATTATATATATATAATGCAGCCATGAAAATGGAGGAAATCTTGCCATTTATGACAACATGGATGGACACTGAGCACATTATGCTAAGATATTCAAACAGAGAAAGATAAGTACTATATGAAACCACATATATATGAAATCTAAAAAAGCTAAACATGAAAAAAAAAGGGTAAAAATGATGGTTACCAGAGGATGGGAGTGGGGAGGGATAGTATAGATGTATTTTAAATGTAAAAACTTACAAGGGATAGTAAATAAGTCTTAGTGATTCAATGAACAGTATAGCAAATATAGACAATGATATTATAATGTAATATAAACACACTTACTAAGAGACTAGAATTTAACTATTCCAGCTACTACAAAAGGATAATTATGTAATGCGATAAAGGTACTAATTATAGCTACAATGACAATCATATTACAATATCTAAATGTATTAAATTAACATGTTGTATAACTTAAATTTATTCGATGTCATATGTTAAATGTATTTCAATTCAAAAAATAAATAGGTACAAAGATAGACTAATGAAATTGGAAAGCATACAAATAGTTTTGTCTAGCATTAATGTCCTCAGAAAGCGTCTGCCTCAGAAGTAATTCTCTAAAATCAGATTGGTAGGATCTCTGGTTCTGGGAATGTCAGACTCTCTTCTTGGCCACATCAGTGCTGGCTGAATGGGCCAATGAACATAGTTGCCACTGTAGCTGAGATGGAGACTATACATTAGTTCAACAGCACAGGTTCCATCTTATCAAGGCTGATGTAGTTACTGCTACTTCCATCAGCAGAGACAAATATTAAGCCCTAGACATGACATAATTCCTTAAGAAGAGCTGTTATCTACTTGAAGACATGATTAATCAGATCTCTTCCAACCTGGAGGATGTAGCAATCCACCCTGACTTAGAAGCGATGCCTACTATTAATACTGTTGCCTTCCACCAACAGTACTAATATATAACATATAAATAATTCATGTGTTGATATTCTATGCAATACTGCCTGAACTCAAAGGTCCATTTTATGACAAAAGAAGATCATTTTAATAGGCACAAGTGTCTTATCATACACCCCATATTCAAGAATCTATGGACTAATGATACTATGCAATGATCTCTTAAGGCTCAGTCAGGATGTCAAGTTAGAGATGGCAATTTGGCAGGGTTACAATATTATCCTTCAAGGTGTGGTAAATATGTCTAACTGCCAGCCGACATATGGTGCTATTTTTCCACATGTTGGAGAAAAAATTCATAGGTTATAAATTAGAGGTTAAATTTGAATTGATCTTCTCTAGCAGTTGCTGTTACATATATCAAAGAGTCTGACTCCATTTTTTTAAATGTTTGATTCCTGATGAAAGCTACTTTGTCCAGAAATGTCTGGAAGCCTATGCCCTATTCCTGCACTGTCCCCCAGCCAATGTCTCAATGAAATTAGGTAAAGAAGCCCAGCCTCATTTCCTCTCAGTGAGATAACTCTTTGGTACCATTCATTTTTCAGAATTTTGCTTAGGGTCAGGATGAGGCTAGACTGAAGCTGAATCCATATATTTGCCAAGCTTATTTCTCTGCCCTATTGCGCTTCCCTCACTCCCTTACAGGCTTTGCATTAAGAACACACATTTAATGAACCCATTGCACAACAGTCTCATTTCAGGCTCCACTTCTTGGGGACCTGAGCTAAAACAGTTCATATCACAAGTGTTCCTAGGAAATAGACTCTAAGAAAAGGATTCTCGAGTTGGTTCACTCTCTGGCCATGTAACAATGAAGACTCTATCCCTTATGAAAGGTAAAATATTGATGGTACCTGAAATGCTGAAGAAGCACAATTATTACAATTTTCTTACTTAGTGAATTGGAAGGGGATGCAGGTGAAGAGGATGCACTATTTGGTACAATAGCTCAGGCATTTGAGAAGTGGAGGAGAAGAATAATTATAAAGACTGTGGCTATGCTGAGCATAATATATGCTTGAATAGAGAAAATGATTGGCTCAAATGAAATACATGTCCTATATAACACAAAATATAAGGACCAAATGTCTTCCTTGGTAGCATTTGAAGAGATTCTCATCTCCTTGAGCCAGATGGACAGATTGAAGAGCTGAAAACTGGGCACATAATTAATTCCAAGAATGAATGGCTGAACTTAGGAGGCTGAATTTTCAGCCAACATTAAGTCTTCTATGCTACAGACAGGTGCCTGCTATTGTAACTGAGTTATCTGGGTAGACTCAGGAACCCTGAAGTCTCCGATTAAATTGAACTCTCGAATTTCAGGAGCTGTCTACTTACACTGTCAGATGATATAAGCCCTTGCTTTGATTGAAGACTGGGAAGGTACATCATAACAAACACAACGCTTTTCTCCCTCAGGATCTATAGCTCTCTCTCCTACTGCCCACCAGACAAATAAATAGAATTAAATTTAATCATGCCCATCTGGGAAGCTCTAGGACTTTTAAGGGAGGAGAATGCTTATATTCCAAAGGTGCTTCAGGGTCTGGCTAACATGTATTGGCAAGAAGTGGAAGAGTTTCCAAGGGTGCTAGATAAAGAAGGGCAAAATATAAAGTTAGATGAGGAGGACTTTGTCAATAATGTCCCCCTTGGTGCAAGGTTCAGTATCTTGTAAAGGCCCAGGGATACAGCTATAATGCCCTCTGGGATGACTGATGGAAGTGTGGAAAAGGCTGAATTCTATTAAATTGGCATGGATGCCAAAATTTCCATGGTAAACCATGAAAGATGAGAATAAGGGCCCAGACAGATGAACATGCTAAAATGGACTGACCACATAAAATTAAGATAGCAAGGCAGAGGGCATTTTTCAATAAGGCTGGGAGGATTTTTTATTTACTGAGTAATAAGGAATGTGCTGAAGAGGGCCAGCCAGAACAAGCACCTTTAAGAGTACCCATAGTGGCTGTCCTCTGTAGCCAGCCAATCAGATATCTCTTCCTCTTTTTAAATTTCCATGGCATTTGATCATGTGTTATTTATGAGAACCTAACTAAATCAAACATTATTGTTATTTGTGTTCTCATCTTCCTTATCCTCCCATTTTCTCCTATTCAATTCTGAATCATAGCAATATGCCTGTTTCATAGTAACTATTAAACACATCCTGGTTAAACTTTTAAACATGAAGTTAATTTATATCACCTAAAACACCAAGCATAATATGGTGCAAATAGTAGGCACTCAATAATTATCAGAAAAAAACTGAGATTATGCTACCAAATTGATCTTTCCACAATATCATTAACATTATTGCTCTACACAAATGCCTAAAGCAATTTTCTATTAAGTTAGAGAATAAAATTAAACTCTTCTGTGTTATAGTCAGAGACTTCAAACATCTGTTCCCAACTTTTGCGTCTGTTCCACATGATAACTAAGCTCATTGTTTACATTTACTCTAAATTAACCTTGTGCTTTTCCAAAGAAACTTTCCCCACCTCTAAATCCAAATATTCTCTGCACTTTTCTCCATCTTAAATTTTGTGCCTGCTTTTACCTTTATAACCCGTATCCAACCAGCCTGGAAAAATAGGCGATATATAATTAACATAATACTTATTTTATGCCTCACAGCAAGTATATTTGTCTCTATGACTCCCCAGTGTGTGTGAATGTGTATGTTGCAGAGTGGGAGATAAGGGCAGAAATAGATAATTATTAGAGCATTTTACAGGTATCATCTTTCTCCTTTTTCTCTCCAGAGTCTGAGCTGCTGAGATGCTTCCCTGTATCACTGCTCCATCGTTGGCTTAAGGATCCAAAAGTCCTTGTAAGAAATATCTGCAGAACCTGTACTTCTGTTTCACTATACACTGGCATTTTTGGTTAGCATAAAATCCTGCAGTTTTAATGTTCAACATGGAAACAGGCAATTATAAAATTCATAATTCATTCAAAAGAATTAAATTATTCAAGAGAAGTAATATTCTTGGAACAGGAATCAGACAAAAATTTCTCCTAGATGTCCTTCCTTATAATGAAGACATCATGTGATGTAAGAAAATTGTCCTGAATGTGATTCTTAAAAAATAAACATTGGGTTTGCTAGAGGTGTTAATTTCAATAAAGCTTAATATGTTAAACTAATAATATCTTTAGATGAAAAGGGAGCTCGAAAATAAATTTGACAAGACCAGTGACCGAAAGTAACCTCACAGGATGATCTGATAAATTCCTAACTAGGCAGGTCCTGGTGGGTAGTCTCACCCCAGACATTTAACTTCTTTAGTAAAAGGCTTATCTTTGCCTTAAGCTAGCTCTGTCCATTGTTCCTGTGCATACAGGTTAACACACCTTTGAAATGCAAGAGTAATCCTCTTTTTCAGACCCTTTGGAGGTAAACCTCCCTCAAGGGAGTACATAATACTGCGAACTATAATCATTCTTATGTTCCTTTCTTAACCCAAATGTATAAAAGAAACTGCAAAAATATTCTCTGGAGTATTTTCTCAGTCTGTTGAGATCTTGCTTCCAGGTGCATCCTCTGTTTGGATCAAATAAACTCATAACATTTTTCTACAGGTTTTGACATTTCTCACATTGACACAGCACACCAAGTATAGTTCAGAACAAATAGCTCTGTGGGAGTCCATTTAAATATAAATCACTTACCAGCTCTCTGCTGATCTAATTTCACTTGGTTTTATACTTTTGTCAGACACTCATTATCTTCCCCTCATGTTATAATGTCTTTTTTCACTGTCTATCCACCTGGTTGTCTTTAATTTCCATAAACATTTTTGGTTGAGTTTGGTAACTGATCATACAATAATATCTCTTCAGATGTGACTCCAACCACTTGCCTAAAAACAATTTACTCAGGGATTTTTTTTCCCCAACTATGTTAATCCAATTAAAAAGGAAAACTTGTAAATACCATAGATGAAGGACTTCTTCTTGCCCAAACTTTAGTCAGATTCCTCTCAATCTTCTCTTTAACTAGGCCTCCTCTTTTTGACTTCCTCCCTCATCTTTGGATTGTCTAGTTTTAGCAAGAATCTTGTTAAGTTGGTTTAGCCAGAATCCACATCCTCAATATCCCATAACCTTTGATATCTGCCCAAATTTCCCATCCCACCAACATTTCCAGGTAATATTGTTGCAGGCAGCGATACCTAACAGAGGAATTTGGATGCTAGGACAACTTTGTTAGAGGAAAGAGAATTTATTGCCAGTGGGGAGTGTGGGGAATTCAACAGACTCAAAGCACAATCTCCCCTTGGTTAGATTTATTACAGTTTATATACTTTTGCAGGGTCCATACAAGGGGCATGTGATTCCTTTGTCTGAGGCTTCACATGTTCCTCCTTACTCAGGATGGGGAGGAGGAGCTTCAGGTGGGAGGCGGCAAGGGGGGAGGAATTTCCAGACCCTAGTCTTACAGGTCATTTGTCTTGCAATCTTGGCGTTATAAGCACTGTCATAAGGATTCTTGAACAGAGAGAACACAGAGATGGGACATTGAGGCTATAAGTAGGAAGCAACACTTATTAATGCCAGCACCTGCTCAGAGGATTCCTATCCAAAGGCTGAGCTCCAATTGTAACATAACAAGCAGTTTTACACAGTCTTGTTATTCCTACACAGCTACAGAGAAAGGAAGAACGTTGGTTGGCAAGCCATGAATCAACAGATGTGAGCTAGAGAATCCTTCAGGTGGGGGAGATAGCTATGGAAAAACATGTTAGCTGGAGAGCACAGGGCAGAATGGTGGCAAGAGAGCAGTTTTAACCAGCTGAGTCAGTCATTTCTACGGGCCCTTTCCTTTGCATTTTTTCAGATGCATTCTCTCCTCTCTCAATATCTCCCTACCCTTGCCTTCATCAAGAATTGTTAGGTCACCTCAGCAAATAATTGCTCCTTAGTAATTTTCCATCCACTGACCTTCCCCACACTCATTCTTTGACTATGAATCCCCACTTTGCCTTGAATTTAGAAATGAGCCAGTTCCATACTGAGGTCTCTTTTCCTTGAAAATTTATTTTCCCTTTTCAAGTGCATTTATCTCATTTTTGAAAGTAGATTTTATTTAATCATTCACAGGAATAAACATTAATAACTTTCTTATTGATTGGCTAGAGAAAAATCTGCATTCCTTGAAAACCAACAACAAACCTCTCAGGAAAAATGCTTTCCAATTATCATGACTTTGGTTTTTCAAACATCGTTGTAAAGGTTTTCAAGAGCCTCCTTCTATGACCAATATTACTGTTATTACTAACAATAATAGTATTTCAACAACACTTGCATCGAATAATGGCAAATATGAGCACTGCACTAAAAACTCTGTATGCATTATCACCTTTAATACTTCAATAATTGTCAGTTTGTTATTTTTATTCCATTTGTAATGCACTGCTTTATAACTATACAATCTATCTAGAAAGAAATTGGCATCAAAATCTATTACTCCAATTAACTATATGTTAACCTATTATTTTCTGTTTGACTAGCATAAAGCTAAAACATCCTAAATATTTATCTACTTTCATGTATATTCTTTATTTTGTCTGAAGGGGAAATAAATCATAGCTGATAATGGAAACCATAGAAACTGATTTATTTTCTTCCTTTCTTCCTCCCTCCCTCCCCGCCTCCCTCACTCCATACTTTCTCTATTCCTTCTTTTATTTCCTGCTTTTGAGGAAAAATCATGCTATCTCATTACTCACAAAAATTATTTATGTAAAATCTAAAGGCTGTATAATATTTCAGGACTATTTTGAATCACAGTCAGTTGAGACACTTTTTTTTTTTCTGTTCTATTTGGCATAAGATTCTACACAGGCAATTTGAAAACTAATTATGTAACGAAGAGCTCATGAGATTTCATTTTTTATAGATGCCACATCCAAAAAAATATTTCCTACTTTCTTGGCAAGTTAGTTTGAACATATCCAATTTTAGACATTGAGCATCAGCCAGTTTAATGTGAGAGGAGACTGAGATACTTACAAGCAATAAAAATCATTTTGCCAGATGTGTCCTGATTGACCAAAAAAGTAACATTCCATATGGGCGAAAATGTGATAGACTATGTTCAAAGTTTTGGAATCCTCACCCATTGTTCTTTTGGAAAAATGTGTTGTTGTTATTATTTAATGAACATGCATACCTCATTTTACTGTGCTTCACTTTATTGAGTTCACAGGTATTTTTTAAAAAACTGAAGGCTCTCCAGCAGCCAAAGAATTACAACTCACTTTATCGCAATACTTGCTTTATTATGGTAGTCTGGAACGAAACCCGCAATATCTCTGAGGTATGCCTGTATGGTGTAAAGTTATGAAATTATTGCCCATAATTTATAAGGTGACTATATAGTTACATCACATGGGAAAATAATCCATATATTAAAATTAGAGACATGTTTACAATTCATGGAAAATTATCTGATAATAAAAAAAGTCTCAGTTCCATGCAGCATGATACAGAAGTATATTTAACGAGCAAACAAAGATGAGAAATGGAAAAGAGAAAGATTTTATGTTAAAAAAAAATAATACCACATCATCATTTTTTGTGTATGACTTATTCTATTTAAACCTTTAAGATGAAAGAATAAATAATTCAGTACAGTATTAATCATCAGTGATTTCATCAAGTACATGGACTTCAAGACAGAATCTGGATCTAAAAACAAATCACATATTAAATACAATTTTGTTACTATTTAAGATTAATACACATTAGTGGAGTACGTGTAAGATAGAAAAAGCCACACCTTGGTAATGTCTGTCTTCTAATCAGTATTTTGCCTCACCTAGGCTACTTTCTCTGTAATTTTGAAGGTCACAAACCTTCAAAATTCAACCATTCCAAACATCCAATGAGGAGTTTCTCACCAGGTAGTACACAGAGGTTTTGACACTTGGCAGAATAACTGATGTGAAATGTTTAAATACCTTTAGAAAAGAAATGGAGTGAAACTAATGCTTATAAACCATTTCTAGAAACCAAAGAAATTCTGGGTGCTCTATATATGCTCACTCATTCAACTCTTACAACAAACATAGGAAGTAACTGATAGGATTATTATCTCCATTTTACAAATTAGGAACCCGAGTCCTGGAAAGGTTAAGTAACTTTCCCAGTCATAGAAAAATGTAAATATCTGAAATCTAAACCCAGGCAGTAGCCTTTAAAATCTGTACTCTTAAATTATGCAAGAATGTCTCTTCATGATTACAGATGGCTGAACTATTTCATAAAGATAAAACTCCAAATAAATATTTGTTTATATGTCCAGAGGTCATGGCAAACATCAATAGTCTATTTGTCGGAGTACAGTTATCATGTTATATTATGTTACAAGGAGATCAGGCACTGTCATCTAACTATACCTGCTGCTTGGTAATGGAGTTACATTTGCGTTTAGCCTCAATATGTTAAATGGAGTAAAGTTACGATCTACGCATAGTACAATTACACAAATACACACACACACAGCATTAAATTCAGTGCTATCAAAATTGTGTTTTGGGCATTGATATCACTTTCCTTGGGTATAGTAAATTTATACGTGGCCTAGGAACTGATCATTATTGTACAAACACTTTCAGAGAGTGAAAAAGACAACAATCTCCAACTTATGTTTTGAAACTAGTATGTCTAGTATACTAAACCTAGATAGGTACATTTCAAGAAAGAAATATAGGTCAATCTCACTCATGAATATAGATACAAAAAGTCTAAGTAAATATTAGCAAACCACATCAAGTAATGTATTAAAAAGATAATACATCATATTCAAGTTGAGTTTATTCCAGGAAAACAAATATATCTTAGAAAAAAATATGTGCGTGTCTGTGTTTTGTTATTAATAAAAAATATTTAATGCAGAAAATAATTTTATTTAATTCATCATCCATTCATTATAAAAGCTCTTAGCACACTAAGAATAAGCCCTACATTCTTAACCTCATACTGGGCATCTAATTAAAACTTGTAGCAAACATTATTCTAAATGAGAGTGAGAAATAAAAATTAAGAAATTAAGTTTCCTGTGGCTGTTGTGAGAAGTTACCATAAATTGGGTTGCTTAAAACAACATATTTGTTCTTTTATAGTTCTGGAGGCCAGAAGTCTGAAATTATTATTCGTAGGCTGAAATCATGGTGTCAACAGAACTATGCTCCCTCCGAAGGCTTTGGGAACATCTATTGCTTACCTACTCCAGCCTCTTGTGGCTGTTGGTATTTCTTAACTTGTGGCTGCATCACTCTTATCTCTGCCACATTGGTCATATTGCCCTCTCTTCATATACATGTCAAATCTCTCTCTGCTTGTCTTTTATAAGGACGTTTGTAATTGCAATTAGGGCCCACATTGATAATAGTAGATCTCCCCACCCCCATCTTTACATCCTTAACTTAATCTCATTTGCAAAGAACCATTTTTTTCCACATAAAATAACATTCATAGGTTGCAGGAATTAGGATATAGAAATGATCTGAGGTACTATTTTTCAGCCTACCACAAGAAATACATAATTATCTTAAGGAAAGAAAGAGTCCTAAGTATTTTATTTTTATAAATAAAAATGTTATTGTTTTTCTTATTATTTTATATGTTTTAACTATTTGATCTCAACTACCACCTTCTATTGTACTTTGTTTTAGATATTCTATTAAGTAATGCAACACTGGGAAACTAAATACATTTTATAAGGATTTTAATAAAGAACCCAAACTGGACCTGTGACAGCTGGTATGACTTTATTGAAAATACCTGAGAATCTAGGGACGTATTTTTAAAATTAATTGAGTTTTATAAATGTCTCGATTAAGAACAGTATGCAAAAAGCAATTACACCTTTTCAGGCAAAGATCAATTAAAAAACATAATGATAACATACTCAATTACAAAAACAGTAAGATTCTTAGGAATAAATCTAATAGATATGCAAGATCTTTTACAGAGAAAAATGTTAATATTTATTGAAAGACTTTACGAAAGTCCCTAAATAAATTTAGTTATACTATAAGAATGGACAGAAAGATTTGATACCTTAGAATGTCATTCTATAATTTATCCTTAGATTAAGTGTAGTTTCAATTAGAATGGCAACAGAATTTAAAAAAAATTTTTAACAAGCTTACTCTAAAGTTTTGTAGAAAATTCCATGAACCAAGAATAGCCAAGACACCCCTAATAAAAAAGAATAAGATACCAAATATCAAGACTTACTATAAAGTCATGTTAATCAAAACTGCGTAATATTTGTGCAGGAAAAAGGGATAAACGAGCACAAAAAGAGAAATATTTTTATATAGATATTTGACAGTATTAGGAGAGGACATTGCAGACTATTTGATACATTGTGCTTACAGAGCTGCTTATCTTAGTTTAAAAAATAAAATTAGATCACTAATTTACACAATACACAGAAATTATTTCAATACATATTAATTATTTAAATGTGAAAGTAAAACTTTAAAACTTTTAGAAGACATTTGAGAGACTATCTGATATAAGAATAGGGCAGTATTTCCCAAAATACAAAATAGTAAACACAAATGACAGACTGTTAAATTCAAATATATATAATAAATGTTTGTTCACTAGAAGATACCACAAAATGATGAAAAGGCAAACCAGAAACTGGATATTATCTGCAAAGAATAAAAGAATGGCTAATGGATAGAAAAAAATGGTTAATATATAAAATTATATATATTAATAATAAATTGAAATTAAGATCCCAATAGGAATCTGCTTTACACCCATTTTGCCAGAAAAGGTAGAATGTTTGGTAATACTAAATGTCAAGAATTTGACACAAGACAAAATTTTAAAACTACTGTTTGAAATTAATATTATTGCAACCATTTCAGGTAGAAAACGATGTTATCCTAGAAAGCTGAATATTCCCAACACCATGACCCAACAAGTACAGTCCAGAAAGAGAACATTGGAACTTTTTGGACATTAGGAGGATTCAGCCATTATTGGTCACCAAAATAACAGAAATAACCTGTATTCTAGACATTATCATCCTTTCCCATCCACTCTCCATCTAGCACTCATTTTATTTTAATGTAAACCTAATCACTATCTTGCCTAAAACTTTTTAATGGTTCTTTGGATAAAGTAAAAATGACTTAAAAGGTCTGCATTTTATGCATAGCCACCTACCTATACTTCTAACCTTATCTGGTACCAACCTTGCTCTTCACAATTTAACCACATATTTCTTATTTTATTTTATTCAACATACCAAACTCACTCCTACCTTAGGATCGTAATATAACATACTTCCCCATTATTCCTAGAAAACTGATTTGATGTCCCACCTCTAGGAAGATTTACCTTCAGATCCCTGGTATCTCCCTATCTTTCATACTCAATGAGTTATCTTTATCTTTTCCATCATAGCATTTGTCTATTGCTATTGTTATTGAATGATTCTCTGTGGATTTTGTTTATCTCAAAACACTAAGCTCACTTACAGATCATGCCTTAATTTTCACTATATATACCCATATTCGAGCACAATGCTCTGCATTGAAAGGGCATAAATGCTAGTTAAATTAATAAATGTCAATATTATGAAAGATTCAGTAAAATGAACACTCCTCTGCTAGTATAGAATCTTGTACCTACTAAACAGTGAAAATCTATTTGTTTAACTGAATTTAAAAAAACTATTTATTGTTAGCACTGAATTTAACTATTCCAATGAATGATATGCAAAAAACCTTAGTTTAATTTGGTCAGCATATATGTATTGAGTGTCTACTATGCCCAAAGCACTTTGCAAACTTCCAGGGAGTCAGTGGTAAAACAGACAGAAAAACCTTGCCTACAAGCTGCTAGATCATGAGGTTGTGCTTTGAAGACTGGAAGAAAATAGCATTCCCTCTATTAGGTCATTAGCTCACCAAAGCATAATTGCTCCCAGAAAGGCATTTTTGAGCTGCTTGCCTGAAACATTTAAAAGGAGGCTTTACAAAGGAGGTCCCTACATTCCCTTGACAGCTTATTTCCTCCTGAGCACATCTCACAGTTAGGATACTTTCAGGATGCTGAGGCTAATCTTTTCTACACAAACTTTTCCTAAGAGATTGCTGTCCAAAGAAATTGCAATAAAATGCAAATATATTACACTATAATAAGCTATCAGTACTTTAACGTTGATGTTATGTATTAAGTATCTTGAGAAATGTATTTTAAAACAGAACAAACAAAAACAAGCTCTGTGAAGTCAGAGCTTTTGTCTCTTATATTCAATTCTATGCCTCACTGCCCAGAAAAGTACCTGGCTTGATAACTCTTTATTGAAGAAATGAAATAAACACACACAAATATTGTTCAATTATTGCAGTATGAACTATTGAAAATAAAATACGTGTGTGTGTGTGTGTGTGTGTGTGTGTGTGTGCATATGCCTGTGTGTTAAGGCCACATGGATATTACCACAAATGATTAATATTGAAATTCAGAATACCCTCTGAGTCCTGGAGGTGAGAGAAAAAGATTTATGGGAGAGATTGGAATTAAGTTGATTCCATAAGAGCATATAAGATTAAAACTGTTAGAAAGTAGAAAGGCATTCCAAATAGAAAGAACAGCATGAGCAATGTTGAAAAGGAAAGAAAGCAAAGGCTTACTCAGTAACAGCTGATTAGTCTGTCAGAGGGAGAGATTTCATCAGAGTAATTTTGAGAAAGTAACACTGATAAGCAAGATAAGGAATAAGCAAGACTGTAGATATGATAGGATTTTGAAGAGCTATTGGGTAATTTAGAGTATATGTTAAAATCCCTAGAGTCAGTATCCTGAATTACTAGTGCTGTTTTATGACTATGTAATTTGTCTCCCCAATTTAACTGTAAGTTTTGTCTGTTTTTGGTGTTTTGAGAGCAAGTCTATGTATTCCATGCACTTTAGATTTGATGTTTTGCATTGATATCCTTCTGTCTTGGATCCAGTGCTCATAAAACTAGCATTCATTTAATTCACTCCCCAAATATTTGAGACTGCATTACACCTGACATCACTCTGAAAACTGGTCAAATGTTTAACATACAGAGATTGTAAAAGATTATCTATGGTTTTAGATCATGGGCAAAGTTTTATAGTTTACATAGGGTTTGGATCCTCTAACGATGGATAACTAGTTAAAGTAGCAAATCAGTTTTTTAGCCATCACAACATCTTAATATCATCACAAATCCACAATTGATCCAAAATACAGCAATATTGTCTAATTTACTTTTTAACTTAAATATTTGCTTATCATGTTCGATTTGAGTCAAAAATATAGTATAGCTGTTTGTGGCTTATCATACTAGGTCTAAATTCTAATTCACATCCAAGCCTTTTAATATTTTAACACCTAACATGATTTATCTCTTCAACAAGATGGGTTTCTGGTTATTTCCAATGAAGCCAAGGAACTCAAAGCAGGCCATAAACCTGTAAGTTCTAAAAACAGGGTCTACTCTAGGAAATTTGGGGCATTGAGTCCTTAGATGATAAAACCATATAAAGCAGGCAGTCATTTTTCAGCTCAGCACCCTCTGAGATAGGAAGCAGTTGGCTCCATTTAAAAGAGTTAAAAATAGACTAACCAGCAGTTAAAATTTTCAACACAGCAAAAAGCAGTAAGGACAAGGTTTATTCTTTGATCTCTAAAAGTATGCTTCATTGAGTCTGATAATGGTGCATGACGTGAAGAATGTTAGCTATATGTACTCTAGTCTCACATTACCTGGGTTTTACTTAGTCATCAGTGATAATTTATCTAAGGGCAACTTGCTGCTAAAAAAAAAAAAAAAAAAAAGCTTAGCTTGAAGTCTTCTAGCTTACACAGCAGGAATCTTCTAGAAATTTTACCACTGGTAAGGAAATTCTTATTTATAGAATCAGAGATCCTTGTTAACATTTTGACTGCATTAGCTTGGAGACAGGAAACTTAATTTTTTTTTCTGTTGCCAGATTGGTCCTATTTTCAAGAGGCTGGAATATACGTAAAATTAAGCATTGGCCCTAAATAAAGGAAACGAAGTAAACCAGAATGACCTAAAATTTAAAATAAAATGTCTTTCTCGTTGGTTTAAAAGCACTAGGTGCCTTGAGGAGGTAGATATACAGGTAATGGTTGTAACTAAACCCTATCAAGATGATGTTTTCTGGGAAGTATAGTTTGTGAGGAGTGTCCATGCTGGAATAGAGAAGGCTTGGTAATCATATTCAGATAGAATTTGGACTGTCCAGATGAAAATTTTTACTAAGTTGACAAAAAAGTATATAAATGCATATTACAAATAAGAATGCTTATTTTTAATTACTTATGAACAAAAAAAAAGCACATTTCAATATCTAATATGTCTCTGACTGAATATTCCACAACAGACACTAAGTGGGTTTTTCTCAGATATTTGCTATAAGAGATCCAAGTTTACTTTAGGTTCCACCTGATATGGATGGAGAAGAAGATACCAAAGAATAGTTGCCTTGATTAGTGAAGAACACAAAGTAAAAGTACAGGATATATTAGTTATACAAGGGATGTAGAAATAAGAGAACTGAACTAAGAATGGTACTAATTATTTGGACCTAGGTCTATCATTTCCCCTTTTTACATCCATCCATCAATTAGGTTTTAGATATTAAACACAAGTTGTGAGCCAAGCACTCACTAATTTCTAACAAATTAGTGAGAAAGCTCACAATTTAGTGAGAAATAAAAATCATCTAAACAGATATATTGTAACACAACTCTGGAAAGTGCTATTATAATTACTAACAAAGAACAGAAGTTCTGTGGAGTTAGAGAAAGACTCTCTGAAGATTGTTTTTTTTGAGCTGGGTCTTAAGGAATGAGAAGGAGTTTCCTAGGAGAAAAAGAGGAGGAAGATACTCTAGGTAATCATATAACATATAAAAAAGTTCAAGTAGCAGATAAAATTAGCAACAACATTGATGTACCAATGTAAAGGTGAAAGTTAATTGCAAGTTAGATGCAATAAGGGGCACTGATGAAAAATAATTTATGGCTGGATTTTGTCTATCAGAAAAGAATTTTTCTTATTTTTAATTTTTTAAAAATATAGACAATAGGCATTTAAAGGTATTTTTAAATGAGAAATGACATGTTATAATATTTTTGTTTAAAGGTGTTAACTTGGGGAGAAGAACTAACAATGACTGAAATGGAAACTTAAAACAACAGTGTAGGCAAGACACAATGAGGACCTTAATGAAGGGGCAGTAGAAATGGAAAGAAATGGCCCAATTTGAAAGATATCCCTCAATAGCACAGTACTGATTTTGAAATGTCATATGATGGATTTTGTTAACTATTGATTTGGTTACTATCATGAAATCTGAAATTTGTATTATATTCTCAGCACTTCACAACAGATTATTTTGTTTTTATAACAGAACTTTTTATGTTTTATTGTCACTGATCGATTCCATGTCCTTTTGTCATTCTATATAAATTGTTGCCTTCTCTTTTTCAAAATCCTAGAACATAGTAACTATAGTTATGTACACATTATGATAAAGCACATTAGACCCTAAATAACATGCTAATCTTAGTATAATTCTTCAGCGTTTTCAAAATTACTTTTATGTGTTTCTCCTGACAAAACGGAAAAGCATTCTGTGAAAAATATAGCACTTAAAACTTTAGTAATTTCTCCAGTGTCACACAAAGTAGTCAAGATTCCAACACTGACATTTTTACTCCAAATGTAGAACGTATTTTTTCTACGCCATACTACCTACTTTATAGATATCTTATTGTTGTCTGTACTTTCAAACCATATTTGATTTATTTCACTTTTATAATTCCAGATTTCTATGTCTTTACTAAAGACTAATAATTTTAGTGTAACCACAGAAAGATTGAAATTACTAAAATATTCACATACTTGAAAGACACTGGATGGTAAAGTAATGTAATAGGGGAAAGACCTAATCTTAAAATATTTATTTTTAATCTAATGAGAAAGGATCATCTGAAGTGTTCTGTTTTGTAAATATTTGAAACATTTGGGTGTTCAATATATGTAAAATATAATAATTACTAAAAAGGTATTAGTGCTGGAAGAAGTATTTGTACTAGAAACAATGGTATAAGTCATCATTCAAAACAAAGATTATAAGCTTTATGGTTTTATTCTTGGCTTTTTATGTAAGGACACATAGATAAATATCAATAAACCTGAAGCATTTGCATTAAATACACTTCACTGCTAGGTCAGAAATGTGTTATGTTTTGAGATATAAAATTCCTGCATGGTGCAGCATTCAGAGGACAGTGATCGGCTTAACTTAAAAACCAAACTCAATGAAATGAAATTATCTTGAATCAATTACTGCTCTATACTGATGCATGTTTACCAATGGCCATGTTTACCAATGGCCAATGACTCAACTCTCTCAAATAATTCTTAGAACCTCTAAAAATTTACCACAGAAGGTATATGACCAAGTTAGCTGGATTGGCATTCCCATGGCCCCCATTTATCTTCCATTAGATATGCATAGTCTTCCAGAGATTGATTTCTTTTACTTTGATTATTATAGATAATATGAACCATACTGAGGACAATTCCCAATGAAAGCTGTAGCTGAAGTATGATCCCAAAACTCCTATTTCCTCAGATCTCTATATTTAATACAGTTGAGATGTGCTAGAATTAAAACGATATAAAAACAAAAAAAACTTCTATAATGTAGAAAATATAATTTCCCTATTTTTTCTTACTCAAAAATTTTAAAGTGTATTCTTCAATTATTCTCTAGTTATTTACTTTCCAACAGTATATAACCTAGTGTTATTAAATTAATCATTATACTGACCTTTTCATTAAAAAATGCAATGGCCTCGTCAATAAAATGTCAGCAAACCAAATTCAGCAATACAATAAAAATATCATACACCATGATGATCAAGTTGGATTTACTACTGGGATGCAAGATTGGTACAATATCCACAAATCAATTAATGTGATACACCACATTAAAAAAAAAAGATAAAAACCATATGATCATATTAATAGATACAGAAAAACCATTTGACAAAATCCAGCATTCATTTATGATAAAAACTCTCAACAAAGTAGGAATAGAGAGAACATACCTCAACGTAATAAAGGCCACATATGACAAACCTACTAACATCATACTCAATGGGCAAAGGCTAAAAGAGTTTTCCTTAAGATCAGGAACAAGACAAGAATGCTCACTTTCACCACTCCTCTTCAACATTATATTGGAAGTCTTAGCCACAGTAATAAGACCAGAAAAAATAAGTACAAGGTATCTGAATTGGAAAGTAAGAAGTAAAACTATATTTTGCTGACGACATGATACTCTATATAGAGAATCCTAAAGATTACACCAAAAAACTGTTAGAATCGATCAATAAAGTCAGTGAAGTAACAGGACACAAAATTAATATTCAGAAGTCAGTGGCATTTATACACAATTATGAACTTTGAGAGAGAAATTAAGAAAACAATCCCCTTTATAATTGCATAAAAACAATAAAATATCTGGAATTCAAATTAACCAAGGAAGTAAAAGACCTATTCTCAGTAAATTATGCACTGAATAAAAGATATTGAAGAAGATAGAAATAAATAGAAGTATATACAGTGTTCATGAGTAGAAAGAATCAACATCATTAAAATGGCCATACTACCCAAAGCAATCTATAGAAATGGCCATACTACCCAAAGCAATCTATAGATTCAATGCAATCCCTATTAAAATACCAATGGCATTATACAAAGAGCTAGAACAAATGATCCTAAAATTTATATGGAACCATAAAAGACCCC
Organism: Eidolon dupreanum; assembly: GCA_028627145.1. Taxonomy (NCBI): domain Eukaryota; kingdom Metazoa; phylum Chordata; class Mammalia; order Chiroptera; family Pteropodidae; genus Eidolon; species Eidolon dupreanum. The sequence continues at coordinate 56,114,257 of CM053510.1, read as the reverse complement.
AAATAGCCACAGCAATCTTGGAAAGAATAACAAAGTTGGAGGTATCACACTACCGGATATCAAACGATACTACAAGGCTACTGTAAGCAAAACAACATGGTACTGGCATAAAAACAGATACACAGATCAATGGAACAGAATAGAGAGCTCAGAAATAAAGCCACACCTATACACTCAATATATGACAAAGGAGGCAAGAATATACAATGGGGTAAAGACAATCTCTTCAATAAATTGTACTGGGAAAATTGGCCACATACATGTAAAAAAAAGAAACTGGACCACCTTCTTTACAATGTACACAAGAATAGACTTCAAATAGATTAAAAGCTTAAATGTAAGACCTAAAACCATAAAATTTCTGGAATATTCCATATATGTTTTCAGATTATTTGTTCCAACTCTCTAAAAAATACCATTAGTATTTTGATAGAGATCACATTGAATCTATAGATTGCTTTGGGTAGTATGACCATTTTAATGATGTTGATTCTTCCTACCCATGAGCATGGTATATGCTTCCATAAATGGTGTTAGGAAAATTGGACAGATACGTGCTTAAAAAAAAAAAAAAAAGAAAGAAACTGGACTACCTTCGTATACTATATTTAAAAACAGACTCAAAATGGATGTAAGACCCAAAACCATAAAACCTCTGTAAGAAAACATCAGCAGTAATCTCTCAGATATTGCTGCTAGTAATTTCTTTTCTGGCATATCCCCTTAGGCAAGGGAAACAAGAGAAAAACAAACGGGACTATAACGAACTAGTTTTTGCACAGCAAAGGAAATCATCAACAAAACAAAAAGACGACTGACTGATTGGGAGAAGATATTTGCTTATGATACATCTGATAAGGAGTTAATATCCAAAATATATAAAGAACTCTTTCAGCTAAACAACAAAAACAAACAATCCAGTTAAAAAATCGGCAGAAGACCTGAATAGATACATCTCCAAAGAGGAAATACAGACATATGAAAAGATGCTCAAGGCACTAACCATCAGAGTAATGCAAATTAAAACCATAATGAGATATCACCTCACACCTGTCAGAATGGCTATCATCAATAAATCAAAGAACAACAAGTGTTAGCAAGGATGCAGAGAAAAGGGAACCCTCGCACATTGTTGGTGGGATTGTACATTAGTACAGCCGCTATGGAAAACAGTCTGGAGATTTCTCAAAAAATTAAAACTGGATATACCTTCTGACCTAGCAAGTGAACTTCTACTTATTCAATAAAAACCAAAACAATAATTTGTAAAGATCCATGCACCCTTATATTTACTGTAGCTTAATTCACAATAGCCAATATATGGAAGCAGCCAAATCATCAGATGATTAGATAAAGTTATTGTTCATATATATAACAGAATATTACTCAGCCATTAAAAAATGAAATCCTACCATTCACAATGACATGGATGGACCAAGAGGTTAATATGCTGAGTGAAATAAGTCAGACACAGAAAGGCAAACACCATATGATTTCACTTATATGCAGAATTTAAGGAACAAAAAGAACAAACTCATCAAAAACAGACTCACAAATATAGAGGACAATCTGATAATGAACAGAGGGGGTAGGGCTAGGAGTTGGAAAAAAGGAATGAAGGATTAAAGTGCAAATTAGTAGTTAATAACTGGTCACAGGGATGGGGAGCAGGGCATAGGGAATGCAGTTAGCATTAATGTAATGGCTAGGTGGAGAGCCAGAGAAGAGAAAGAACAATTAGGAGGACCATTTTATAAACTATATAAATGTCTAACCAATGTGTTGCATGCCTAAAAATAATAATAAAATAAAAACTTAAAAAATGTAATGGTCACTTCTCAGCTCAGTCTCAAATGAAAGCTTGGTATCACTGAATACTGAGGAACATTTCTATCTTTAATTTTTTTCTGTCTTTATCTTTATAATGCTCAGCAGAAATATTCAACATGTAATGGTTTCATAATCTATTGTATAGCTTTTAAAAAGTTCAGCTCTAAAAAATATCAATCCATTTACTCATTTGTTCAATCCTACAACACAAAACAGTCTAAGAAGAGCCATTTCTAAAAAGAGTTCCAGTTTTTTATTGTGCATTTTCTTTTATGTATATTTATCTTTTTTTGTTGTGGTAAAGTTGGAACATTAGAATTATCTTTGCATTCCCACTGACTTTTAATCATTTATTCTTTGTGAATATTAAAAGCATTTTTTGATAATCACACATTACCTATCTAACAATCAGTGATTTAAATCTATTTCACTTCCTGTCTTCCTTTTTCTGATAATTCTAGTAGCATTTTTATTATTTGTCAATCAATATTATGTTTATATTTTTCTTTTATCTGTGTTATTACTCTTAGTTGAGATTCAGCTCTACAATGTAAAATAAATGATCAAAGTCTTTTGTTCAAATTTTCTCCAGGTATCTCTGGTTAGATGACATTTCTCTTCCAATCAAATTCTCAGGAACAGTACACATGGAGAGTATACTCTGGAGTTCTTGAATCTTGCAAACTTGTTTTCTATGTCTTTAATGTTTGAAGAACAGCTTGCTTGATGTAAAATCCCTGGCTCATCTTTATTTAAACTTCTTAAAATTATTGCTCCCCTGCCACCTTACTTTGCACATTTTTTTAAGCAAAATAAGTTGTTTTTTTTTAAGGTTGTTTGATCTTATTATGTGGAAGCCCCAAAGATTTTTTTTCAATCTTTTAATAGTTGTATTAGGATATGTTTCATAACTGATTATTCTGGTCAAGAATACCAGGTACCTATAAGCTTTATAAATGCATAGTTCCAGGTCTTATTTCTAGAAAGTTTTCTTGGATTATACTTTAAATATTTCCTATTTTTTGTTTAGTTTAGTTTTTATTTCCTTTTCAGGCACTCTAATATTCATATTTTGGATCTTCTTTATTCTCATATTACTTTCCTACTTTTAGCATTCTTATTAAATTTTCAAATATATTTCTTTTTAAACATGTTGCAATTTATTCTTTCTGATGTAATTGTTTCTTTTCTTATATTTCTTATATTAATTGTTTCTTTTCTTATATTTCTTATATTAATCAATAATCATTCAATTTTTTTGTTTTTATCTAATACTCTTTTAATTTTTGAGTTTCTGACGCAAGGTATATTTTCATATCCAAAAAGTCTTCAACTAGAAAATGCAATTCCATTTGAAGTGTTGTATTATTATTTTCTCCTGATTAATAGTTACTTTTGAGGAAAAATTATCAAATGCAATATTTTAATTTACATTTTCTGTTTCCTGAAACAAACAAGCTGATCCTAAAATCCATATGAAAATTCAAGGGACTCAGAATTGCCATAATAATCTTAAAGAACAAGGCTGTTGAATTCATACTTCCTTATTTTGAAACTTACTACAAAGCTAACTGTAGCTAATATGTATTAACACATGAGATAATAGGAAAAGGATAGACATATAGATCAATGGAATAGATTTGCGATTCTTGAAATAAACCCTCACATTTGTAGTCAATTGATTTTTAAAAAGGGTGTTAAACAACTCAAATAAATAAGACTAATTTTTTCAACAAACCATGCTACTCCAACTGGATATGAACATGCAAAAAAATGAAGTTGGACCTGTATTTCACGTCAATTACAAACATTAACTCAATGGATCAGAATCTTAATTATAGGAGCTAAAACTGTAAAACTCTAAGAAAAAAGCAAATTTTTATGACCTTGGACTAGACTATTTTATGTGTATGTGGTATTTTATTTGTTGCTTTGTTTTTGTTCACTTTTTTAGTTATGACACCAAAGGCACAGGTAAGAAAAAATATATAAATTAGACTTAACATTAAAAATGTGTGTGTTTCAAAGCATTTTTTCAAGAAAATAAAAATATAAACCACGAAACAGGAGAAATTATTCATAATTTTATATCTTTAAGAGATTTGTATATAGAATATATAAGAATACTTAGAACTCAATAATAAACTCACAAGTTATCCAATTAAAAAATAGTCAATGGAATAAACAGTTATTTCTACAAAGATAATGTACAAATGGCCAATAAGCACATGAAAAGTTGTTCGGCACCATTAGCCATTAGGATAATGCAAACATAAGACATGATAAGGTACTACTTCATATACGCTAGGATGACTATGAGCAAAAAGACAAATAATAACAAGTGTTGGCAGGGATGTGGCAAAATTGGGACCTCATATGCTGCTAATGGGAATACATAAAGGTGTAGCCTCTTTGGTAAACAGTCTGAAAATTTCCTGAAAGTTTAAACAAAGGTATTGCTCACTCCTAAGAGAAATGAAAATATATGTTCACACAAAACACCTGTACATGAATGTTTACAACAACATTAATTATGAGAGTCAAAATGTAGAAACAATCCAAATGTCTGTTAATTGATGAATGGATAAACAAAATGTAGTCTATACATACAATAGAAATTATTTTTCAATAAAAGGCATGAAATACTGATACAAGCCACAACATGGATGGTCCTTGAAAACATCATAATAAGTAAAAGAAGCCAGTAAAAAATGACCACGTATGATTCAATTTATATGAAACATCCAGGATAGGCAAATTAGTGGTTGACTATAATTGAAGAAAATGGGGGGAAATAGTAGCTGACCGCTAAAGGGTATAGTATATTCTTAGGGAATGAAAATATTACAAAATTGATTGTGGTGATGGTTGGACAACTCTGAATATAGTAAAAATTATACACTTTAAATAGGTAAATTTTATGGTATGTGAATTATGTCTCAACAAAGCTATTACAAAAAAAGTCAATAATTTTCTTCAAACATCATGGGTTTTTTTTATTTTTGTTCTTTTGAAACCAGGAAAAAGAGTTCCGTAGTATACTCCAAATTATGGAAAATTCAGTATAAATAGGAATTTTGATCATTTTCCTGTCCTCACAAGAAAATGGAGATACCATCAATCATATATCATAGGGATCCCAGAAGTAGTAGATAAACTGAGTACCCCAGAGACCAGAAAGTTTTCCAGAGAATTATGAATGCTGTGAACCTTCTCACAGGTTGTTCAGAATACTAAGTGGCTTGAGAATCCAGGTTATCTTGTCATGTCTTTGTGATAGAATTTACTTCAGGTCTCAGCATTCTTGTCCATTTTCCATGTGTATAGTTTTGTTGTTGTTTCCAATTGCAATAAATTATTCCTCATTGTCTAGATCTTTTTAAATTCCAGATGGGAAAAAAATCTGATTGAATTTCAATTTAGTCACAAACATTTTTGCTAGTCTAACACCTGATATGTACTTTTTATTAGTAGGCATAAAGCTCTGTAGTTTTGTATTTTATAGGAAAAGATGGAGCCAGAGTAAAAATTAACACAAATATTTATATTATAACCCTGTAAATAGTGTATATCAGTTGAATCAACGCTGCCTCAGGAAACAGAAGTTAAAAAAAAAACTCATTAAATAATACTTAACTGAACCAGTGGGTTTTTCTTTATCAGAGGAAACTGTATTAACTAGTATTTTAGCATTCAAAACAACAGGTCTGTTCAAATGCTAAGTGCTTTATTGCCAAGAACTAGATGGATTCTGGAGATAAAATATGAATAGATACAGTCTACTTTTCAGAGTTTAAGACTAGAAAAAGAAACATCCATTCCAAATATGTATGAGGAATTCTTCCAGCTGACAGTTGGAGTCAAACCCTTCCAAAGTCCTTGATCTATTGCTATTCTTTTTAAACAGTGATTCAAGTTAAGGTCAATGCCATCGTTTTTACTGGTAAAACAGTATTTTGCTATCATAGCAAATATTCCCAATGCTATTATTCTAGAAGTATAACTAAAGATTATTCTGTCATTAATGTGGCCATTTATGTCCCTGGCCCTTATTTTCAATGTATTGAACTCTACTTTCTGTTTTGAATACAAACCTAAAATGTCCACATTGTATCGTTGAAACAGCAGATGTCAATTTGATAAAAACACTTTTTAATCCATCAAAGAGCTATGCCTAGGGTAGCCATAAAGTCAAACATGATTGCCTTGATTGCTTGGAGATGAGGCTTTCAGGGCCCTTTCAAATATGAGGCCATGCAATAAACTATCTTTAAAATGATCTTCCGCCTATCAATTTTCTAATTTCTAAGTGAAATTGCTTAGTGCCTTGAGGGGGTGGGGGATTATCATTAAAACAGACATTCAAAAGATAATTTATTTTGAAGGGAGGAGTTGAGATGACAGTAGAAGGAAATGAAAAGATCAGTGTTAACTACCAACTGATATGGCTTCAGACATGTGCTCCATATGAGCCAGAAGTTCTTCAGAGTCACAGCAATTATAAGACAAGAGCTCATCCTGTAGATTATGAAGGGATAGCTTCAAATCCTCTTATGAAGCCTGTCTGTCTCTTCAATATTCAGCCCTTTACATTAAAGCACTCCAGCTATTCTCAGAAGATGTAGCCAAGTATCAATGATTACTTGGACTCTCACACTGACCAGAACTGAATTTTTATTACCAAGGTTTTAAACTTCAGTGTTTGAATTACTTTAAAAATAGATCAAATCAAGTAGTTGAATAGCTGACATGATAAAAGGAAATAAATGAATGGGTCGTGATCAGTAAAAATAGTTCATCATTTCTTTACAACAGCGTTGTCTAGGAGCAGAGTAAAATGTGTTTTAATTCAAATTCAATTCAAATAGTTATTTTCAAAAAATAGTAGCTAGGAGAGAATATGCTGACATAAGTGAGAGTGACACTGGATAGCCCACCGGTGAGAAAAAAAGATAGAAACTTACAAAAACAAGCAAAAGAAACAAACAACAGAGTTCTCCCCTACTATTTAAATAGAGCATTAACACATGGACAAGAACCAGAAGGCATCAATTATAGCATATTATGTCGACTAATGTATTAAAATAATTGCGTGTCACTGAAACACTTTAAAAGTTCAATTTTGTGTTTTAGAAGATAAAGAATGGTGATATAGTTTGGAAAGAATTTTCTAAGAACAGTTAAATTATTTCTGATATAAGATAAACTTTAATTTTCTTGAAATTCACTTATAAAGAATAATCCTTTCTCTAATGCTCAAAGCTGATATTACTATGTGTATTCTCCAAGTATGCATACACATATTATTTATGCAGTTAAATTTTACCTAGACAGAGCCAAAAATTATTCTCTAATCTGACAGAGATCTATTCAGTGAGTTCTAATGTGCAGGGGGTGACCTGTATGGTTCTTTCAAATAAATGATAGTGTATGCATAATCAAAATATGTCTCACATCTTTAGCTATGCTCTAGCTTCATAGAAGTAAATAAAAGTCACAATATCTGCTTTAAAAAGCATGCCATGATTTTTACCTAAGGATGCCAACCCTTTTTTTTTTTTTTTCAAGATTGTGTATAATAAGTAGGGTCAGCTTCACAACATGCAGCCAACTATAATGCAAAACTTGAGGTTAGACAGAGAGCTGATAAGGCCTCAAAATATCTCCCCTACTGCCAATGACAAAACTAGTTCTTTTCCGTACTAATTCTTTGGAGTTTAAACTGATTTGGTCTAATAAGACACTGCTTATTAGAATGAAAATACTCAAGGGACTGGAACATTTCTTAAGCTGTTATCAGTGTCCTCATTATACTGGTGTTTAATTGGCAGCTAGCAGAGGTGCCTGAGGGAAGACAGCCTGGAGGGCAAGGTATCAGAGATGAGCAAGCTTGCAGTTGCAACTTGAGTCCAGCATTGGCCTTATGGCCTTAACAATTCTATATTTCAAATAATACTAACCTGTCTCATCTCTATTTCATCTTACTGTTTTGGGTTAATAGTCTCACTTCATTGATCATTCACTTTAAGGTTTCTTAGAGACCAGCCATGATATCTTTGAATGTGCCAATTTAAAGATAAATTTGAAACAACTGGCTTTTCTTCCATCATTTTATAGTGTATTTAGTTCTCTGTAAGTTCAGTTTATGTAGCAGTTTGTACCTGCTACAAAAAATCTTAAACTGCTTTAATATATTCACCTTATTATTTTTATTTTTGGAAGTAATACACCTAGAGCTTAAAAAGTAATATAGTATTACAAGGCTTATCATGAAAAACAGTGATCTCGGACTACTCCTCTTCTTCCCTAGGCTTGCTTTAAGAATAAATCAGCTTACAATTTCAACTGTTTAACTATTTCCTCCTGTATTTTCTTCCATGTTTCAGAACGGTACCATCCTTGGACCAGGCAAACAGGGATCTGGTTCCAGGAAAGTGGCTGGACATCAGATCGCTTTTGCTGGACAATGCAAGTATTTCTTGGGATCTTATAAGATTAAACTATCAAGATGTTGTTGACTTGCTGATTTGGGGTGACTCTTATTTATGTCAGACAAAGGACAAGTTCAGAGGCTAGACTACAAACTCTTTGCTGTTGTGACCCTTGGCTCATAACACCATATACAGGCCTGTGCAGCGAATCTCACCCATTCGTGACTCGATCATCCCACCACTTCAAGTATACAGCTGCCAAATATGGGGTGTGTGGTTGTGGTAACAGTGGCGGTGACAGGAATTCTTTACCCTGTATGTCCCTTGCCACTGGTACTCTTCACTGTCAGGTAATCCTGAGGAGTAGCTATGCCATCTCCTCCAAGTGTTCTTAACAACTGTTTTTCCGTAATACCAATAGACCCTTCTCATCAATTTCCTCTGCCTCCAATGGATGAGGAGATACATGCTTCAGGGATCATCTTCAGTTATGCTAGATAAGAGACAGACAGTCCTTCTATGAATGGGAGTGTTCTGCTTCCTCCACCTCATTCTCCAGTTCCCTTCATTTGCCTCTGCTACTGGTGGTGGATAGAAAGCAAAGATGTAGCTAACATCAAAGTAGATAACATCATTGGAACGTGGGCATTATAGTCTAAAGCATTCCAGAGAAAACATGGTTGGAAGGGTGTTGTTACAGATTTACACCATATAATTCTGAACTATAACAAAAACAGAAATCTAATTTTAATTTACATGCTCCTGTGTACTCTAGACAAGACCTCCATTTGCGGTCATTATCAATGTAACATATTAGCAGCCTTTTAGAGTCACTGGAAACCAGTGTGCTCAAAAAGAAACTAATGGTGTAACCAGCATTAAATAAGTGAAATTAGGGAGCTGTAAAGCAAAATCTATATTGTTTCAACACAGTTTCTGGAGAAATACTGCATAATGGGTAATAACAGTACTATCTTTTTCTCTCAAGGTGGTGGGAAGATATGAATATAGCCAGGAATAGCCCATGCAAGATATCAAGATTTGATTTATTGCAGATGTGGAATAGAGATATTTATGTGTTTGTAAGTGTCATAGTGTGTAGGTTTCATCTCTTTCTGTTCAGGTCCAAAAACCATAGCATTGTGTTCTTTGTCAAAAATGCCATTCCTGGCTAATTTTGTATCTTTGTACCATTGTGAGAAAAAAAGATAGTACTATTATTACCCAATTGAGTACCCACAAGGAGGCAAGCTATTTTTTAGGTGCCAAGCCTAGACATTAATTTTCATCCTACTCTAAAGAAGTTCACTTGCTAGAGTTTAAACCGATTAATCATAACATTGTCTGATAACTGAACTAATGCAGTCATGAAGAGATAGAGTGACCAGAGATGAGAATGGTCTGGGAAACTGAGACTTCCCAAAAAAGGTGTGGCTTGAGTTTGTCTGGAGGGTGAACAATAGGCCTTAGACTCAAAGTAAAGAAAATTGGGAGAACAAGGTAAACGTTGTGAAGTTAAATGTTGTGCCCAGAGTCTGTTCACTGTGGCTAAAGAGGTATGTAAATTTTTGTAGTCGAGCTTCCACATATTCCAGTGAACTCTGATGTGTCTTTGGCTCTTGAATAAAACTTTTTAAACTACAAACCAAATGGTGATTTACATATACTGCATAAGCAATTCAGCTCTACATGCAGCTTGAAACAAACAAAAATTAGATGTTTGTCAAAATATTGAAACATTTGTTATATCAGAGTAGCAATGGGAAACCACAGATATGTGGAAAAGAATATTGGTAAATAAAATGAGAAAGTTAGGGTGAGGCTTAAAGTTAATTCATCTGTAATAAAGTTTTGAGAGTGGCATATTTAAAGTTGATAATTTTAAGAAAATTAGAGGCATAATTAGATTTTCTTCATAGGATGTTATGTCTACTGAAAAGACTTGGAAAATGAAAATCAGTTTGACTTAGCATGTTTTATCCTATCTCTATCAATTAACCTCCTGTTATTTATATGTCAATTTTACCCCTGATCTTAATGAGAAAGGCAAACTTGTTGGCCTTACACTTGATTACCATCCTCTCCAATTCTATGAAACCTGACTTATCCTATGAAACAGAACAGTCTTTGTGTCTTTCTTTCTGCCTCTCCCTCACTCAGATTAATGCCTCCCTCTCTCTCAGCCCATAACCTACAAACCACAGACTTAAATAGTCTCATTCACTTTTATCTGTTTGGCAAAAGAATGTTTAGAAATTGTTAGAAATTACCATTCTGAAAGTTAAGATGAAATAATGAGCAAACCACATAAACAGTTTTCAGAGAATACACTCTGCCAGCACAATCTATTTTAAACAAACAATGGGAGGCTTAAAATAGCTGTAGTGTCATGGTGAATGTTTTGAAATGAATACCATGTTTTAGGTGACAAAAGGACAAGTCTGCTCTCCTTCACAAGGTCATAAGGTAGATTGAACAAGTGTCTGTGATGTGCTATTGTAAAAAGGAAAAAAGTAGCATGACCATGACTCCACGGGTATGAAAGTCATATTTGTACTTTCTCGAGGCTTTCAGCTGTTATTTTTTAAACTAATGATAAATTCTCCTTACAACTTAGAAACAGTTCCACATAATTATTCCTTTTTAAAAAAAATTCATCTCTTTTTATAAGGTTATTACTTCACATATCTCAGTGTAAAATAAATCTAAATACTATAAATGTATAAAAGAGCACCTATTTAGCTGTAGCATCATGAAAATGGCATTTTAAAATCAATAGTGTGGGGCATAGAATTAAATTGTGCCATATAAATTTTCAAAATCTCATTATATTTCATACTCACACTGTATAAAAATTATCTCTTGCTTGTAGAAACTTAAAATATAAGAGAGTTGGAAGAAATTGTAAAGACCTTTATATTGTCATTGTACTGGCATAAATCAATGGCACACTTAAAGGATACACATAAATAGAATTTAATAAAGGTGCTATTCACAGAGTTTGGTGGATCAAGAAATTCACTATAGATGATGAAATAACCAAGGATTATGAACAATGTTATGATATCACCACCATTATCACCATTGGCCAAATTGGACAAGTAGGAGTCAAGGAAGAGAAGCTGACCAATAGGAGTCATGGCCTTAGAGGCAAACACGGACCTAATTAGATGTTTTGCAGCAGAGTCTATAACTGATACTTCAACAGTTCTATCACATGATACAACCAGTGAATGTTATCAATGGAGGACCACTGCTGCATTTTTTTTTTCTCACCATAGTATTTATTCTCTGGACAGAGATAATGTTTTCAGGTATTTTAGAGATTAATAAAACATTCTGAGGTTATGGAGTCAAAAATTCTGCAGGATGTAAAGGTAAATGTGTGTACAGATTTATATACCCATTCCCATAAGGCTACATTACTAGCCCTTCATGACGGAAATACTTAAATGTAATTGACTCACTACTAGGTTGAGGAATGAAAGGGTGGCATACAGGTTGTTGGTCTGTTGCTCTCAACAGTAGTAACCAGATCAGCCTCAGTGAGGAAAGCACATATGGTTAAGTCTTACATAATTTTTGTTCCTGCTACTATCTCCAGGTTATACATAGCCACATTGACCAAGCACAGGAACTACTGTGGAAAGAGGGTTACTGACATTTACAGAATGAGTTATCTTGTCCACCTGATCACCAACAACTTTCTCTCTCCAGGAACCCTCTCCTGGAAATGTGCATGAGCATAGATATAGTCACACTGTGCCTATTCTCCAAATATGTCTCCTGAAGACCCCTCTTGTAATCAATCTACATCTTATTCTTTTCAAGTCTTTGGAGAATTGGCCAACCCATTAACCACTCTCCCACTCTCCATGAATCTAATCTGTAAGGATGTCTATTTCAAGCCATCTCTCATTCTAGACAGAGCAGACAATGAAATTTGCTACCCAAAGTTCTTCTGACTGCTAAGTTTCCTTTTCATAGTATTTGTCAGGGCCATTAATAGGTGAGGTTATAGTATGAGACTCTATATTTCCAGTGGTGCCCAAACCATGCAGATCCATCTATGTGACACTGTTAACTGGGTCTCCCATTAACTGCTCACAAGAAAACTTCACACAAGGTCATAGTTTCAGGTTCACAGAGAGATAGCAAAGTGTTTAGAGCAGGTCCCAGTGGAATATGAGCCACAGTTGCATGCAATTTCCTTGTGACCTCAAGACATCCTTGGCTACATTAACAATATATAATTTTCATTTAATAATAGAATGCTTTCTCACATGTCCAACTTTCTGATTGAGTGTATCAGATAACATATATTTTATAATAGATATCCTGGGTTTCAGTTACTTAGTGTCACATGATCATGCATTCTGCCTCTACATGGGTTTAATAGCAAGACAGGAACTATTTTACTAGAGGTAAGATTTTTGACAGTAGAGTATAGAATGGCATTATTTCAACCTTTGAGAGTCTTCACTGTGATTTTTTTATTGGGACTAGCTAAAGGCTTTAGACAAGTACAACTTAGTTTGTTGGGTCATACGATCCAAGCGGCAGAGCTGTCTTTACTATAGCCTGGGTGTGATACAGAGCCCTCTCTAGCTCTGGGTACTGCTGAAACTGGCAGCATTACAAATTATCTGGTAAATGGACTGGAGAATCACACCTTTTTTGCCTCTAAAATTAAAAGAATCTCTCCTCATGTATTTCTTCAACTCAGTAGCAACTAACCATTGAGTCTTTCAACTCAATAGTAACCAACAAAGAACAACAACTTATTTTTCACTGTTCAAGGAACCTCTTGACATGCTCAGAAAACTGGACTTCTAGAATTTTCAAAGATGTGGCAACCCCCCGAACTTTCTTATAAACCCTGGTACTCTTGTATCTAAGGCATCTACATTTTCAATGTCCTGCTCACCAGATTCAATTAGCACAATGGCATCAATGTATCAAACAAAGGTTATATTCCGAGGCATAGGAAAAAGATCAACTTTTCTGCAGACTAGACCACAACAGAGAACATAAGAGCTGACATAATCCTGAGTTAAGATAGTAACAGTTTACTATTTTCCCCGAGAGATAAAGGTGTATCACTTCTGATGTCTTTACTGATTGCATTGAACATAAATCATTACTTAAATCAATAACTGCATACCAGTATTTTGTTGATATCAATATGGAATAATAGTAGCTATGACAATGGTCACCATTTGAACAAATTTACAATTATCTAGTTATTTATAAGACTTATTTGACTTTTTCACTAGCCCCAGAAGTGAGTTACATGAGGATATATAAAGGATCACCACCATGGCAGCTTTGACATGAATGATGAAAGTACTATCTGCAATTCCTACAGGGATAGGTTACTACCTTAATTACTATTTGCCTGAGATGAGAGAAGTATGGCAAGTGACAATTCCAGGGATCCTTTCTAACATGGTAGTCCACAAATGTTAGGGAACCAACTGAGAATTCTGCATGTTAATAGGTATATCCATCCCACTCTGCTTTCTGGGACAGAGAAAATAATTACAGACTGGGTCCATGAACCCACTTGACTCACTATGCAATTGACTTGGACCAAGACACCATCTCTCCCCTGACTAGCAATATCACAGAGATAATTAAACACTCCAAACAACTTGGTATATATATAAATCAATTGAAGGCTAACCCTGTGTTTGTTCATATGTCTCTGGAAAATATTAGCCCGATCTACCCAAGCTTTTTTTTTTTTTCCCTCACTTTTGGTTTTAAATAATTGAGCACTTCAGAAGAAAATATTATTTTACTATTATATGAACCTTTTTATCTTTAGGCTGGTCTTTTCATCAAAAAGTGAACAATGACTCTTGCTTTCTATAAAATTATGCCTCTTTGATTACTTCAACATATATTTATTGGGCACATAGTAAATGCTAGGAACACCATGAGTCCTTTAGAAATACAGTAAGACATGTATCTTATTTCACTCTGGTGAAACTTACATTCTTAGTTGGAAACAGACATATAAATATTTAATTACAGCATGAAAATAAAGAGAAAGAAAAAATAGAGCAGAGCTAACATATATAAGGGGATATTACTTGGTCTGAGAGTAATGGAAGACTGCCTAAGAAGCAGATATCTGAGCTGAAATCTGAAGCATAGATAAGGTATTAAGCAAGTGAAAGAAAGTGGGAGTGAAGTATGAGTGAGTCCAAAATTTCAGACAGGTGGAAAATTTTAATAGTCTTAAAGAAGGCAGATGTAATGGAGGGTTTTGAAAATAATACATCCTTAATTAGACTCAAATGAGTTTTATTTTATCAGTGAAGGTTACTTTAAAATGAATAGTTTACATATGTCAAATATACTGCAGATTACAGCAGGAAGTGAAAATCAATGTCTGGAGAAGCTCTCTTATTCTATGCTGAACACCCAGATTTCAGCCATTAAAACACATTAGGTTTTCTGAAATCAAAGGAGCTGGAATTATTCAACCCTTCCTTGCAAACAAAACAGAGCTAATAATTGTTTTAAATTATGATGTAATTATTAAATTAAAAAATACATACATGGATAAAACATCCCTATAGATTCACATAGATTCAGATACATATAGATTCAAGATGCATGTCAACATATTAGTTTTGTATAAAAATGTAATGGGAATGAAGTTTGAGAAGGAACTCAATGAAGAACAGAGATGTAGTACATCGGGAATTCCAGTCAAAACAGAATAGTAGGGAAATGCTGTGCTCACCTCTCTGTAAGACCCTATCAAGATTGCAGCTAAATTATAGAGCACCCATGCTTGAGAACCACCTGAACACTAGCTGAACTCCTACAGTAAGGATATAAAGAAGCCACCTGGAGACTGGCAGGAGGGGCGAAGAAGCAAAATGGGCCTGTCCCATATCCATGTGTGGTGGTTAAAAATCAGAAGGGATATATATATATGTTGCAGAGGTCTCCCCTGAGGAGAGAGGGCTCCCAGACCCACACCGGGTTCCCCAGCCAAGAGCACCAGTGCCAGGAAGAGGAGTCCCCACAAAGTGTGGCTGTGAAAATCAGTGTGGATCCTGTCCTGGTGACAGGAGGGCTGCTGTGAACCTAGGCATCCTCATAAGGGGTCTAAGCACAGACTCACTCACTAACTCATAAACACTAATGCTAAGCTCCAGCAAAGGGACAGCAGGGACATACAGGAGGAAACTAAATTGTCTGGTATCAAGATGAGGGCTGGAAAGGCAGCTCTCTTCTGGACAGAAGTGCTGGCAGAAGCCATTGTTCTGTTGTTGAGCCCTTCTTCCACCCAGCCTACAGGCAGGCACTGAATCTGAGTCTCTATCAACTTTGCTAACACTACTCAAACCCAATCCTAGTGCCCCCTGAAAACTCATCCCACCCAACTCACACACAGTTCGAATCTCTTTCAGCAGGTGTTCCTTATAGTCAGTATACTGCAGACTTTCCTAAGACCTCTCAAAGGTCCACAAACCCCAAAGAAATAGTGGCTGGTCTCAGTGTATTCTACACCTCTTGCTACAAGGGCCCAAGTGTAGCATTAGTGGCAGATGGCCTCAGTTCACAGTACACTCTCTCCCATGGGACTGCAAGCCTAGCATAGGCAGCTACCAATCACAGATCCCTTTCTTGTTCCTACCAGGTGGCCCCGGGCCAGGCACAGGCAGCAGCTGGCCTATACTAGAACCCCTCCCAAGAGGTCCCAGAACAAACACACCAAGAGCTGATTCTTAGAAAAGGTAAACAAAATTGACAAACCTTTAACCAGACTCCTCAAGGAAAAAAAAAAGGGCCCAAATAAAATGAGAAAAGTGACAACTGAAACCACAGAAATACAATTATACAACACCACAAATAATTATATGCCAGCAAATTGGACAACCTGGAAGAAATAAAGTCCTATAAACATACAACCTTCCAAGACTGAATCAAGAAACAGAAAATCTGAACAGACCCATAACTATTAATAAAATCAAATCAGTAATCAAAAAACTATCAACAAACAAAAGTTCTGGATCAGATGGCTTTACAGTTGAATTTTACCAAACATTCAAAGAAGAATTACCTTTCTCAAACTATTTCAAAAAATTACAAAAGGAGGAGGGAAGGCTTCCAAGTTTATTTTACAAGTCCAACATTACTCTGATTCTAAAACCAGACAAAGACATTACAATCAAAGAAAATTATAGGCCAATATCCCTGATGAACATAGGTGCAAAAATTCTCAACAAAATATTAGCAAACCTAATTCAGCAATACATTTTATCATACAACACAATCCAGTGAGATTTATTTCTGGGATGCAAAGATGGTTCAATATCTGCAAACCAATTAACATAATACACCCTATAAACAAAATGAAGGATAAAAATTATATGATTATATCAAGAGATGCAGAAAAAGCATTTGACAAAATCTAGCATCCTCTATTCCTAGCAAAGTGGGAATAGAGAAAACATACCTCAACGTAATAAAGGCCATTTAATGCAAACCCACAGTTAACATTATACTCAATTGTGAAAAAGCTAAGAGCTTTTTCTTAAAATTGGAAACAAGAAAAGGATGTCTATCTTCACTTTTATTCAACAAAGTATTGGAAGTCCTAGCCACAGCAATCAAACAAGAAAAATAAAAATACATTCAGACTGAAAAAGAAGTGAAACTGCCATTATTTGAAGACATGATAGTATATGTAGAGAACCCTAAGGATTCTACCAAAAATCTATTATAATAAATGATCAAGTAAAGTAGAATACAAAATTAATATTCAGAAATAGGTTGCATTTTATACACTAAAAATAAACTATCAAAGAGGGAAATTAAGCAAACAATCCCATTTACTAGGAATAAATTTAACCAAGAAGGTAAAATA
>CM053510.1:55982344-56096603 GCA_028627145.1 Eidolon dupreanum | reverse complement strand
CTCTACTATAAAGTGTAGCACTTAAAGCAGCTCAATATACTTTGAACATAGATGGCAATGGTCAAGATAAAGCTGTTGAGAGAGAAAGAACTTAAGTCATATTACTCCTTAAAATTTCTGTAAATGATCCCTGAAGAGATATTGCAGGGCTTTAGGGAAAGTATTAGCATAGTCATATTTACATTTAGTGGATGCCAGAAGAGTTAGATAGCAGTAGTTCAGCAGAGATGATTATAGCCCTGAGAAGTGTGACAACTGTGGAGAAAGAAAAATGTGAGCAAATTCTAAAAATACTTTCAAACCTTCTATCACTCTGACCATCAACTTTCTGCAGACAGAATATTTAGACATTAATGTTAATAAGAAATATAGTGCTAACATGTTTAACAGAACACAGCCCAGGAGTCGCTTCCTCATTCTAAGAACTGTGGCTGGAGGCACTGAGAACATCAACTTTTTAATGAAAACTCCAAGCTTCACTAGCATGGTGTAAATTGAACACCTTGGCATTGCTATATTCTGGTGCTGCATTTTTACAGCTAGGTAGGGAAAGAATGGGAGAAGTCACTTTCAATGTAAATGATTATTACTTAATTTACAAAGAGATTAGTGCTTAGAAATCTTTAGTAGTTAATAGAATATCATTACTTGGCTAAGTCACACAACATAAAACCTTTAATGCAGAAAGCCAGGCATTTTTCATGTAAGTATTTGGTTCTCTTTATGCTGAGAACAATGCTGAAGCAAAGCTCAGAGACCTTGAAGCAACCACTTTATAAGCTTAAATAACTCTAATGAATTTCTATAACAGGCAATTTTTTCACACACTAAATTGTAGGAAGTTATGTAAACCAATACCGTGAAATTATCTGGTTCTTCTAGCTGAGAAATTACTCAGAACCTGTCACATACACCTTTGTGGGCTTCTTGCCTGATGTAGGTCTTTTCCTTTACTTTAAAATGCAATTGCGTGCTCTGATTCAATTATTACAAAGTACAGATGATCCCTTACATGAAACAGGCAAGATATAGCATTTTAAAAAAAGTCATACTCTCAATTTTCATCAATGAAACCATTTTCAACTAATGTTGGCAATGAAAATCTCCATATAAGGAAATATGGAGAAACAATATTTGTTGCCAAGATTTGACACGGAAATTGTAAGAATCAGTATTATTTGTCAACTTGGTTAGGCAATAGTCTCCAGTTACTCAACAAAACACTAATCTGGATGTAGCTATGGAAAAGTATTTTGTAGATGTGAATAATTTCCATAATCAATTGACTTTATGTAAGAAAGATTATTTTAGATAATCTAGATAGACCTGATTCGATCACTTCGAAGACCCTCAGAACAAAAGTTTCTGAGAGGTAGGAGTAGTAGAAAAGAATGATCAGAATTACTACAAAATTTATTAAACTAAGACACTAATCTAATCCTGATAATATATGCTAACTCCTCTCAAATCTCAAAAATAACAATCTTTAGTACTAGATTATTAACTTATCCTCCAGGTGTTTTAGGTATAAAAATTTGGCAGTCCCTGTATTATCTTTAGCAGAAGAGAGAGAGGGATAGACCCCAGACATAAAATGAAAACGCAACTTTAATAAAGAATCAGAATCTACATAGAAAAACATAAACATATGCTATGTCTTCTAGTTTACAGGTATAGTTCATTTATCTAGAACATGTGGTCTCCACAAGACAGACACTCTGTTGAGACGCCAGTTTGCCTGCATAAACAAGTCCATTTTCCCTCTAACATCTAATACATTCTATACTATCTCATTTCATCAATAACCAAATCCAAGATACATGAAAGACAGGATTTTCCTCTGAATTTTTTAAGACTTGCCATCTCAGTTTCAGGGGTTTGTTTAAGGTAGTGCATCTTTCTTGAATAAATGGTACATGGAATACCCAGCCCTAAGTTGAGGCTTCTCCAAGACAACCTCATCTCAGTAAAACACAGCAATGACAATAATTATCCAAGAGTTATATAAAGTGGCCTTTGGAAAGTCTGGAGTAGAAAAACAGCTCTGGTTGTTGTTCTCCATCTTCAATAGTTATGTTTCCCATAGCCTTCCAACTTCCCCAGTCCATATCATCAGTAAAGGTCCTTGTGACATGCCACTCAACTATTAGATTGTACCTGCTGTCTACATATGTCAAGCTAGACATTTAAATAGGATAGAAATCATCTGCCTACAATTTTCAATTTGATGGTAACACTAATATCTGTCACCCAGGAATGTGGTAGTGTTCTTTATTTAGTGTTTTGCTGGGTAAAGAAAGTTCCAGAGGCTTCCTGTGGCTCTTCTTACTGTAATAGGTATTACCACATGGGTAATGGAGGGAAGCAAATGGGAATTCTACACGATGTTGAAATATTGGTTCCAATTATACATTCAGAAACTGGGATGATAAACATGTTGCTGGTTCAAGTATTTGAAAATCTCTTTGTTTCAACAGACTCTATAAATCTCCATAATATTAAAATTCTATAGTGGCATTCTGGGTTCCAAGGTATAAGAAATAAATTTGAAGAATCCATGAAATGTTTGTGTTTTAACTTTTCCCCAGAGCACACTTACTTTGGTAAATGATGGTGAGTCCCTGTGAAGTGGGTATGAAGAAGACTCACTGAACATATTTGTTATTACTAAATCCTTATTCAATAATGTTCAATATCCTCTTCCTTGAAGAGACTCTGGGTATTAAATATTAGTGGAAATCGATTCTTTATCATGAGTCAAAGTAGTATGATTTTATTTGGGAAGCAGGAGCTATACAAATCAGACAAAATTCCAGTGGACTTTCTATTGTTGTACTGAGATCCTATCAATTAACCACAACCAAGAGTCTCTATGGATGAAACTATTCTGGTTTCTATGATGGACCTGCTGTTTGTGCAAGTAAATGTGCTACTATATATTCGTTAACTGTGTGGGCCTCTCTGTTCCCTGACATAGCAGAATCCTCCCATTCCTAATTAAATCCTATCTGCAACATCTCTAACCAGAATGTATAGTTTATAGAGAAAAACCACCAACGTAGTTTCAGAGAATTTCGAGACTCACCACTGTTATATCTCAAAATAAAAAGGAATGCTTTCTAAACACTCTCAGTGTGAAAATCAGGGAATGTATAGGTTGACCATCAATAAAGCACATTCTTTAAGCATTCACATATCCAAATATTGGCTTTATGCATCTACATCTCAAAGTTTGATCCTCCAGCCACATGATAAGAACTGTCTATAATGCTCATTAAAAATGGGTATATCTGAACCTCATCATATTTTTAATGAATTAGATTTTCTGTAAGTGGGTCCTGAAAATATATCTAATAACAAAGATATTCTGAGGAACACTAAAATTTGACAATCACTGAAAATTTTACCGAGATATTTCCAGTCAACTTTATTTAGCATGACTCCCTTTTAAATCTCAACTATAATCAGTCAGTTGAACAGAGTTACTCCTTGAACATATGATAAATTCATTTCATCTAAAATTAATTATTATGTTCCTAGGGAAAATTCAATCAGTATCCGTTTTTAAATATTTCTCAGATATCTGTCAATGTAAATTAGAAAGGCTCTGTGGTTATTTTGGCATATAAGAATTATCTTTAAGAGTTTGACTTCATAATTGAAAATATGAGCATGCAGGGTCCCAATTAATCCAGGAGAAAAGAGAACTTGAGAACTGGAACTTCAGAAAAATGAACTCTCTTTTGTAAGAAACTTGCTAACATAAAGAACTTACAGCATCTTCAATCCAGGAGGTAAGAACTTGATGTGACAAGAGAGAAAGTACTGCTTCATCTGATAATGGATGCTCCTACTGGTTAGAGTGTCAGGGGGCTGGAATTTCTTGAAATCTTTATTTCTATCATAATTCTCAGGACTCCACTCATTTGTGATAAATGCAATATTTTTTTTCCTTAAAATATCCAGTGAGTTTAATAAATCTGACATTAGAATTTGTAAATTTAGCATAATTAAACTATATTTTCAGCATAAAAATAGGCAAGAGTTTTTTCTTGTAAAGTCATGGAAGTCCTCTGATTTCAGTATGTAATATAAATCAAGAATTTCATGTCTAGTATTTGTCATTTTCTTTAACTTCTTCAGTGCTAATAAAAGCAGGATTCTATTATATAGTTTTGGAGAGGGAGGGTTGTTTGTTTTGTTGTTGTTGTTTTTAATTTTCATGCTCTTTATATTACTCTAAGGTCAGAAGCAACTTAAACTCCCAAAGTCGTATTTTCATCAGTCATTTAAGATATTTCATCACTACAACCCATAGGTTGTTATATTTATTTGCTCCTGCTCTAAGAAAGTTTAATTGATACATGCTCAAATTAGGAGAGTTAACAAATCTTAAATCTTTTTTACCTCCATTTATTGTACCCCACTTCTGATATCAAGTCAATTTTTGTTTTGAAAATAATATTATTTCGTATTGTTAAGCAGAAAATTAACTAATTGGAAGGATAACACATGATCTAGATGGTACAAATTTGGTAATCAGACAGGAAACAAAGCAGAGCCAAACACAAATGAGAGAATTGTTTATTTATAACTTATCTCATTCCCTCACTACTACCTTTTTATGGTCTATATCTACATCTTGAACCATAGTCCCTGGGACTTTGTACTCTGCCACTGGACTCCAACACACTAGGATAATATCTACTATGTTTTTATTTCTGAACTCCACTCTAGTCTCTTCTAAAAATGTTTAACTGATCTTGCATTTTGTGACATTCCTTCAAAAGTTGCATTCATGAAGGAAAGATAAAATTGGCTGAACTTAGTCATACTCACTTTCCTCTGCAGCTAGAGAGCCGAAAGAAGGAATATCTACTCTCCAATTGGGGGTAAAAAAGTACACATACATATATATGTATTTGCAAAGTTCTCTTCACACTAGTAATTTTTGTCCTGTTCAATTCAACAAATGCTGGTTACTTATCTTATTTCTTAATACACTCTGTTGAAATAATTAGAGGATGCAAAATTTAATGAGAATGGTTTTACCTTCATGGAGTTTGCCATCTAATCACTCTGGAGAAATCATATAACCATTCTAGATTCAACTTCATTGCCTATTAAATGAAGCAGTTTAATTTTTCTACACACCACTGGGAGTGAAGTCGAGAGACCAAATTTAAAGAGGAAGGAGTTATTATATTTGCTTTTTCTTTGATACAAATTTAGGAAATGTACAATCAGGTATAAACCAGGTGGAAGATAAAATCCATAAAGTCAAATATGGAAGAGTGAAATTGCTGCTAAAATTGAAGGCAGGTTTTAGAAGCCAGGAAGGGAAACAAAATCTGAGAGGGAGAGAAGCCAGTATCATAAAATGGAGAATAGTCCAGGGCAATTTCCTAAACAGGTGTTGTCTACTTGGCATTTATGTAGCGTATGGATAAACTAGCCAAATTTAAAGAGTTTGAAATATAAAATAAATAATTTCTACATAAAACATAAAAATCTGAAAGATATTTTTCTACCTCTAAAATATTTTTGCACTTAGATATTTTTGAAACATTGATATAGATAAGGCACTTGGATAAATAATAATAGTAATAATAATAACTGTTGTTATTGTTATTATTATTATTATTATTACTACTTTCCTTTTACTGATAGCAGAGAATCAGCTTGAACTACTGCTGTGTTTGGCTGGAAAACTGGCCAAAAGTTCTTTTTCATGCATTAAGAATGGGCCTCCTGAGAATAAATTCAACCTAAAGGAAGAAGAAACAAATCTCAACAAGCTTGACCAAGGAATACAGGTCTGTCCACAGGGTGAATTGAAAAACAGCTCGATGACTCTCAGGAGCGCCTTTTATTTCAATACCCACTGCACTCATGTTTACTCTTTCAGAGAACCATCTGACAAAAGGCAGGGCCATGGGATTGCTGAAACAGAAATAGCATGAAAACCAAAACTGCCGTAACAATTTTCTAAAAGTGAAATATTAATTGTGATGCAAGTAGTGCTTCTGATGAGTTCTCTCACCGATGTAAAAGAAATTGTGAGAAAGGTACTTTCACCTACCTCATAATGAAAGTTGAACTTGGGCATTTAGAAGATTCCGTGGTTTCTTATGACAAGGGACAAAGCTGACAGGAGGACAGGGCAATTTCTAGTGCGTCCCTAGAGGAACATGGTGAAGTAGCAGCTGCATTCTGAAAGACATAATATGATTCTATATAAATGTAAGACAACCTCTGAGGCCCTCAAATACTTGACATTTTGCATAAGCAGATGGGAGAAAGAGCCAATGGGACTTGGATTGTTATAGCTATTGTAGTTTCATGTATGCTGATGGGCTGCTTTACATGACCTCTAAAATTATTTGAATCCAAAATATCTTAAAAAAAAAAAAAGCATTGACATATATGTGACTGAGTAAAATCTTCAAATAAGCATTGGCTTAAGAGAAGTTGGCAGCAGGCTCTTAAATGTGCTTCATTAATCACCATAGTTAAGGTTCACAAAACACTTGATTCTATAATCCAAATACACATAACACTGTCATCAAAATTAAATTTTTTAAAAGGTTTAGATTCAGAGGAGATAAAAAAAGATTCTCAAAATAAATGCTGAGTGACCCTTATTCAACAATATTCAGCAGCTTTCTTCTCAGGTTACCATTAAACTAAAAATAACAATTCATTCTGGGTCACATTTTTATTTAAGAAAGTCTAATCAATCCTCGATAGAGTGTTTGCCTTCTCTTTCCCTTATTCTGCCTTTTCTCTATTTCATTTCTATTTTCTCTTTGATATTAAACTGCCCTTTCTGTTTCTTAACTCTTCATACCATTAACTGGACTCCAGACTTTTCTAACTAATGTTCTCTTTTCTTTTTATCCCTCATGATCTTTCTCCTTCACCTATATTCATAAACCATCCCACCCTCTTTCCTTTTTCCTAACCTATTCTTTTTGCCATGCATAAATATACACATTTCCATTCCAAATAACAATGCCAAAAATATTCACATTTTCTAACTAACCTACCGAGTTTACTCATGAAAGTGGGTATAAAGTACTTAGTGAAAGCCTGTACTGTATTGTAGTCTTCTATCATCTATATTGAAGGTGATAGAAATCATAAATTAATAAATGGGATAAGTGGTCCATAAATTATTTTTCTTATATATTGCATATAAATATTTCTTGAAATAAATGATAAATGAGTAAAAATTTTCTAAACTCTTTGGTTTATATCTCTTTCAAGTATACATTATGAACTATATTAAACCCCTTCAAAATAAAATTTTGTCATTACTGGTTTCTCATTCTCTAAGGAAGCAAAAGACTGTTTGATATTTCATGTGAATAGCTATGGCTGGCTCATCCCACCAGTATGCCAGGCATGTTAAATGAAGACAATTCTAGCACTCACCTCAGCAGGTTGTTGCAAGCATTGAAAGAGATATTAAAGTTAAATCAAAATTCCTGGCACACCGTCAGTGAAGAACATGTACTTGTCCTTCCTAATAGTGGCCAAAGTATAAACATTATTTTATCATGTGAAAACTGAGGCTTAGAGTGATTAGAGACATAGAGAGTCTTGTTAATGGCTGAACAATTAAGAGCAGAGATGGGATTTAAGAATGGATTTATCCATACCTATAGCAATGTTCTTAACCAACATAGACCTGTTATGATTTACCCACTCAGTATTCCCTTTCTTGGGATGCACTCAGGTCTTACTAGCCCTTCTAATGGATGGACACCCCTCAAATGATATGGAAGAACGCTGAGAAAAAAAATCAATTGAGATCACTTGCACTAGTTCAATTCAATTTATAATTTGCTTATTGCCTCTAATTAAATATTCACCCCATACAATGGTAGACAAATGTATGCACCTGTGTATTTAATTTTTTCTCACTTTCATGAGTGGAGTTAGGGGAGAAAAGGCATAACTAGAGCTCTCCTTAGAGGTTACAGTATACGACTAGCATTTGGCATATGATAAGTATATAAAAGTATCATTTTAAATGAAGAACAATCACATAAAATATTATGAGTAGAATATTAAATAATTCTGTTTGGTAAGAACATGGTGGGCCTTAAATATAAAACTAAAGAATTTGAACTTTATAGTTAAACAAAAGGAAATGAATAAAATTTTTGGTAGGAGAGAAACATAATTTCTTTTGGCATAAGCAAACTTGTTAAATGAAAACAGAATTGAAAGGCTCCTAAACTGTTTTCAGTCTATACTCTGCCTGTATAAAACTTCTCTCTGCCAAGAGGCTCAACATTAGTGAAATATATATGAGATTCAAAAAGGCATACCCCCAACTCAGTATTGGTATCTAGGAAAACTAAGGTGAGAAATTGTCAAGGGAGTGATCTCAGCATGCTCCATAGTGGTTTGAGTATGATATTTTTTCTTCACAACATCCAAATGAAAAATTCCTATAGACTTGAGAAATCAGAGTATGTGATTTCTCTAGCACAGATGTGGCCTTAAATTTCATCCAAACTGACTAATTATAATCATTTTTCATCACAAATAAAAATGTTTCCTTGTCTAGAAAGATAAAACTGTTTTATAGCAGAAACGTTCAGTGTTATTGGAGTTTTATGCTACTTTATTTGTCCACATATATATTTTCTAAATTTTCACCAGCTTATGAGAAATAAGTTAGGCAGGATTCTACATTTGTAGTAAATTTTTCTCAGTATGTTTTCTGTTTAATAAGCAGGTCTGTGCTTGAAGGAGAGGGTTAGAATAGAGAGAAGAAATGTAAATCCGGCCTATCATTAATAGCTAACTATTGGCAGCTACTGAAGTACTCATGATATTCATTATTTGTTACACACAGATGGGCTGCACTTAAATATAGGGAAGAGCAGAGACTGAAGATCAAGAGTCAAAACATGCGTTTGTCAGTTGATAACTATTCCCAAGTACTCAGTATGTGCAAAAGTCTCCTTTATATGCTATGGAAAATTTCAAATTAGCAAATAAGTCACAGAAGGGTATAGTGCAATGGAAGAGGAATGGCAAAGATAGAAATGCTACCTGAAGATCAATCAATGGCTAAAAGCTTGAAACACATATCTATTTTCATGTTTATAACTCACTACTCCTCTCATACTGTTTTCTTATTCACACCATGTAATTTCTATAACATATATTATATTCAGTATATGTTAGAATATAGTATGGAATAGATATAATATACATTCCATATATAATATATATTATATTCCATATACTTATATTCCATACTTATATTCTCTCTCTATATATGTATGTGTGTATGTATGTGTATATGTGTTTGTATATACATACACATACACACATATCCTCCAGAACCCTACATGTGGATATGATTGTAAATGATTTATCTTTTATTCACACTCTGTGTCAGGCTGAATATGTCTGTCTTTAGGTAATCTCCTTGTATCCTTCTCTTTACTACATTAGTTGTCCCTCCTCTGTCTTTTTATTGCCTTCACATTTAACTCTAGCAAAGCTTTTGCCATGTAGACTCAAAACAGTCACCCTTTCCCCATCAGACTGTAAGCTCATTGAGTTTGAGACCAAAATATTCTATAGTTCAGTTACTAGCTTAGTGTCTGGCATGTCATATGAGCTTAAAAACTATTTTTTTGTGTATTGAATTTAGATATAACACTAAATTGACAGTCAAAATACTTAAGCCTGAGTTCTGTAAGTAGTTAGCTTAAAAAAGAGTGGGCAAGTCATATATTAATTCCAAATCTACAATATTAGAATCACATCTATTTCATAAATTCATGATAAGCATTCTATGAAATAACACATGAGAAAATGTTTTAACTATAAAATAACATTTTAATATTAATTTTAGTTTTAAATTGAATGGAGAAATTATTTATCTAAATCCATATGTTTTGCTGGTTCTTATCAACAGCAGAAATTGAAGGGACATCATGATAAGTTGAAAAAGTATTATTTGAGAATAATCTATAAAATAAGAGAAAGGGAATATATGTATTGTTCACACATGGGATATGAAATTAGATTCAATGAACTAAAAAAATGAAACAGAGTAATACATTTTCAGAGAACTCTTTGGAAAACTCAAAAAAGTAAACAGTAGAAAAATACATTTGTTGAGACTGCTAAGTGTATGAAGTTTTGAAGGTTTAAGAGAAAAGGCTGCTAAATTTGGTCAGGAGAAATTCATAGCACAGATAGCTCTAGTAAAATTTATTCAAGAGCTGCCATTTTACATTGAAATAGCTTTTAATTTATCTCTGCTACCAAGCAGTATGCCAGTATCTTTCACCAGACCAATTTGAACTAGCGTCCCTAAGAAACAAGAATCATTAAATAATATCTTACAAATATGACAGTTACTGATAGTGCAGTATGAGTTTTATGCCTGTTGGCCTTTGGCATTTTCCTTCTCATTCCTTAGGTTCACTTACAAGATGATTATATTTTAAGCTCAGTTACTAAATTGTATACACTTTTTAGTCCTTTTTTCCCAGTCCACTTTGACCACATGAGGAAAAAGTCACAGCTAATCAATTAATTCCCCTAATACACTTTATTTCCCTTTTGGCCTCTGACGGCATGCTCCATGCTGTTCACCTGTCTCAAGCTTCCCCCACAACCCTGCCCCCATCTACTTGCAAGGAGCCTTGATGGTTCGGGCAGCATGCCAAGATTTCCACAGCTTTAACAAACACATTAAAAGCACATTACAACCCCTTGTGCAAATCTGTCCATGTACACCACTGTGTCACAATTGTACCTCTGCTTAATGTCTTATCCATACCTTTATTGCCTCTCAATTTAACTATTCAGTTTACTTCTGCAGTAGCCTCTCAGGGTTCATATTTTCAAGTTCTATGATGTTCCACATGAAGCTGATCACAGAAGCACAGCAACACCCACAGCTACACACACAACCACCATTTCCTCTTCCTGTAGTAATATCATTGACTATCTTTTCACTGCATTTGTTTTGAACATTTCTTTTCAAAGTTGTGATGGACTTCTTATAGTTTTCCTCATGGAAATATGTAATCTGCAATTCCCTCCCACCCAAAACTAGCTATCCACTAATTACACTGGTATTGGTAAATAGAATTTCTTCCCTGTAACTCCCATTGCCTGGAACAGTCTTCTTATTACTCTCCATCTCATTAGCTCTTCATTTCCAAGCTCAGCGGAAAGTAGAATGTTTTTCTCTTGCTTGACTTTTATTTTCTCATCCTTTCCTTTTTAATACAATTACAGAGGTAAATACTATTGATCCACTGAAAACTGTCTTATAATGTGAATCTCAAAGGACTAATAACACATGCATCATAGATCAAAGTGGTAAGTACTGTCTCTGTGTTAGATCGGCTCCAAAAGATCAGTTTCAAATCGAATTGTTATTACTGGTGGAGCAATATTTGATGTGTGCAAATCTTGGAGAATTTTTTACTCAAAAGGTCTCTATCTCTATCTTTATGTCTAATTTCTATCTCTACAAGGCATAGTTAGCATAGCTGAAATTCACATCAGGCTATCCTAAGCCTTGAAACAATGCATATTCATTGCTAACATCAGAGTTTAGCATATCCTAAGTGCAATCTAATCTTGTTATATTTTCCTGGGCTTTAATACTGTGTTGGTCATTCCATCCTCTCAATTTATAAAAGGACAGAACACAAATGTGTTATGTAGATATAACAAATATTTATGTATGCTATAAGTAAATGAGGCGAAGTATAGAGGAAAATAAATTGATACAATTATCATATTATTGGGCATATATTAGGCAACATGCCCTGTGCACAGCACTTTAAAACATTATTTTTCACAGTCCCATAAGATAGATACTACTGTCACCCTAATTTACCTAAAAGAAAAACAGGTTTTGAGAGTCTAAGCATCTTGACCAATTTGCATTGCTAATAGGGGAACTGACTCTAGAATTCAAATTCTTGTTGTAAAGTCATCTAATAAAACTTCACAAAAAATGATATTTTAATTGGGCTTTAAAGGGTAAATAGAATTATGACACAGAGATGGTCAAAAAGTCCTCCTAAAATTAAGGAGAAAAATGACGTCTCTTCCAAGCATATGCATTATAAAAGTTTAAAGAGAAGCCCCACTCCATTTTTCAGAATTAATATAATTCAGTAAAAATGAAAGTTTGGGAATATAAAGATGATAAACATCCTTACACAAGGGAAATATGTAGCTTTTGTTTTTATGGAGAATATGGAAGTAAGGGACCTTTCATTTCTTTATTTTTATTTTTTTACAATAAGACTTTTTTTTTTTTTGCATATCGCAGTTTATATTTATTTATTTTTTATGGTGACATTGGTTAACGAAATCCAATAAGCAAGGGACCTTTTAAACAAGTTCTAAATGCTGTGCTAACCACAAGGTTGAGTACAACCTAAGCACAAAGTAAATAGTATACTGTTGATTCGTGGGCGGAGTAACAGATTGGCAACTGGGAAGGAAACAAGGTAGCTTTTCTGCTGGCAAAAATATTAAATATGAGCAGGAGCATACAATGCACAATAATTTCAAATATAATAGGTTTAAAAATAGCATTTTATGGTTTATCAATTTCAAAAATTGTGAGAAATACAGAGCAGTTATTGTAATTATCTCAGTTTTAAGAGAGGAAACTAAAGCAGTGAATCAGTGACAGACTGGGATGCAAGACCCAGTCACCTGATGCTAAGAGAAAAACAGTAACAGCAGCAGCATGAAATGCATGGAAATGCTCGTCTTACATATACATCTTCATTTCAGGACAGCCAGTCCATACTGCACCGGGGTCTACGCAGATCTGGCCACAATACTCTACTATGAGCTAATGTTTCAGAACAGAGGCTCACCAAATAACATCCAGAAATATGCTAATGATTTTCTCTTCTGCCCTTTTCTTTTTCTGACAACTTAAGTACCAGTTGGCTCACTGAGGGTGGGAGCTTTGCAAGCACCTGGCTGTGCATGCTGTGCTGGCTCACATTCTCACATAGGCTGAAGGACAAAACACATTCATTGGTAGTGACTTGAGGATCTCAGAAGCAAAGGCTTCCTTCCCACTGTTCCCTCTTTAATGTGTGAATGTGTATGGACGTGCATGTGTGTATTTAATTATTTTTTTTTATTTTTATTTTTAGGGATAGAATATAGCTTGTCAGATGCTATGGTTTATAAAGTTAATAGCTATAAGGAAAAGGTGAGAAAAATGAGACTTAACATGGAAAACAAGCCCTTAGAAAAGTAAACCGAGTCTAGATACTAATCTTGGACTCCAGAATGTCACTTCCTGGCCCATTTCTTTGTACTTTGTCCTTTGCAGTTAACATCCTAGCCAGTGAACTCAGGATACTTCGTATTCAGTTAGGGCATAGCAATTACCCTTTATGAAACCCACATTCATTTATTCAATTCTTAATGCCCTGGACACCTTTAAGAGATTTTTTTAAATTACAGAAACACAGCTTGCAAGCAAGAGAATAAAACGTATCTTCTATCCAAAACCTGAGCTAAAGCCTTCAACTTCAGAGATTTGTAATTGGTGTTTTAAATAATACTACAGTTAAGCTCTTGCAGGTGTCTGAACTCCCACTCCTACCTAGAGGAAGGGCTCCTTTGTATATAACTTCTTTTATTCATTCCATTCCTGTTGAGCTTTTTTTTCATTAAATCAATGCCTTTTCCTATGACTTTGGTACAAAGGGTTCCTCCTTTGCTATTTAGACCTGGAAACTCCAAATCTGTTAACCATTTTAATTTGCTAACTAGGATACAGCACTGAAGGGGTGGTTTGAGAGCTTCTGATATGCAATGATTACCTAGTACAGGCTAGGGGAAACCATTTTCATCTTCCTCTTTTCAAACATTATTCCACTGTACTATTGACTATGCTATAGGGAACAATCCTCTACTGGCAGGGAATGAATGAGATGACCTTAATGGAGCTCTCTCACATCTAATGTCTATGACTCTTTAATTCAGTTATCCTTCAGGCATGAAAGAGCTCTCCATCATTACTCCTCACTGTCTAACTACCATTGTAACTTCAAAAAGGCCTCTCAAGTTATGTTCCACTTTTGTCTTGCTTGAACTTCTGCTTTATGTCAGTGGCTGCCACTGCTGATATAGCATTTCAACCTTGCCTGAATCACTTCCTGTTATTCCTCCAGATTGTTATTGAGAAACTTGATAAAAATGTCTCTTTCCATGATAGATGTGAAAGCATTTGTCCCCCATTTTATGACAGGTACATTTCTAGTAACACTCATTGCTGCATATTTATCTAGGTTAATATTCCAGAGACAGAAACCAAGTAGTTTATATGTATAATTTATACATAATTTTCTGCTTCTCCTGTTATTTGAAATTCAAGTTTATTGTCTTATGAATGTTTATAATCTTGAATAAGCAGAGCTCTAGGCAAAACATAACCTGATGCTGTCTTCTCTGAATCAACAGTGGAGAGTTGACAGACAAGTGACTTTGGATAAAATAGAAAAGATTTAAAGAAACAAGGAAAAAATAAGTATACTCACACAGTATTCCTTTGACTAGTGGAGTGTAGGTGGTATTAAATATGAGATATTTTTGTGTAAAGTTTGCAAATTTTACACATACAGTTATATATGTTGCTGAGTTTAAAAAAAAAAAAAAAAACTAGTGGTCCTTTCCATGATAGCTGGTTTCAGGTAATTCCACACGAGTGTGAACTTTAAAGAAAATTGTTTGCAAATAGAGGGGAAGATGCGAAAATTTTACTATAGTACTTAGATTGCTAAATTTACATTACTAATTGTTTTTTTTCTGAGCAGGTTGATACAGGTCAGCTTAGTGAACCATTCTTGGAGATGTCTTTTGGAGGGATGCAATCAGCAAGTGGAACATTTCTTTCCAACCCTTCATTTTATTAATGTACTGTCTATATAGAAGATATGGCTGCTTTCCAGTATGTGCATCTGGGTTTTATCACCAATTGATGTGTCTAGAATTGAATGATTCCATTAATTCCCTGTCTTAGCCATCTTTACCTAAGGGCTCAAGATCACTTTCTATGGCTCATATGCCCAAAACAGAAATTTAGGTTTTCTCATACATATCACATTATGGAAGACATATACTTATTCAATGTAATAAGTATTATTATAGTATAAAACTGTAAGAATACAAATATAGACATTGTTATAGGTTCATATATAGATGTAGATATAGGCAGAGCTGGCTCTAAATTAGATTTCCTGGTTTTAAGTCCTTCCTTTTACAAATTCTACTGACTCTAGTTAATTAATCTTTGTAAGTTTCAGTTTTCTTGTGGTAAAATCATCTTAGACTGGCCTCATAGGATTCTCTCTAGTAATAAATAATATCATAAAAGTGGAATTATTGGCAAAAAGTAATATACACGAGAAATGTTAATTATTGTTACATAATACACACAGCTGAAGAGTTAAACTTTGGAAATAAACTTTAATCCAGATACATGTTGCCTTCCCCATCTCACCTCTTATGATAAACACATAAACACACTTGGGCACCAATGCAAAAAACTAGCATTCAAAGCTATTCATATGCTTATAATATCAGTCAGTCAGTCAGTCTCTCTCTCTCTCTCTCTCTCTCTCTCTCTCTCTCTTTCTCTGTCTGACACACATGCACGCACACACGCACGCACACACGCACGCACACACGCACGCACACACACACACACCTCTTATTCTCCCAGAAAAAATGCCTTCCTTATGTGACTATCTGAAATGATCTCCTCTCCCTCTTTAGTATCATTTGCCTGGCTAATTCCTGTTATTTTATGAGAGTCATCTGAGATGTAAACTCTTTTTTGTGTAACTGTCATATTGTCCCTTTGATAGGAAGTGATAGAAAGTCCTTTCTTGGGTGTTTTATATTTTAAAAAGATATCATCTACAAAGTAGAATTCCAATTATTTATCAATGTGTCTATTTCTAAATGGTTTGTTAGCTAGTTGAATGAAAGGAAAATAAGTCTAAGTATATATTTATTTATATAAGTATTTCCAGAAGGTCAATAAAATTGACAAACTGCTGGCTAGATTAGGGGAAAAAGAGAAAAGACACTAATAAAATTATAAATGAGAAGTTACAATGGATACCACAGAAATACAAGGGATCATACAAGACTATTATGAAAGACTATATGCCACTGAATTCAATAACCTAGAAGAAATGGACAAGTTCTTAGATATATATAGCCTTCCTAGATTGAATATGAAGAACTGGGAAATCTAAATAGACCAATCAACAGTAAGGAAATTGAAACAATCATCAAAAACCTACCAAAAACTTAAAGTCCAGGACCAGATGGCTTCACTAGTGAATTCTACCAAACATTCAAAAATGATCTAATACCTGCTCTTCTTAAACTTCCAAAAAATTGAAGAGGCAATACTTCCTAACTCATTTTGTGAGGTTGACATTACCCTGATACCAGAACCTGGTAAGGATAACATAAAAAAAGAAAAAAAGAAAAAAAGAAAACTATAGACCAATATCTGAGGAATACATATGTAAAAATCCCAAACAAATACTAGCAAATCAAATACAATATTTTTAAAAGATTATAAATCATAATCAACTGGGGTTCATTCCAGGGACACAAGGATGGTTCAATACATGCAAATTGATGAGTGTGATACACCACATAAATAAAAGATAAAAATCATATGATCATATCAATAGGTGTAGAAAAAGCATTTGACAACATACAGCATCCATTTGTGATTAAAACACTTAATGAGTGTAGAAGGAAAGTACCTTCACCAGATTAAGGTACTTAATATCATACTTAATGATGAAAAACTGAAAGTTTTTCCTCTAAGAACAGGAACAAGACAAAAATGCCCACTCTCATTACTCTTATTCAATATAGTCTTGGAAATCATAGCTGGAGCAATCGGCAACAGAAAAAACTAAAAGGCATTCAAATTGGGAATAAAGAAGTCAAGTTGTCACTTTTTGCAGATGACATGATGTTTTATACAGGAAACCCTAAAGACATCACCAAAAAACTATTAGGAACAATAAACAAATAAAGTTGCAGGATACGAAATCAATGTACTGAAATCCATTGCGTTCCTATACACTAACAATAAAATTCCAGGAAAAAAAAAAAACCTTTTGCAATTGCAATGAATAGAATAAAATACCTAGGAATAAACTTCACAAAGAATGTGAAGGACCCATACACTGAAAACTACAAGATATTATTAATAGAAATTGAAGACGACACAAAGAAATGGAAAGATATTTCGTGTTCATGAATTGGAAGAATCAACTTAGTTAAAATGGCCAAATTACCCCAAACAACATACAGACTTAATGCAATTCCCATCAAAATCCCAATGGTATATTTTAAAGAGCTAAAGAGAATAAATAAAACAGATAAAGGTTCATGTTTTGGCCAATAAATTTAATATCAAATATTATTATATACCAAGGACATACGATGTCTAGAATTATATGCAATAATCCAAAATCCACAAAAGGATACTCACGTACTTTCACTTTAATAGTAGGTTTGAATAACTAAACTATGTTTTAAAGAGATTGAGCTATTTTTTTTTTTGATAAGTTTATAAATTTTACAGGGCATTAATTTTCAGTTAAAAATAAAGATTCAAGACTTACACCTTAAAGGTAATGCCGATTCTTAGTTATGATCCTTGATAACGAATAAAACCAGAAGAAATCATAAATAAATACCAGATTTAAATCATTTTACTAATTAATCCATGGTGATTATATGGGGACAAATCCTGAGCATCTTTTCAAAATAAACCACCTACTTTCTGGTTGAGACCAGAAAAAGAGAATGACAAAACGTAAAAAATAAGAAAGGATAAAGTATCATAAGTAAAAATGATTGGTAATCATTGGAAGTATATCTGAAGGTAAATAAGGAATATTAAACATTAAAAATGAAGAGGTAAATATGAAGCCATAAAAAAACTTTAAAAAATCCAAAAGGATAAAAGGTAAACTAGAAAGCAGAAAATAGCAAAGAAGCTAAAAATATATATATATAAAAAGGAAGATGAATAAAGTGAGTATGAATAAAGATACCACAATATCAGAATTCCAAAGTGAGACCACAGAATTGACATGGCTATAGAAACAGAAGAAGATTTTTTTAAACTGTAATTCTAAGAGACCACAATATATAAAAATAAATTGCATATATAAACATCTGTTAATATTTACAATTTAATATGAATCCTGACAGTAAAGTCATGTGTCAGAATAACAAAAAACAAAAGTAATCCCCTTATTCATATACTTCTCTGGGGTATATAAGATCACTTTCAAAAGCCTGATAATTAACATAGGGAAGAATTGTATCTGGCATTTTGCACAAACAAATTTTCAGATACCATGTCTAAATTACCTTAAATCTTAAATTTATTGAGTTTTAAATGATGGAATTTTATTATTTGATCATAAACAAATGAGACTATGATGCCACTTTTATTTTCAACTTAATGAGTTATTTATTAATGATTTCTGCACTTCTTAAGTGATGTTAGCATAATAGATCTTGATAAATTGACAAGAGAATTCTAGCTTTATACTTTTTCTCTTAGAAGAAATTTTAAATTTGTATATACTTTGCTAAAATCTCCTAATGAGGACCCAGGCAAATATTCTTTGAAGTCATTTATATTTCACCTTTTTGTGTATTAAGAGATCTTTTTGAACTGAGCCAAAAAATAAAAAATAAATTGAGCCAAATATAAACACTAATTAATCATTGCACCCCAACATCATGCTCCCTGCACATACCATCTCCTGCATTGCCTATTTCAATATAGCTAAGGGATTTGATAATTAATTGTCTGTTTAATTATTAAAGTTTTGAAATCCTAATAATTTTTACCATATATAACAGAAAAGAAGTGAATATGATGACATTAGGGATGGAAAATAAGACCTCCCTATTTGTGCTTGTCCCCACCCTCCTGTGACTGAGGCAGAAATCAGTAATACATTAAGAAAAACATCTTTTTCCCCTAAGCTTTAAAATTCCTCTCAGTCCTAAGTTCTTGACATCCACTACCAATTAGAGTGAGCATATGAGTGAAGCTGATTTGACATCTTTAATTAGAATACAAGATGCTGGATATAACTGAATTATAGATCAGGAGATCACAGGCATCTGGATAAGAAAGATCATTTAGTTAATGAAGAAATTAGTATGGTGAGTTAAAGAGAAACTAGAGAACTAAACAGACCATTTCTCAAAGAATAAGCCATGATCTAATTACAATGTAGCCCAAATAGGCTATGAAATCTAGCCAACACGTATGTGTTACTGTTATACTTAGCTAGAATCCAATATGCTTCAGATCACTACAACTGTTCTTTTATGTATTAACTCCTTTAATACTCACAGCAACCTTATATGTTGGTACTATTATCATCATCTACCTTTCTTGGATAAAGAAACTGAGGCCCAGAGAGGATAAACAACTCACTCAAGCTAAACTGGATAATCAAAGGTAGAACTGGGATTTGAACCAGATAATATGGCTTCAGAGCCTACGTCACTAATTATAAACTCTATATCTTCTACCTCCTACACAGGTCTATTAAAGGAACTAAAAAAGAACTTCAGAGTGAAAGTGAATTTTAAAGCACTGAAATGTGTGAGTTAACATCAGTAATAGACCCTAGAAACGTGTGGGGTGATCAATGGTTGGGCTTACAAACAAGAAAGCCCATTTCAGTATGTGGTATACTGTGACCACTGTATTAGTAAATGCTGAAAGTGTTAGAAGACTTTATTCCACTTAATATCTTGATTTTAACATTTTGTTATTCTAACCTCGAGAAATTGTATTTACAACAGATATTCTGCCATTTTGTCTGCCTTACCAGAAAGTCCTTGAAGGTAGAAACAACCTGTGTAACATGCTATCCTGTGCAGTGGTAAATAGATATTCTCAGATGTTTAAATGAATAAATGAGTTAATTATAATTCTATTTACAATGAGCTTTTACTCAAACAAAGTGTCTGCATTATTTTTGGAGGGAGTAGGTTTAAAGTTGTTGAGTCTCTTAGACTGTGCCAGGAAAATGTTTATATGAGCAGAAACCTCTCGAGGTCCCAGCTCCTCTCCACAGCCCACCAACACTTGCACATCCTTCTGCTATAGTAGCTGCCATCCCAGTCATGACTATACAGAAATATACAGACTATACAGGGCTGAACTCAAATGTTCCTTAATACCTGCATCTCTACTGAGTAGAAGGGAAATTGGTTATAACAGTTGCCAGAATGCAAGAAAATGACCAAAAAGCTAGACATAGGCAAACACTATTTGATTTTAAAGAAACAGGTTCATACATATATCAATAACTTAACATCAAACCAAATGAATAAAACAGTGAGAAAAGCAGTGCAGAACTGCAAGACCCTTTTCTAGAAAATCAAAACTCATCTACATTTTTTTTCCTGTTGTAGTATGCGTTTCAAAAAAAAAATTTCATGGCAGCCCTTTATCTGAGTTTACAATAATAGAAAATTCATTATTTTTCTAGTGGGAATTTTAAATTCCTGATAAGGTATAAACAAAAGCAGAGTATTTATTTTGGCAAGTTTGCTGTTATTGGTAACTTTACAGCTCCTTCAATATCAATGCCAATTGATTTGGAACTTTAATCTTCTAAAATACCATGTACTTGAAGTTGCACTATTAAGTTTGGCCAAGCAGGTGATAAAATACAGAGAAGAGCTCAGATTGACATTGAAACACAAATGAATACTATTAAAATTACTAAATTAAAAACAAAATCATAACTAAAAGCAATTATTGAGATAATCCCAGTGATATAAGCAAGCAGCATATTTGTGATGATCAGCTAGCACATCACAGTAACATATATTTGTTATATATTCATTACAAAAGTTTTAATCGTGAGTGTGGCAATTGTATCTTTAACATTTTTACTGTTTTATTTTTTTTCTAAACAAGAATGACTACAGAGTTTAAACTAGCATTTGAGATATTGCTCTAAAATAAATCTCTCCTGGCACGGGTTTATAGGTTGGACTGGAGTATATTTTAACCTCACAGTTTGGTTATTTTTATGCTATTTTAGATGTTTCTAAAATTTTTAAGTGTCAAAGCACATAAATTTCAAATGTCCCTTAAAGCCATTTAGACATTTTCTCATTACTGATGATGAGTAAAAATCATTTTTGGAGGTAGCAGTATATGGGCTTCACTATCTCATTTACCCTAGATACGAGTTTGTTTCATTCCCATTTTTTTATAGGCAATAATGCAGCTGTGCAAGGCATTTGCCAATTGTTACTCTCTTTTCTGTGTGTGTACAGGAAATGATTATGATCTAACACTCCAACACTCAGGCAGACCATTCCTCTTACCTACAAATCCCCACAGAGAACAGATACCAGATCTTTCTAAACATTTATGAATTCCAGTATTCTCCAGCACTTTCCCAGTTATCCAACTGTGTGTTGAGTCCACAGTAATATAAAAGATCCTGGAACAGCACTCTTCAAGCTCCCTACTCACTCCCCTGACACACAGCAAGATATTCATGTGCTCAATACACTATGAATGTGAAATGGGATTGGTGTTATTCCTCTATTTCCCCTGCTTTTCACTCAAGGGAAAATTAGCAAATGAAAATGAATAGAAGTAAAATTACTACAAAAAGAGTTCAATTATAATCTAGTTTATATTTTAAGTACCCTCTAAGATTTATTATATTTTGGAAATATTATCCCTGGGGAGCTTTTGTGAGGAACAGGCACAGTTGCAAGATGGGGTGAGTTGGGATGGGGTATAGTCTCCAAAAGCCATACTCAGCAGTAGATACCAGCAGGATACTCAATGACTTCTGCACAGAGCCCAGAAATGTTCCAGAGCACTATGATTCCTACCAAGATGGAGAATGAGAGAGGCTGAGAACTACACCTTCCAAAATCAACTCCAGAGAAACTACGGGGAAAAAAAAACATGGTAAGATAAATTCCACTAAAAAAAGTTTAAAAAAAAAAATAGAAACAAAAGTAAATAAAAACAAAACAAACAACCCCCCCAACAAGTCTTGGGGAGACTGAAGGCTGTGTTGAACTGTTGTGGATATTAAGAGTGTACAGAGGAGAGTGGCTGCAGAATGGGCAAAGAGTAAAATGAGGTGACAATAAGAGGACTGGTTTGGGAAAAGCTTTTAAAATTCTTCATTCTGCTGCTCCCCAGTCCACCCCCTTAAGATATTCTTATTCCATTCATTTCAGGAATTAGGTGTGCCAGGCTATATCTTCTAATACAGAGGCCTTTGGCATAAAGGCAAGGAACACGATGTAAGGGTGAAGAGCTGTTGAAAACAGATGTGAACTGAGCAGTTCTCTTTGGGTGTTCACTCCTCTGCACTCCCAATCTCCTTGTAAACTATGCGAACTGCCTTCTCCAGTGGGGTTTTTGCTTAGTGATTAAAGATTTGAAAACTTGCCAGATTATTTCTCAGAGGTGATATCAAATGGAATTGATCAAAATTTATTTTTTTTTTATTTGATGAAGCTCTCTGTCCTATTATTAAAATCACCAGGACTGACAGAATCAGGCCTGGTCTTGGGCCCTTCCTCAATACACGTAACCAAAGAAAGAAGCTGATATTCCTAGAAGTACAGGAGTTTAGAAGCTCAAAAAGTAGCACCATAGACTTTCAAAGAGTCCCTTACTTCAAAAGAAACAAAGTGAATACCATATACTATCTAAATCAAAATTATTGGAACACAGGAATTAATAATTTAGAATATATATTATAAATATTTAAAAGATAAAGGAAGATATTAGCACTATGAAAAAAATTAATCATAAATAAAATAAATTGTAGTACTGGGTATAAAATATACTAATAGAAATGAGGAATGAATACATCAATTAAAGTCAGTAATACACAAGACAAGTAGGAGAAGAAATCCAGCCTGAAGGTGGTAAAAACACAGGGAGTTAAAAGAGCAGATTGAAACTCTAGCTAAGAAGACATAAGAAAAGAATGAAGAAACTAAAAAATATGTAGCATTAAGAGCTAAAAAATATTAAAGATAGAACTTATACTGTTAGAATACACACTAGACATCCTAAAAAGAGAAAATTAAAAATGAATATGAGAAAAAAGATGGGGAAAATGGATAAAAATCTAGTCTTAAAGATAAAAGAGACCTGAGCTTAAACTGTCAGACAGGAGAAAAAAGGAAAAATATGTATTTAGACATGCTATGGAACATTTTTAAAATATCAAAGAAAAAGAAAATTCTAAATGCTTATAAGAGAAAAATCAGATTACCTCTAAAAGAATAGGAATCAGAGTGGCATCAACATTGTCACATTTGACCCTAGATGTATGTAGAAAATGGAAACCTTTAGCGTTGAAGGAAAATAATTTTGAACCAACTTTTCTATGTGTAAAACTAATTTTCAATCATAAAATGTCACAAATCATTTTTCACGTGAAGTAAAATACTCTTAAGAGGAAATACTAAAACTAAAGACAAGAAATATTATTAGTGTTGTGTGAATTAAGAGTGTTTATTTTGATGAAGTTTATTGGTGTTTATAATAAAGAGCAAAGGAAAAATGAAAATTATATATATGTATATATAAACACACATACACAGATATGAAACTGAATTAAAGACAAAGAGCTTTAGGTAATAGGGAAAAGAGAGGGAAAAGGGGGAGGCATAAGAGAGGACTAAACTATTTGAACTAAAGGAGGGAAGATATAAATAATGATATATTTAATAAGGTGGTAGCAGTAAACAATCATGAATAGGGATCTCAATAAATAGCAACAACCTAAGAAACAAAGTTACTAACCCTTACATCCATTGAAGAAAATGTTGTGTATCAAAAGTAAAAAAGGGGAGATAGAAAACCAAAAGATTACAATAAGTTGAATATATAAAGAAAGATTTCAAAGAAATCCTAATAATTTTATAGTAAAAAGTGTTACATCACTTATTAAAACAAATGCAGTCAAATGTGGTTTTTTAAAAGTAAAAATACAGTTTGAAGATTGAGTCAAGTGTTAACTAAAAAGATTAAAAGATTCAAGAAAAAAGGTTAACTAAAAAATGCAAATAAGATTAAAAACAAATAGAAAGTAATATATTAAAAATATATGAAAAGAGCTGGAATGGAGATATAAATAATTGACATGAATAGATTTTTAAGACAAAGATATCAGAAGAAACAAGGAACATGTGTCATATATAATAAAAAGTAGCAGTGAACAAAATATAGCCATTATAAATACACACACACACACACACACACACACACACACACACACAAACCTAACAGTACAGTCTCAAAATATCAGCTAGTAGAATTATGCAGAAAAGAGATAAACCAAAAATTATAATCAAGGATTGTATTATATATTAGAAACTGATCAACCATATAACAAAATATACACAGATGAAGATGAAAATATAACCTATACAATTAATTGACTTTGTACTAGGTATTTAACATGCATTATTTAATGTACTATTTATTTCTCACAAAATTTCTGTAAGTAATATATTTTTATCTCTATTTTACAGATCAGGAAATAAAGTTTAGAGATGCTGAATAATTTGCCCCAATTATAGACCAGTGAATGGAAGTTCTGGCATTAAGAATACCCCCAGTATCTAATCAGATATCAATCCCAGCTGCCTCTTGACATACCAATCTCATTAGAGAAAAATAAGACCTCCAGTATGCACACACACTCCCAGTCGACCTTCTGTGTCGGTACTGAACAAGCTGGGGAATGGGAACAGTATCATTGTCACCAGGAAAAAAGAGTCTCATAGACTTGAGGCAAGTAGACAAGAGAGGCATATTATGGGGCTGGGACTGAAGAGCATGGGTTTAGAGGATCCTTATACTGAGGTTCTAAAGCCTCGCTTTATTAGCTTTGTGACCTTAGGTGAGTTACTTAACTCCCCTAAGCCTAAATTTCTTCAATTGTACAGCAGATATAAAATGTAAACCCTCGAAGAATTGTTTTAAAGATTAAATAAAATAATACATATTAAGCCAGTACCTGCCTCCAAGTAGTTACTAAGTAAATAAAAACAAAAATAAAATTTGTATAACTATTACTTGGCAAGAGTTATTGATAGAACTGGCAGCGGCTTAAGTAGAAGACTTGTATTAGTTGGTCTCTACCTAACAAGGTCATTCCTGCAAGAGCCAGGTGGTATAGAGTTTCCTTCAAGTCTCCTTAGTAGGAGATGGAGGAATGCCCTGTATCTCTTCGGAAAAAAAGACTGCAAGTCTAAATTATGCTTATTTGAGCTCTTGGATGAGGAAAGGGTGGGGCTTAGTACAGCAATTTAATAACCCTGTTTCATACCCACCTATGGACACTATATATGGGGAAATCCACTGAGCAGAAGATCTGATAGTGCAAGAAGTTTCTGGTCATCATTGTCTCACAGTACAACTGAATAGTAATAAAAATAAGAAATGCTGGCCTTGAGAATCTAAGTTTATTTATGTATCTTAATATAAACATACAGAACAGAATATGGTAAAGGGTTACTGCTGAATTTCAGTAGTATTAATAGAAACTGGGAATTGTGAAGCAGTGTCTGTCACCTTGATGCCTAGGAAAAAGATTACATTTGTTCTCAGTGTGTGGCCTGTGGACAGCAGCATCAGCTAGAGCAAGAAGCTTGTTAGAACTGCAGAATATTAGTCCGAACCAGGCCTGCAGTTTCAGAGTCTGCATTTAACAAGATTCACAGATAGATGAACCATAGCATTTTAGAGTTTGAAAAACAACTGGGATTTACAACTGACCCTTGAACAGTGCAGGAGTTAGAGCACTGACAAGGCCCACCCCCTTGCAGCCGAGAATCCATGTATAACCTTTGACTCCCCCAAAACTTAACTATTAATAGCTTGCTGATTGAAAGTCTTGCTGGTAACAAAGTGTCGATAAACATATATTTTGTATGTTATATGTATTATATACAATAATGTAAGCTACAGAAAAGAAAACATTAAGAAAATCATAAGGAAGAGGAAAATACATTTATAGTTTTGTGTTGTATTTATCAACAATGTAAGTTTATATCATCTCTTTAGGCTGTGAGTTTCATCTATGAGTTTTTTCAAAATTATTCATTGAAAAAAACTACCTATAAATGGACCCAAGCAGTTCACACCTGTGTTGTTCAAGGGTAATCTGTATTGAGTTCTGATATATGATCTCAGG
Organism: Eidolon dupreanum; assembly: GCA_028627145.1. Lineage (NCBI taxonomy): Eukaryota > Metazoa > Chordata > Mammalia > Chiroptera > Pteropodidae > Eidolon > Eidolon dupreanum. Next base: position 56,070,279 of record CM053510.1, on the reverse strand, counting down.
AAGCAGATGATCAAGGCTGTGGGAGTAATCCAGGTGAGGAATGACGGTGATCTGAACTAAGATCGTGAGGGAAAGGGGTAGATGGATTTGAAAATATTTTGTACTTGTAATTGATAGACTTTGGTAACTGGTTATAATTAGGACAAGTACTAAATGGAACTATAATAAAAAAATAAAAACTGATTGTCTTCTCAGAACATCTCATGGTTTTCCTCTTCCTCTTCCCATCCCCCAAAAGGAGAACTATTACATTTAGAGTACAGTGTGATTTGAGGCCATTTTGTGTGATGAACAAACAAGTTATAAGATTAGCTTCCATATAACATCATTTTTTAAAAATTTGTCTCTGGACAGTTTAGTCTCTGAAATCACTTAACTTTATGTGATTAGAATACAATGTCTTTGAAGCTGCCTTTCCTTTAGAAGCTAGCCTTTTATCATAGAAAGGCCTAATGTTGGATTACAACTACTCTGCTCTAGACATTAAAACAAATTTCCCCAGTTTATAATTTCTATCTTCCCTTGTTTCCTCTTACGACAGAGACAGCAAAATATAAAATATTAAAATAATGGTGTTGGATTAGGTTAAAAAAATGTGATCAATCACTTAATCCTGCAATTGGTTCCAGACAGTAAAATCCGACTAATTCTAGGCAAAATGACTTTTCAGGTGTCAGAGATTCCATAAAAGGAGTTGCTGCAGAATCTTACATTAATAATACCTAAGTGATTTCCCCCCCAGATCATGTCCTCTATATATGTCCCTCTAAAATCTGTGTTAAGAGTAAATGTTGCTTTCTTTCTATATATGGCATGACTGTGTAACTGGTACTTGATCAGCCCTCCCACTGTAAACAAAAGAACATGGACATGATATAGGGAAAAAGAACATTCACACAGTGAACAATAGGCAGTGCTGGACTGTCAGCTCTGAAAGAAGAAAAGTTAGCAAAGTCCTTTGAGCACCAGGTAGGTATTATGCCTCGAGGCACTTCCCACTCTAGGTGCAAGGAGGAGGAATCTAAGCAGAGCATAGTAGTCTCATGATCCAATTTCATACTTATATTTATTGTAAAAAGACTGAACACTTTTCCCTTAAAATTTGGATTTAGGCATGGATATTCACAGTTAACATTCCAACTTAAAATCACACTAGAGGTCCTGGGTAGTACAATTATGCACACAGATTGGAAAGGAGAAAATAAAACTGTTTTTATTTGTCAATAATAATTTACACAGAAAGTATTAAAAATCCTATAAAAATCCTGCTAAAATTATAAGTAAAATTAACATGATCACAGGATACAAGGCTAATATAAAACATTGATTTATACTTCAAATTGTTTTGTTAACAAATAACTGAAATTTCAAGTTAAAAATGTAATTTCATACAGCATTAAAATTATGATGACTTAGGCATAAATTTCACATGTATAAGATCTTCACACTAAAAATTACAAAACATTGCTGAGAAAAATTTAAAAAGATCAAAATAAACAAAATACACGATGTTCAAAAACACTCGCTATTGTTAAGACAATTCTCTCTAAAATAGATATTAAGTTCATATATATTCCACTCAAAGCCAATTGTGAAAATTGACAAGTTGCTGTTAAAATGTATGTAGACATGCAAAAACAAAGGATAAGCAAAATAATTTTGAAAAAAAAAAGTTAGAGAACTTATACTATGTCATTGCAGTACTTATTATAGAACTGTAGTAATCATGATACTGTGGTACTGGTGTAAGAATAAACATATAGATGGGAAAGGACAAAGAACCCAGGGAACCCACATGAATTTTCAAAAAGGTGTGAAAGTAATTCTATGGGAAAAAATGGTTCTGGATAGTCATCATTCAACAAATGATGCTAGATTTCCTCTATAAACAACAAGTGTTGCATAGGTAATTAGAATAAGTGACTCTCAATCCCTAGTATAAAAGCTAAAAATATAAAACTTTTGTTTTATAACTTTAGTTTCAGTATAACTAAAACTGAACTTTTAGTAGTAACACTTTAGTTTTAAACTAGTAAAAATTTAGTTTGAAAATTTAGTTTTAGTATAAATGCTAAAGATATAAAATTCTTGGAGAATGTATAGTAAAAAAATATATATAAACTTAAGATATGAAAGGAATTTTTTAGACAAGACACAAAAGCACTTAACTATGAATGGGAAAAATTTACAATTTGGATTAATCAAATTTAAAATTTAGCTGCTCTTCAAAAGACATTAATCAAATAATAGTAATCTGGCAAAGGACTTGTATCTAGAATATATAAAGAACTCTTATGATGGAATAACAATGAGTCATTGATTTCCATTTAACAGTGGACATAAGACTTAAACTGATACTTCACAGAAGATACACAAATGTCCGATAAACACACAAAAAGATTCTCATCGTGAAAATTTCAACTATAATGAGATTCTACTACATATTCATTAGAATAGCCAATATTAAAAGACTGACCATACCAAGTCTTGGCAAGTATATGGACCGACTAGAGCACTCATGCATTGCTTTTGACAGCGTGAGATAGTGTAACCACTTTGGGAACAGTTTGGCAGGATCTTAAAGAATTAATCATGTGTTTAACATATGTAGTGCTCAGTTTTCCTTCCAAGAAAGGACACGTGATCCAGTTGTAAGGAGTGGTTTAGTTAAAGCTCTATAATGGCCTGTCTTAGCTTTCAATCTGAGATCATGCTATTACCAGTGTGGCTCCCAACCAATGACTGAGCAAGGAAGTAATATAAGGGCCTAGTCATTTCTGTACAATATGAGTTTCTTTTGATTGGTGATCTTTGATATGGAGCTCCCTGTTGGGCTATCAGAGAACTTTTCAGGTCTACATTACTGTCTGATATCTTTCCCCACCAATCCTTTTTCACTTCTTTTTCTTTTTATAGGTGTTACACCCCAATGAAACTTTTGAACTCCTAAAGCCCTGAATCTGCTTCCCAGAAAACCCAAGATTACCTCTCTGCTAGAGAGGAGTAAAGACTCCATCCTGGTGACATGCACCTGTCACAAGGTGGCAGTTCAGTTGTTAAAACTTTCATCTATTATGAGCTAGAGTGATGCTGGTGGAGGAGAATGTACCATTGCACATGATAATGGAATCAGATGGTTGTTACCCAAGTTGCCTTGATGCCTTACAGTCAGATAATTAAAACCTGACAACAGTTAAACTGAGGATGAGAATCACAGAAGATGAGAGTTCCTTTGGTAGCTTACAAAGGAACCTTCATTTTAGGCAGTGAATGAGCTTAAAACAACTGAAGATCAAGACAGTTTCATACTCATCCAAGGCAGATATTATTCCAAAATTATTTGGAAAATCAGGGATCCTGACACATAGGATGGAAATATTTGGTTGGATGACCCCAAATATTTATTTCCCCGGTTTCTCTAAACATTATGGGCCTGTAGAAGTGGCCATCCATGCCTATTTAAGCTAGTACGCCCCCACCTATGCAGAAAAATAATACATAATTATTTCACCCTAATGACAAAAGGTGCCCCCACCTTTCCTGGCTGCTATCACTATAACCCTATTACCAAGGTGAAATCACAGTATAACACATCAGGGACAAGCTGTGCCTAATAAAGGAGACAAGGGACCTCATGCCAAAGATGCTTTCTTTACCAGAAAATTCAACCTGTGATATCATATAATCGAGGAATTCCATCCCAAGGTATTTACCAAAGGAGATTAATAACTGAATTCTCTGAAAAGCAGATGCCAAGATGTATTATACGTACAAGAGACTTATTGGAACATACGCGTGTAAAAGGTAAAGGTGGATTTGTATGGTGAGAGCCTTCAGAACATGATACAGGTCTGACACCTGTGGGAAAAAAAGAATAAAGGATGGATTCATAGGAATAATCTTACAGCATCGTTTTGAGAAAGACTGCCTGGCTGATGGGATAACCTAAGAAAATATGGCCTGCTAGAGAAAACTTGCATTGGCTCAGCTGGGATCTTAGTCACTGGCTAGGAATAACCTTGGGGAAGCAGTACTACCACTGCAGCAGATCAAAGGTGTGACATTGGAGACTTCCAGGCAACTGTGCTCCCTGGAGTATGCTATCTTGACAGGATATATAAGCAGCACAATTACATGGTCATAAAAATAACATAGGAGAACTGAACACAAATGTTCATAGAAGCTTTATTCCTAATAGCCCAAAGCAGAAAAATCCAAATGTCCATCAATAGGCAAATGGTTAAACAAATATGACGCATCCTTACAATAAAACATGATTCAGGAGTAAAATGAGACATATCACTATGTGTGGCAACATGAAAAAATCTCAAAACTTTTGTGAGTGAAGTATGCCGAGAAGATGGTGTACTATATAATTCTGCTTACAAGGAGTTCTAGAACAAACTAAATTCATATGTAGTTAAAGAAATTTGATCAGTAATTACCTGAGGCAGGAGTTTCAGGGGGATTGATTACAATGGGTCAGAAGAGAACTTTTGGTGGTGATGAAATGTTCATTAAGGCCATGATTACATGGATGTATACATTTGGTAAATTTATCAAGGTGTACTCTAAAATGGTTGTATTTTATTGTACATTTTATTGCGTATTTAATGATTTTATATATATTGTAGAAATTATATATCTATAAAGTAGATTTTTAAAATAAGCTGCTACTTAAATAATCCTATATTAGGAACATCCCTTATTTTTCTATATCCTCAATTAAAAATTCAATTCAATATAAATGTCTAGGAGGGACTACTGGGTCATACTTCCCATATGGCAACATTTTAAAAAACCACAACTTTTAAAGTACATATCATTATTCTTAACCTAGAAATGAACTATTGGAGGCTCAGCAATATTAGTTATCTTGCTTGTAAACCCCACAGCTCCCGTGGGGTACAGGCAAATCCATGCAATGCCAAATTCTAAGCTCTTCTAGTGTCCTCTATTACCTCATATTTTGATGGCATAAAATAAAGCCAGAAAACCATTCCCACCATCAGTTTACATACTGGCTTGAGTATGATTAAAAAAAAAACTAAATCTGATAATATTCAAAAATGCTTATAATTATTTTGCTACTCAACTCTGTAATTTAAGTGACCCATTACATAATTAATAATATTAATAATAATAATACTCTACTGTAAACTGATGGAACTCTATTCTCCTCAGTCTATTAATAAACTCATAATATAGTTCTTACATTGTTTCATCAGCTATTTTCAAGAGTCACAATACATTAAAGAGAGTTACAAAGTTAATAGAAATAAAATGGATTTTCAGAGGAGATTTGAAGATAGTTAAAGCTATTGATTCAGAAAGACAATTGTGTGTTAAAATGCTCTAGAGAAGATTAGGGATGGCTGCCTTTGTATACATGCGTCAAAAAGGCAAGCACCCAAAAGATAAATGATACTAAAAGGAAAATACAGATCAATACAGTGGGAATTAAAAAAAAAATCAAGAAGGCAATTTAAAAATGGATTTCAGAGTAAATAGGAATCAAGTGATTTATACAAACTAGGGTAATGTGTATGTATTTGTTCTTAGTTCTAGTGAAGAAACTAAATAATGCTACAGGTATTATGGCTCACATATAAAATGAAACAAAACAAAAAAAGCAAAAAAATAAAAAAAATCCCTTTTCAGTACAGATAACTTAAGTAAGAGTGTCAGAATGTTTATACTGGCTGGTGCTTCAATCACAGGTACTGCTTTATTTTTCAGTTACCACACCATTAAAGGGCTAAGACTCTATTACTCATTATAACTGAGAGTACATTCATTGTTTTGTCTGGGATTTCAGGCTCATATAAGAATTTCCATTGACATTAAGGTGACATTAAATTTACATTTAATTGCACCTGTATGTATACTATGGTCTGAATTTTTGTGTCCCCCCAAATTCATATGTTGTAACCTAATCCCCAGTGTGATGGCATGGGACATGCTATTAGTCCAATCATAAATAGTAGTTCCTTATATTTTTGTTAGACAACATCAGTATAATTGGCTTTTATCTTGCCCTCAAAAATGATTCATTTAGTGTATACTGTACTGCTATTTACTTCTTTTGTTTTTTAATGACATACATTTGATGAACATAACTATTACTGTTATTGAAAAAATATCTCAGATTACATGATCTCTTTATAGCTACAGAAAATATTTTATCACATATAATAGGGTTACTTGACTTCTGGGTACAAAAGTTCTTTATTTTTCACTCATCTCTCTATTCCACAAAGAAAAGTTATGCTAATATTATCTATCAGATTCTAAAATACTCTTCAAATTTTTTCAGACATAAAATCTTATAGAAATAACTCAGCCCATAATGTGTGACCTTATCCTCTTACTCTTCTGTTGGCTCTAAAAAGTTGGCTTTTCATTCAACAGGTACTGTAAAGTCAGAGACTCATGTTTGGATATTAGGCTACTTTTTGTTTATTTGTTCTGCTTTTTTTTTCCCCTGATAATAAATTCTCTGCTTTGATGCATGACCATTACCTCCAAAAATGATGAAGTCTGATATGGTCTTTTTGCCTACCTTATGTAACTTTCTCTTTAGTGCCCCTGTCAGGAAACAGAATTCTGGAGTCAAATTAAGTTTCAGATATTTCTGAATTCCATGGCCCAATGCTGTGAGAAAATAACATTTCAATTCCACATCATAATAATTCTCAATTTTCCACATCCTCAAAAAAGTACTAAGTGATAGAACTAAGGCCAAAGAAAGACATAACTGAATTAGGTTTTTACTTAATATAGAGTAGAAGTAACATTCTTGATTATTTATGAATAAGACCTTAGAAAGGGGTTCTCTAAGCCTAAATTTCCACTGAGGAACCAAAAAGAGAAATTAAAAATAAAAGGTATCAGGATATCTAAGTGAGTATAAAAGACACCCCAACATGTGCAAAACCTTCAGTGGATTAAAAGGAAAGAGAACCTGTTCTGGTACTCTTGAATTTCCTCTTCAATTCTAAGACTGCAAAAGGACTGAAAGAGTAGAGCAAGGGATGACTGATAAAGAGATTTCTTTGGAGAAAGCAGTCATGGTAGTTGGAGACTCAAAGTTTACCTCACTCAACCCCACTAAAATGTTGGGGAAAGGAAGGTCACAATGTACCTCAAGGTGGACTCCTAGAACACCGAATTGTATATATTGCAGTTGGAATACACAGAGGACTAATGTCTGCCTCCTGCCTAAAGAAGGCATGGCAGCAGTACTTGAACATTTTATTACTATCTACTAGAAAAACTATATTGTAATAGAAAGGTAAAGACAGGAAATTTCAACAATGTGATAGATCTACTCTTCCAGGGTTCATTGAGGTAAGGGGTGTCTCAGTATTTCTAAAGAATGAGCCATAGAACAAATGAGAGACAAAGCCAATGAGAAATAATCAATAGGGCTGCCTGAAGGGTCTAGAAATTTCAGCCCAAGAACGTTGGAATTTTATCGTTGGTTTTCCATGAGTGGGGGTAGGATCAAGTAACCACCCAGGATAGAGATGCATTCCCGTTGTCTAACGAACTTCTGGTGGTGAAGTTTAAACAGGAAGCTTCCTAAGAGCACAAAGAATACAAAGCTAGATTACAAAGTACTTAGTTAAAGTAAAAGCTGTGTTAATGCCTTAGCTATCCTCTCTCTCCTCAGTTTTAATACTGTTATTCCAAAAATAACATTATGAATGATAAAATTAAAGGGAGAGGAAATTGGCCCACTTCTCAGTACAGGCTTCTGGGCTGAGGAAAGGAAGATTTAATGCTAAGTTGTAATTTAAACTATAAATGGAACTGCATATTATAATTTCATAACTGAGGGTGTATTGTGTTTTTCTATTTATGGAAAATAAGCATTGACTATATGGGCCTGTTAATGAGCAGTGAAGATGGCCTCCACTGAATTAAATTTAAAGTAATAGTGGAATAAACAGATAGATTATATTTTTGTTATAAGACATACAGCATGGTAGTTTACCATACTACTTATACTTATCATGTGCCAAGAAATATACAAATGTTATTTCATTTACTACTTCACACTTGACCTGTGTGATAAATATTATGTCCTATCTTACAAAACAGAAAAATAAATTCAAACATGTTAATCAAGTTGTCCAAGAATACGTCCCAAATTTTGGTACCATTTTATCAGTTAGTTTATTGAACTTTTAGAAATGTACAATCATTTTTAATGGAAAATTTACATTTAATCGCTATTTTTTGGTGGTTAGTCCACACTAAAATATATTAAAAAGTATGTGGTTAGCATACAGTAAAAACAGAATCTAGGAAATATATTATTACAACGAAGGAATAGAGGCATTAAGACTGTGAACTTTGAGAAGGAATTTATCTATGCAGATGGACTCCCCAAGCCTAAATTCAAAACTAAAATCTAGTAGCCATTTGCTAACAGAGGACTCTCAAACACTCTGCATTCTGGGAGGAATCATAGATTGGACTTGTAACCACTTAACCAATAGGCTATATACAACCTGCCCTTACCAATTAGAACTGCACAAATTGAACCTTCCTTTTGCATCTACATCAGCCAGTCTGACTGATGAGACCTGAAGTCCTCATTTGCCTAAATGGACCCAAATATGAACCTGGGTGGGAACTTTAAAGAGTCTCTCCTTTATCTTGGCAGGATACACTTTCAATTTTCACTGGTTTATAAAATATTTGCTTAAATAAATCCTCTCCTTTTTTTTTCACCAATACTCTTTAATGAATTTTTGTTCATAAGACTACATAAAAAAGGAAATAAAAATTTTTTATCTTGATTGGCCAGGGTACATGTGACTGTTATTTTTGTCTGCTCTACATCCATTTCCCAGATGTCTCTGCTCTGCTTTGTTTTGCAAGTCTCATTCCCACAAACTACATTTCTCAAATTCTCTACTTTCTCCCCAGTATCTTTGAGCAAAGGAGGGACTGATGGAAAATTGGAAAACAGAAATAAAGTCAGTATATCATTCCTTACTCATCCTCCTCCACCTGCTTTAGGTAGGGCTTCATGAATGTGGAACCTGTACGGTCACACAGAACATACTCAGAGGGTATCATGATTGCTTAATATTCTGTGATTATCAAGAAGTTTTTAATAATTTTACCTTTGAACTTCTGTTTTGCAAGCAAAGTCCAATGGGACAATGGAGCATGCACGTAAAAAGAGGAGATAAGTACATTATGTGTGTCCACCATTCCTAGTCATTCCATTCACGTGTAGTGTTGTGATACCTCATAAGCACTGAATTCAACTGGACTCATAATGGACAGGTCAGCATATGGACAGGAGGTCAAAAAAACTCAAGGTAATTAAGTACAAGACAAATATTATGGAAGCTGCCCACTTTTATAATATACTGGTAGAATGTACACATACCAGGAAGTAAAATAAAAACCACTGCATTCATTTTCTGTAGCCTTTCCTCAGTTCTAACAAACTACCTATGCGTGTATGAGCTACAAAATATGAACTGTATAATTTTGGTGATTCCACATACATGTTAAATACTCATATTTGCATTTAAAAATAGCATTGCACAGTATAAAAATGAATGGTAAAACTTACACTAATAACATTTTAATTTTTCTTTACCTAGAACAAAAAAGCATGATAAGTTGAGAAACCACACAAGAAAGAAAAAAAATATATAATTTATATTTGTAATTGAGCTTCTTTTCCTGCCTTTGAACAAAGGGCACACAAATTTTATTTTGTATTGGGCCCTCAAATTTTGTAGCTATCTCTATTCAGGTAGTTTCTCAGGCACCAGTTGCATATCTTCTGTGGTTCCAGTTCCTACAGAACCTGTTCTTGTTTCCAGCTCTTTTAGGGATGCCCTAGTTTCAAAATGTCACCTGGTAGTCCTAGCAATAAGACCCTTTGGTGACTTCTGAGGTGGTCCTCCTGCAAGATTCTATCCTCTGCCAGAACAAAGCCCTAAGTTATAATAACTTAACCTCCTAGAGTGAATTGGGATCTACCTGTGGAGCTGAAGTTTGAGCACAATCACACCTAAACCCTATGACTTGAGTTTGGGGTGAAAGGGAGATCCCCAGAGGAAGAGAAAGTTACTGTTTTGCCAAAAGAACAACAGTATTGTAGCAAAATCAGCCACATCTCAGACTATGAAATGGATGCTGCAAGGAAAATGACTAATTTCTTGTTCAAAGGGGGAAAGAATGCCAGGCACACAGACTAGTTTTAGTAACTGCCTGAAAAAGAAATATGCAACATGGAGGCTTCCCTGTCCTGTAATTCTGAAAGCACCGCTGCTAGAGGTTAGGTGGAATACAACCCAGAAAGAATCAGGGGCCACTCTGGTAAGGGGTTGTATCACAAAAAGATTGCATTTTCGTAAATTGTTTTTGTTATTCCTGAACTCTCCTTCAGTGAGAGCTCCTTAAATGCTACCAACTTTGCATGCCACACAGAAGGTGATAGTATGAAAATAGATTTCCAGAGGCTTCCAGGACCCTTCCCTGAGCCCAGATGTTTGCTGCAGAGGATATTGTGTCTAGATAAGTGGTCTCACAGTAGATTAGCAGCAACTATGGCCATGACAAAGCATTTTGAGAAGAATTCTGCACCAACAAATCTGAGGGTAATTCCTAAATACTCTAGAGGTAATTGGCTGGAATACTCTCAGAAGTAGCTGCGGGTCCCCTTGAGGGAAAGCATCTCCAGCAACTAAGCCAATGAAACTCATCGTCACTACCATTCAAGTTATAACTACACAAAGTGTAATAGCCTAGCAAAGAACAGAAACTAACTAAATGTGAGTGACCTAGTTGTTTCTAAAACAGTAAACTTGCTATGTCCTCAAAGCTTAAGGATTGATAGAGGTGATATTACTTGACAGAGTGATATTTTGTATTATAGTTTGAATCAACCAAATATTCATAAATACACTATTCTTTGTATTGACAGTAGACGTGTTCTTTATGCAATTTAATTATTTCTATATTTGAAAGTGCTTTCCCATTCGTTATCTCATATAATCTTCCCAAATATGAAAAATTAGGTAGAACCAGAATTAATAGCCTTACTTTATAATTCAAAAAAACAGAGGTCTAATGAGGTAACCAGAAAACTTTGAGATGGAAAAGAATCTAGACAGAAAACTTTCAGATCTATAAGATATATGTCTAATTCAGATTAAGAATGCCTCAGGTAAACCTAGTAGCATGAAATAGGATATCAGAAAATGACCATAAACTTCATTTTAATTACTATCCTTTGATGCAAAAAGTATCTTGTTTTGTCCTAAATGTGTTCAAATTATCAGGCATAGGAAACATGTAAACCAAAAGTAAAAGAAATTTCAATGTGTTTGAAAGACAGAATTAAAAACAACAATAAAGGGGAATTTAAACATATTGCAACATTGATCTTAGGTTGCATCCCTGAGAAACAGACTCTAAAATGGCATACTTTTTGCTATTTACTGAGCGAGTAAAGAAACCAAGTTAAGCTATGGGAAAGCCAATCAAAGACATGGCATTAGGAGAAACGTAGTGTCACTTTGATGTAAGGTGGACCTAAGGAGTGCGAATTGTGCTACAAAGTTTGTCTCCTTTAGAAGTAAGGCAGCGGACCCACTATATCTGGCAAGGTGGTTCTTATAAGCTAAAGACACTTCACAGAAGATGGTGCAGGTCTGAGATGTTAGCAACCAACATCCATACATGGGGAGATGGGTATACCAGCTGCAAAGGCGTCTGGGAGGATCCCCAACAGCTTCAATATTTCATATGTTTTCAATAATTAAAAATTCACTTAATGGAAGTTACAGTAAATACTCCTATTTCTCTATTTAGTCATTGATTTTTCTATGCTAAATTTTCAAGCTTTAAAAAAAGTATTGTAATATAAGAATGAGTATTGTACAGAATCCACTGGAAAAATAAGTATATGATTTAAAATATTTAAGAGCATTTTAAGAATCATCTCATTCTTAATTTGTGATAATTTTTGAAATTCCGTTAACTTCATTCCAGCATAAAAACATAAAATGCAAGATTCGAAGCATAGATAATTAAGCATGTTTGGTGTAATCAAGTGAAATCATATTTATTACACGCTTTCTGGGAAATTTAGATATTATTTTTAAAGCACATGCAGAAGCCTACACTTATAATCAAGGCTTAAAAATAATTAGAGAAACAAAAAAACTTTATGAAGAGTCATGAATTTAAGAGTTATTTAGAAAACACAAACATTCATTCCAAGAACAAATCAAGAATGATCAAGGAAATTGTCATTATTTCACTAAATTCCCTATCTAAACATAAAATAAAATGGAAAAAACATGTAAATGTTTTCATAGAAATGATTATCAAGCATATAAAAAACAACAAAACAAATTCATATCTTTATATATAGTCTAATTAAATTTAAAGATTTTAAAGTCATATCCATGGTGATTTAAAAATAATTTAACAACTAAAGGAAGTATGAGATGAACAATAAATTCCAAAATGAATTTTAATTCTTTTTAGATGGAGGAAAAGTACACAAATTCTACTTAAACAGATGGGAAGAACTTCAGAGTTAAAGAAAATTTCAGATTGCTGAAAGAGAATCTTTCATTCATTTATGATCTAATTTGATTAATGATAATTGACAACATGCACTGTGTCAGGCATTTTGCTAGTCTTTGGAATATGCATGAGTGACAAAATAAAACACCTGCCCTCATAGAACTGACTTATTTTGGGTGGACAAAAAAAATAACAAAGCAAATATGTTAGATGATGATGAAAGCACTAAGACACATAAAACAAAAGAAGTATAGACAGTGGAGAGAAGAATGGAATAATTTTAAGTAGGGTGGCCAAGGAAGACTTCATTGAAAAGGTGACACTGGATAAGTTTAGCAACATGTTATGTATCTCTATGAAGACAGGGCTTTTTAAGCACAGGAAACATCAATGGCAAGTCTCTGAGGTAGGATTATGCCTATCATCCTTTGAACAGTGAAAAACTGGGTGGCTGAGTTGAGCTGGTAGACAAAAAGCAAGATAGTTGCCTTAGAGGGTAAATGGGAGGGCACTGAAAGACATTGTAAGGAGTTTGGCCTTTTACTTAAATATAAAAGCTAATGGAGGGTTTTGAACAGGAGAGTAATGTGATTTGACCTATATTTTAATATGATCACTCTGGCTGTTGAGTGGAGAAGAGCAGCAAAATTTTAAGACCAACCAGTTAGAAGACTTTGGTGAAAAATCTAGTTGAGAGAGAGGACTAGAGCAAGATGGTAGCAATAGAAGTAGCAAGCAGTGGTCTAATTCTGAATATATCTTTAAAGAAGTATCAGCAGAACTTGCCGATTTTATGTGACATGTGAGGAAAAGAGGAGTCAAGAAAGATTCCTGGGTTTTGTTTTGAGTAACGAGAAGACTGGAATTGCCATTTATTGACATAGAGAAGGTAGAATGAGCAGTTTCTGTGGGAGCAGTAAACAAGAGTTCAGTTTTGGACATTGTCAATTTAGAATGCATATTCAAAATTCAAATAAAGTTGTCAAATAGGTAGTTAGATATTTAAATATGGAATTCAGAATTCCATTCAGCAACATTCTTTGTAGAATTCCATTTGACAACAGTTTCCTTTCTGGCCATCTATAAAAGCCATTTCCTTAACACTGAACTTTAATTCTGCAAAACTTAATTTTGCATTTTTTTCCAAAGAGGTCTTACTTAGTTTACAACAGCAAACATTGAAGAGAAAATGAGAGAAGGTATGTTTTGTTCCCAAGGAATTGAGTTTGTAGGAATATAAAGTTGAGTTTGTAGAAAGCATGCTATTTCCAAGTATCAGGGAATGTTTTCAAAATGGCCTATAGCATTCAGCAGGTGGTTTAGGTGAATTAATACATTAATCTGTATTATGGATATCGGGAAAATCATTTTCTTTAGCGATTGTGCTGTGAGTTTAAAATTAGAAACAAAACTGAATTTAAAATAGTTCCCTCACTCCACCCGAAAAGTAGTTAAGTTGCTGGGGATAAAACAATATGATAGAAAAAAAAATACATTTATTTGGAAAGCAATAACATTATAATTCAGAAATACTACTTTTGGTGATACAAGTTATTGAAAATATAGAAAAAGTACATTTTTTACAGGATCAATTCACGTCAAGGGTCTTATATACTTTCTAACCATTTTATAGTGAGATAAAATGGAAAATAGCACTAGTAGTAAGATACTGAATTCAAAGGCCTTTATCTTTTTCAATGACTTAAACTGAGAAATTTATTCCTCAAATATATGAGGATAATGTTCTCTTTGTAATATGGAAAGATGTACACAATATATTGGTGATTAAAACAGGTTATGCAATATTATTTTAGCTTATATTTTGTTAAAATATATATATACAAATGTCTGTTTAATAGGAAGCTGAATGAACCTTCCTATTATCTTCAAAATGTCAATTCTAAGAATTATCTCAAGGCTGGGAGAGCAAATGGTACTTAACTGCCTTTTCAAAGACAGCAGCTAAATAGAGTGATCTGACACATGCCTGGTGTACTTCCTATAAGGCTGCAAAGCATAGTCTCTACTATCACTTTACTACCTCTACTTGCCTATGTAAACAAAAGTTAGAAAAATGAGAATCACCGTGACCTTCTAATGAGCAAAGTGAGGAATTCTCCAAAAAATTTACTCATAGAGAATACAGAGATCTGCCAGGAAGAATGACTGGTAGATTACTATCAGGTTGAAGTCCCTTTTTTACTTTGAACTTGATCTGGTTTCCAAAAAAGAGAAAGTCAGTAAGCAGTCAGCCACCCAATCTAGTTGATCAGTTAAATTTGGTGCTGCCAGAAGCTGGCTTAACATTCAAAGACAGGCTTTGGTGTTTCTCTGCTGTGCTTAAATAATAGAGAACATTATCACAAAGAGCTACTTTGAAATGGAGATGGGTTAAAAGAAGAGTAAAACCACTTCATAGTCCTATCTGAATACAGAGAAAACATGAACACTGTCCAAGCTACGAAAGTAGCCAAATATGCCACTATCTCAGTTCATGTGAGGGACAGTTGCCTCTTTACCACTTGCAGCTTTAACCTTGCTCTAGTTTTACTTCCTTCTAGATAAAGTTTCTTAAGTACTTAGTCTTAGAATTACCTCTGCTTGTTGACAGCATATAATACACAGCAAAGTCCTACTTACTTAAACCCTTCACGAAATCACCTAACAGGCTCATATACAGTAAGTTCTTTCTAATACATTAACAAAATTCTCACAGTCCTCCATGGTATACATTCTCCCTTGCTGCCATGAATAACAGACATGACTTGTTCGATTACAGGTGTAACCTTGCTGGTCTTTGTGTGGAGGGCACTGATACTTCAAAGTAAACCTGTCCCTTGATTTACATAGGTTATTTGTTCCATGTGGATTATCTGTCCCATACACCTTTTTTTGAATGTGTGCAAAAAAAAAAAAAAAAAGAAAAGAAAAAAAAAGATTCAAACAAAAGCCTAAATAGGTCAATATAAGTCATAAAAATATTTCACATATTTTCACAAAAAATGCTAATGAAAATTTGGAAAAATTAAAATAAATTTTATTTACTGTCCATGTCTGTACTGTAATCTAAAGCAATCAACCTTTTGTTTTTAATTGGCACTAAGCTGTTATCTTCATCACTCGAAATATTTGGAAGTACTACTTTGGTTTCATTATTTATGTTTATGTTTTTGGATGATCTTTTTCCAACCCCAATTTTTGCTAAGTTTTTATAAATTCTTTGATATTTACTGCAACATTTTAAAAAATATTTTTGAAATTTTAAGGCTTGTTGAGGTTTGGATCAACACCTAGAATTGCAGTTTCCAGTTCTGTGGCCAGTTGAAGAGCTTTGAAAATATTTTCTGCAGTGAATGAAACTGGTTTAAGGCCACTGCCATATTCATCAGCATGATGGGCTTCAGATATTAAGTGAATTAATTCATCATCAGTTAATTCATGATTGACCAGTAATCCATTAATATCATCTACATTCAAATAATCAGAGCCTTCTTCTTAAAATTTATTTAATAAATTTATAATGCCAGTTAATCCTTCCTAAATTGTTAGAACCGTATGTCCTGGTACAACCACTTCTGGCCATATTGCTTTCCAGCAAGCATTTAACGCTGACGACTTTATATCAATCAAAGCTAAAGAAATATTCTGATACAACAAAATAATTGTGTATTTATTCCAGGCTTCTATAACTGTACATGATTCATTATCTTCAAGTTTATGAAAACTATGATCAAAATTCTCTTTAATATATTTAATCTTAAAGGTGGAAATAATGCCTTGATCTAAAGGTTGGATCAAGGAAATTTTATTTGGTGGTAAATATACAACTTTTATATTTGGATGTTCTAAACTGCATGGATGACTAGTTGCATTATCTAAAAGTATTTTAAAAGGGAGACTTTTTCCTTCATATAATTGAGTTTCTACAGAAAAATATTTGTAAAAACAATCCTGAAAAACATCAGTAGTCATCTATGCTTTTTTATTTGCCATCCCACAAATCAGATCATTAATAATTGTGTGTTAGTATTAGTTATTTGTACGTTGTTGAGTTAAGCTATTGTTCTTTAGAAAGAGTAATCGCTAATAATGGAAATGAAAAAGGACCATGTAAAATGAGACTGTGTAAATGGAAACTGTGTAAGGCTGCGCAAACGGGAGGAATATTATCACTTATAAAAAAACTTGCATAAAAAATGCAGTGTAAATCAAGGGACAGGAGTATATTTGATAAGAAAAAGAAATCTGAAGATAGAATGTAAGGAGAGAGGCAAAAATTAGTCATATTTTACTCCTTTGATTTGGCAAGGATGCTTTAGTTTTCTAGAGTAAATAAAAAGGCAGTCTGGTTTTATCGGCCTTGCCAATATCTGACCCAAGAGAGCTTATTGTAGGGCCAAAGGACCACAGAAGTTAGCAAGAGTAAACAACAGAGAAGGTTTGGGTGAAGTCAACACATTATGCCTCTCAACTCAGAGAACTAGGGATAGAAAGTTTCCTCATGAATTAACATAAGAGCCCAAAGAGAGCCAACATCTGGATGGCTAGACACAGGGCATCAAAAGTAAAGGCAAGGTGTTATAGAAAGAGTAACTAGAAATCTTTTCATATACTCATTTATACCTCCTCCCAGTCCATACCATTCTGGAAAAAGAGAGAGCCAAAAGATACAGATGAGTGAGGTGGTATGAGTAGAGTACAGACAGAATCTTCCCTCTATCTCTGCACAGCTTTTTTTTTTTTTTTTTTTTAGGCGAGGCAACCCTTGGTTGACCTCACAGATTGCAAGGACCTTGTCAGTTTACAATCCCTTATTATTTATGTATGTATTTATGTATGTATGTATGTATGTATGTATGTATATATGTATGTATGTATGTATGTATGTATGTATGTATTTATGTTTTATGCCTACAGCACCTGGTCTTCCTAGGTGGTCTCCCATCCAAGTACTAATCAGGCCCAACCCTGTGTAGCTTCCGAGATCGGACAGGGTAGGGCTTGTTCAGGGTAACATGGCCACAGACTGCATAGATTCCTTGATTCAAAGGGATCTCAGGAAAAGCAAACTCTCTAGATAGTTCAGAGACTGAGATCTGCAAATTGGCTAGACTGCACTCGATTCCACTTAGGCAACTACAAAGCAGAGATCTCTGCCCAAAGTATCACTAAATACTGGAAAGAGATTCTTAATATAGCATAATTAAAGAGAAAAGCAATATGTTTCCACTTCGTTCAGTTCAGACTGTTCAATAAATAAACTGAAAAATAGTTCAGTTTGTACAACTAAGGGTTCAGTGGTTTTCCATTCCTTTTCCTTTAGACCTATCTGCACTTATAAGATCTTTTCAAGAATAAAATATTTGTATTTTAAAAAATAAAACTAAGTAATTTTTAAACACAAGAATTTCTAGCAGGATAATGAATGTATATTGTAATAAATAACTGGTTTTCCTGTTTGAGGATGACTGGTGCCACCAGAATTCAAATATGAGACAATAGATAAAGTGGCTGCTTTAGTCAAACTCTGCCACTTATGAGTTTCAGGAATTTGGTCAAAGCACCTAACCTATCTGTGTCTCAGTTCTCTTTTCTGTAAAATAGATATGATAATAAAGTGTTAATAGGTGATGTAATTTTGGTAATCAACACAGTATTGATTGAAACAAAAAGAATGTTCAATATGTATCAGCTACACTTTTTCAAAAGTATTAATAGAGAAAGGAGTATTGCAAAACTGCAGGATGATTAATTCTAAACAAATTTATATCTTGGTATCTGCGGAAATTTTCCCATTGATCTAGGAAATGTGAAAATGTTTAAAGTATCTGAATCTACAAGTTTCCAGAGAATTTTTAGAATCTAACATCCAAAGAATTAGCAAATGATTAAAGAGTTGGAAAAAATAATCCATTCAAATAACATGAAAAATAAGGGCTTCTTTTGCAAAGGATACTGTCAAGATAATGAGAAGACAGATCACAGACTAGGAAAAAATATTTGCAAAAGATACATCTGATAAAGGACTATAAACCAAAATACAGTAAGGACTCAAAACAACAATAAGAAAACAAACAACCTAATTCAGAAAAAGGTAAAAGACCTGAACAGACACATCACCAAAGAAGATATATAGATGACAAAAAAAAAAAAAAAAAACATATGAAAAGATGCTCTACATCAAATAGTATAAGGGAAATGCAAATTGTAACAAGAAAGCACTACACATCTATTAGAATTGCCAATATCCAGAACACTGACAACATCCAACATTGAAGATGATGCAGAGCAACAGGCACACCGATTCATTGCTGGTGGGAATGCAAAATGGTACAGCCACTTTGGAAAACGGTGAGTCAGTTTTTCACAAAGCTAATCATATACTTACAATATGATCCAGCAATTGTGCTCCATAGTTACCCAAATGAACTGAAACATGTCCACACAAAAACTTGCATGGAAATGTTTATAGCAGCTTTATTCATAATTGTCAAAACTTGGAAGCACCAAGATGTCCTTCAGTAGGTAAATGGATAAATAAACTGGCACATCAGACAATTACAGTACCAAAAAGAAATGAGCTATAAAGCCATGCAAAACACAGAAGAACCTTAAATGTACATTACTAGGTGAAAGAAATCAACCTAAAAAAAAGCTGCTTAGTACCACACGATTCCAACTATATGATGTTCTGGAAAAGACTGAACTATGGAGACAGTAAAAAAGATCAGTGATATAGTTTATAGCTGATAAATACAGAGAATAGTATGGTGGTTGTCAGAGGCAGGTTAGGGAGTGGGAGAAATGGATAAAGAAATCAAAGGTAAAAAGAAAAAACATGCTGACAGCCACCAGAGGCTGCAAGAGACAAGGAAGGATTACCCTCCTACAATCACCAGAGGAAGTGCAGCATGCCAACACCTCGATTTTAGGCTTTTGGCCTTCTGAATGTAAGAGAAAAATTTCTATTGTTTTAAGACACAATTTGTGATAAGTTTAGCAATCCTTAGAAGAAAATATCATTACTAAGACCTATTACAGTCTATAGTAATAGTTCAATAGCAGGTGGCACATAGTAGTCATCCTCAACCTCATTCTATTTTTGGACCAAAACAGGCAATGAAACACCAGGCCCACTTTGAGAGAGTGAGACTTCTAGCAGTGGAGGATGGAGAAGCACAGCGTAGCTACTAGAAACCCAAGACTGGATGTGAAGAGTCAAACTCATCCAGAATAAGGGACTTTGGAGGAAGAATCAATGAGACTTGGTGATCAAATTGAGGTGTCAACAAAGCTGCCTTCCCTTCTACTTTGAGCAGCTGGGACCTTCCTAAATGAGCTTGCAGAGTCTAGAAGGACAAGAAATTTAAGTATGTGCATGTTGAGTTTGGTGCTTTTCTGTGCATCGCAATGGTAGACAGTTGGATATTGAGGTCTGAAAATTGAGGAATATCCAAGTCAGAAAGATTAGAGAGCCATTGTCACCATTATGTAGACTTGAAGCCCTGTGGCAGGATGTGCCTACTCACATAGAGAATGTAAAGTGAGAAGGAAAAATCTTGGAGGATTCCAACACTTTCCAGACAAGAAAGGGGAGAGGAGACAGTGAAAGAAACCAAGAGAAGGTAGTAAGAACTGGGAAAAGATTCAAAAGAAGTACAGTGAGGGAATTCTAGGGAGAAGACTCTTCCTTCTCTCTCTGTCCTAAAAAGGGAGGGTGGGGGGTGGTGGTTGGTGTTTGCTAGGGGTTAAGGATTAAGAAAGAAAGGAATGCTTGGAGAACAGGGAATTTAAGGGCAGTAAAAGTATTTCACATATTATAATGGATGCATGTAATTATACATCTCTCAAAACTCCTAAGATGTACAACATCAAGAGTGAACCCTAAGGTAAACTATGAACTTTGAGTGATAGTGATGAATCTATGTAGGTTCATCAACTGTAACAAAGATGTTGGTAGTAGGGGAAGACTGTGCTTACGTGGATGTAAGTGGTATATGAAACCACTCTGTACTTTCTGCTTAGTTTTGCTATGAACTTAAAACTACTCTAAAAGGTAATGTTTGTTTAAAAACTAGTATTTCTATAGTTATTCTTAGAGAAGCTATAAAAGTATCATTATCCTATTTTATATTTCCCTTAAATTGCATGACCCTTGATATGAGAAAACTTATTTTACACATTGCCTGCATCACCTATATCTAGCATAATAACTAAAATACAGGTGATTTTTAAAAAACTTTTTAATAAAAATATTCATTCTTAAAACCAAACCTATCTTAAACTGCCTGATGCATTTTCCGAAACTGAACACATTTGTGTAATCAACATCCAACTCAGTACCATAAAACCATTTCCCATGCCATCTCCCAGTTGGTAACATCCCCAGAATAACAACTATCCTGACTTCTAATGGCATCACACTACTTTGCCTTTTCAGTACTTTATATGATCAGACTCATCTAGTATGTACACATTTGTGTCTGACTTTTTTTCTTCAACACTGTATTTGCGAGATTCAGCCATATTGTTGTATTCCAATCATTGTCATATTGCATGTCATATTTCATTGATCCATTCCACTGCTAATGGACACTTGAGTAGTTTATAGGTTTATAAAAAGTAACAAATATTAAGATTGATTTCTGTTAGGTAATAATTCTAATCAGAGTAAAGTCATGTTTCTGTGGTGAGCATGTTTGGCTGTAGTACAGACATTTTTCTAAAATTGTTAAACCATTTTCATATTACCAAGTGTATGATAGTTCTCTTTGTGTTATATCCTTACTAATACTGCTATTTTTCTAGGATTTGTCCTTTTAACCTGTTATTAAATGTATTGGTATGTATTATTTATAGTATCTTCTTTTGTCTTTCTGATGTCTGTACTGTTTGTAGAAATGTACTATTTCACATTTCACATACTAGTAAATTTAGAATGCACTCATTTTTTTTATCAGTCTTCCAAGAAGTTTATTACCTTTATTAATCTTATCTAAAAACTAACTTCAGAATTTGATTATCTTTATTTCATAAATTTTTGCTCTTGTCTTTATTATTTCTACCATTCAATTTTATTTGATTTATGGCTCTTTTCCAAGCTTCTTGATATAGAAGTTTAATTTACTGTTTTTCAGACTTTTTTTTTTCTAATTTGTGTTTCCTTCAAAGCACTTCATACCACTAGTATGTTTTTGTTATATCTTGCCATTTAGTTCAAAGTATTTTATATGACAGATTTCTACTATAAGGAGACAGAAAGATTCAAAATAAAAGAATTAACTGTGAAGAGTTTGATATTTTACCCTATTTACAAATTAGCCTGCTGTATTTTCATGGTTTCTGGCAGAAGACACAAGAAAACTGGGTCAAATAATATTATTCCTCATGGCAAAGCAAGCAGCATGAGCATCATGTATGCACTGCTTCCACTTGCTACACAAGTCCCACAGGAATGAATTAGAAAGGCCCAGGTGAACCCTGCACATGCACTAGATTTGCATTATAGCTTAGGAATCCCAGGTTTGGGAACCTGCATAGTCGGTAAGCCTGCCTGACCTTTTCCCCAGCGGAGGAAGGCATTAATTTTACCACGCTAGAGAATAAACAAACAAACAAAAAACAAAACTGATGATTGCTGGGGGGTGGAGGGGCAGAGATATGGGTGAAAATTATAAAGGGGAATATAGTCAATAATAGTGCAATTTTAATGTGATAATGTTACATAGTGACAGATGGTTAACCAGATAGTGTGGTGAGTATATTATAAGATATATAAATGTAGAATCATCATTTTGTACACCTGAAACTAACATGATATTGTATGCTAACTCTAATTAAAAAAGTAAAATAGAAACATATAAATTTAATTTTAATATATTTTATCCAATCCAATAAATGCAAAATACTACCATTTCAACATATAACTAATATTAAAAGGTATTGAGATACTTTAAATTTTCTTTTCTTTGTACTAAGTCTTTGAAAATTTTGTATGTATTTTACTTACAGCACCTCTCAATTTAGACTAGCCACATTTCAAGTGCTAGCTAGTCATATGCAGCTAGTGACTACTGGATGAGATGGACCAGTTTTAGAAACTTTTGGTTTGTTGTTTAGCCAGGTTAATATGTCAAAATTTAGCAAATGTCTTGAAAGACTGTATTTATCTGAAATCACTCACTTCTGTATTTTGTCATTCCAACCATGCATACAAAACATGTCCAAAGCACTACTAGATTCCATTTTCCCATTGCAAACTCTACTGTAAACCCTGATCGACAGCCATTAATGAGCAAGAAAAAATAAAAAATGGCCACGAGGGAAAATGTCTGCCAATTCTCAGCCTACCTCTGAAAGCTTTTCTCTTCTCTAGAATTTTAGTCTAATCTTTATTGCTCCCCACCTTTTTGATGCCTTTATTCAGCTTTTCTGGATTTGGTTTGGTTTGGTTAATCATGCCATTGTCCTGCTTCATCCTACCTGAACGCCATTAGTTACAGCAACTAAGTGTTAAGTTCCCTACTAACGTCAAAGGATAGTTTTTTTTTTCAAATTTAGGAAAGATATATTCCTAAATTAGTAAATTAGTTTTGTAAACTAAACAATTTTAGTTTACAAAATTTATATTTGTTTTATCTGAAATCTGTGTTGCTACTTTACTAACTTGCCCAGAGATATTAAGGTTTCCTGCCGTCTTTATCATTCCAACATATCTGATACCTTGAATTCACAGATACATGAAATCAAAGCTAACAGTCTTACATCTGTGATCATTTTAACAGAGTGATAAAAATTATTTTAGATAATATTACAGAAGCTGTGGATTTTACATTTTCTAAAGAAGATAATATAACAAACAGCCACTCCTATAATATTTTGTTAGTGTCTAATACTTAATTACCTCTTTAAGCTTTTTTGTTCAGAGAAACATGCTTAAAATGAGCTACATGTTAGTGTACTCTTCCTGAAGCACTGTTTTTCTGAATCCCTATAAAGGATTTTATACGAAGTTTTGGATCTAATTAATAATTTACTAGAATCAAACTTGCAGTAGTACATTTACCAGTTATGACAATACTTGGTTAATCTGTATTCTCTGCAAGCTGAGAAAATTATTTTTGTTGAGCCCTATAGGGTTAAATACTCAAGATCCTTTCCTTAGCAATATTTGAAGAGGTATCATTGGCTGTTTTCTTGAGGGGAGATAATATAAATCCCAATAAGTGAACAAAAACAGTTTATGCATTCAATAAATTATTAAGCTAATTTTTACTGAATACCTATTATATTCTAATACTGTATTAGTTACCAGAAAAGCCAAAAACAATGTCATAAGACCCTAACCTCTAGAGTTAATAGATTTTTTTTTATGGAAAAATATGTGAAAAAATTACAGCATTATGTGCTATAATAGTACTATTTTCACATTTATGAGAACTCAAAGGAATAAACTTATTCTGAAGGATTAAAGAATCTGTAAGATTTTTATTTAAAGATCAATTTTTAGGATGAGTAGAAAATAAAATGTCATAAGAGGAGAAGAAATTTCTGCAAGATAAAATAACATTTATAAACTTATGGATAAGCAAACATTTGGAATGATCAGGAAAAAAAGAAAAAAGAACTATGTCTATTGTAGCTTATAGGTGTTAATGCTTCCTGAATGGCTTTCTCTGGGATCAAGTGGAAGAAGTAGTTCATGAAAACAAAATCTGTTTGGAATGCTATTTGGAGTTTGGCATAAAACCAGCAAGCCATAGCACTCTTTGAAATGAGGCCAACCAACCTCAGATGACATTTTAGACAATATTAATTTAATGAATAGTGTAAAGAAAGATATGATACAATATAATATAAACACATAGAATATTTATTAATCTATATAGTTGTAGATATTGCTATAAATACTGGATGAAGATTTTCACAGCCTCAAATGTGGCATGTTGAGTTTTCTACAATGACCAAAGAGGTTAATGTCTCAGAGGTATATACTACTTCTCACAGGGGATGCCCTTTATGCCCATGAAGCTAAAATATAGTTCTGGAGTAATTAATACAATGTGTAGCAGAGGGAAAACTTCTGCTCTTATGTTTTGAAGATGGAGATTTTAAGAATAAATAATGTAAGGTCTTTGTTTTATATTTACCCCTAACAATGACAATTAGAAACTTTATCATGACCATTGATATACATATACGAAGCATCCACTAGTGTTAGTATTACAATCTTGACTTTGGCCCTGAGTTTGAATTTCATAAACTCTGCATTAAGAATTTTTTTTTAATGCAGCTGAACATAAACTAGGAAAGTGTTCAGTACATGACCACAATCCCTGGGTTGGAAAAGGAGATACTTTCCACCCCTATCTCTGTAAATAACTAATTATTATTGTGATTTCAGACAGTATTTAATTGTTATGAAGATAATGAAACAGAGTTATTTCAAAAGATAGCATGTCAAATAGAGGTATGTTGATTTGAGAATTGGTTAAATAAATCTGTCAGTAAAAATGGAAAGAAAATGAGTTTCCTGAAAAAAATCAGTGTATAAAATATTTTCCTCTGGCATACAGTCTTTGAGTAAAGAGAAATACTGGTTTTTAATATATATATTTCAGAAATAAAACATGTACAGTTTAACATCACCCAAGTTAACCAAGCTTTAAAAAGGAAATCTGCTGAAGGATGCCATTTCTACCATCTAAAACCTTGCTTTGTTAAAAATTAGGAAAAAAGGGGGGAGGACTGGGGTATACCTTGAATTTTATTTGGTCCAGAGTGGTTTTTAATGGCTAATGGACTGTGGAAGAGAGAGCAAACATTAACATTCCTAACATGTCCCTCATCAGAGTTAGATTTTTTAAAGTCAAAATATGTCCTCATTTTTTTGTGCTCTTAGTGAAATAATGTCAGTAGGTAAATTATTTGGCAGCACATTAAGAAAAAAACTATGAAAGTTTCTCATTCTCAAGTAAAGTGAAAACCATAGTGATTTGAAGAAAAAGAAATGTTACATGTGCCTGAACTAGGAGGAGCACCAGAAGCCCAAAGTTAAATATTTGGCTTTTTATCTCTCAATTAGTCAATATGAAAATAAGAAAATTTATACCTTTATAAAAAGAACTTTATACTTAGTGATTAGGCTGACTGCCATCTTCCCATACTCCATGGTGTAGATTCTAAAGGAGATTCATCTTGCCTGCCAAATTAAAACAATGGCAGGAGTTGCCTGGGGCACTATATTTAGCAAAATTCTGAGGCTGCATTTGGGTCACTTCAGAAAAACTGTCATGACTGATGAATTATTCATAATCCTGGAAAGAAACAAAATGCATACCAGGTGGTTCAAATGAGATTTAATGAAGGTACTATTTAGAGAGCTGTGGGCAGAGTAAAGGGAACTCGTAAAGGGTACGGTGATAACTAGAGAAGAGCAACAGAGAAAACCCTAGGACTAAATAGGCAGGGATGAAATAACATTACCATATCCTTTGTGAGAACTGATCTATGAGCAGGGTCTGCTAGATAGGAGCTGGGGAGGGGAACTGAAAGGATGCTTTTCAAAATTGGGTCTCATGCCAGTACCACCCTGTGGCCAAACCAGTGGTAGGCTGATAAATGAAACATTTATAAAATGGCTTAAAAAAAAAACCTTGATTTTAGAATTTGCCCATACCCATTACACCCACCATGGCCAATTTCATCCACAAATGTAGTGTCATTGAACTGGAGCTGAGAAGAGATACATATAATTGACTCTTACAAGCTAGTGTGAACTGGCTCCAGCACATTGCTAGTTTAAATCTAAACAAAAGTCAACCACCAAGAAGTCCATGGAAATAATGCTTGACAGGTGCTTTTGAGGAATCTAAAATTGAAAGGATGGACTGAAGCATGACAAGAAGGGAGATGAGATGCTAATATGATTGAGCTTTATTTTCTTCATCAGTAGGGCAACAAATGCATGACTCTTACTCATGGGTTAGAGTGGGCATTGAATAAGCCCTCTTAAGAACTGTCTAATGCAGGAATATAGCAGGGATGTGACATTAATAGAGATGATGGACTACCAGATACCCAAAGATTCCGAGAAGACATCTAATTGGCCAGATGTGGAAAAAAAATGAAAATAAAAATGTTATATGAATCTTGGTAAGGAGAGTCCAAGGCTACAAAAAGTGACCGAGGGAATATGCACTGAATATCCACAAACTCCAGAAGGCTCCAATGTTAAATCAGGCAAGCAAAATAAGGATTTATTTAATTATCCCTAATTTGCTCAAATACTGGGTGTCAGAAGCCAGTGCTAGTTAACTTGCAATAAGTAAAAATGTGAGAAGAGACATAGAAAAGCCAGCCTCATATCCCTGTCCCACTATAAGTTTTTCAAACATAAAGCAAGCTCAAAGTGAGAAGTTGAATTTTTTTAATGTTACTTTGGAAAAAAATTTAATCTTTAAAACAAGATTATTTTGTTAAAAGAAGTGAAAGTAAACCTAAGAATCAGAGTAACCAAAGAAATTATAGAGGCCTTGAGAGCCTGAATCAGAAAAAAGAGATAAATATGAGCATATTACCACTAAGAATATTAGAAATGTTTATAACATATTGTTTGGACATAAATTTACAGGAAAAAAAAAAGTTAAATG
The DNA here is from genome assembly GCA_028627145.1 of Eidolon dupreanum. Lineage (NCBI taxonomy): Eukaryota > Metazoa > Chordata > Mammalia > Chiroptera > Pteropodidae > Eidolon > Eidolon dupreanum. The sequence continues at coordinate 56,043,052 of CM053510.1, read as the reverse complement.
GAAAAAAATGGGCAAATGCCATTAACTGGCATTTCCCAGAAGAGGAAATAAGAAAGTATGGCAGGTATTTGAATTAGTCCAAACCCTCTAAAAAGCAGAGAAATACAAATTAAACCTTGAATAAAATACTATTTTACATATACCAGATATACCAGATATGTAAAATAAAAGCCCAACAAGCAAAGTGCTAATAAGAATGCAGAGGAAGAAAAACCAACATACTGCCAGTGAGGTGTAAATTGGAACAACTTTGGAAAATTATTTGGGATTATCTAGTAAGGTTGATGTAATGGTATTATACTGTTCCAATGTAAGTAATCTGGGAATGTGAATCTCAGAATTTTGTTAGAGTCTGTAAGGGGCAAACTAAATAGTGACAACGGTTTACAGTTTGTCTTCTTGCTTCAGTCCTTGCCCAGCCCAGCTTTCATTCTCTGTCAGCCCTGCAACTGTACATGCCTAGTGTCCTGAAAGCTTTGAGGTTTTACCCACATCAGGAGTGGCTACTCATTCTCCGATCCTTTTCAGATCTTTTCTTTTCCAGCACTTCCCAAAATTTTGTAAGATTAATTGCTTTAATAAATTTCTTATTCCATAATACTTATAGTTCTGCCAACCTGATCAAAAAACTGACCCATATGTTCTTTCTGATTACGCACACCCATTAAGTACATATTCTGAAGTATTTCTTGTCCCTGTACAGCAGTGCGCGTGCACACACTCTCACACACACACACACACACACACACACACACACACACAAACCCTTTTTGTGTTTTAGAATTTAATTACAACATATTTGTAATAGTAAGACCAACTTAAGCCCAAATACCCATTAAATATAAAATGGATAAATACTGCATCGATATAGTTTCTTACAAAGAAGACGAACAAATTATAGCTTCCACTTAAACATGGTCAAATCTCAGGAAACAAAATATTGACAAAAAAGAAATCATTCAATTATATAATAGTTCAATTTATAAAAAGCAAATTATCTTTCAAACAAAAGTGATATTTTTGATTTGCTTACATATTTGGCAAATAATAAGAATGGGAAGAATGATCATTAAATTCAGGATAGTAGTTACTTCTAGAGAAGCAAGGCTGGAATGGATATACTGGGAGAGACTGGAAGTGTTATGGTTTTGAGTTGTGTCCCTCTGCCAAATTCATATGCTGAAGTCCTGACATTTAGTACCTTATAATGTGACTATGTGGAGATACTGTCTTTCCAGAGATAATCAAGTTAATGTGAATTTATTAGGGTGGGTCCTATTCCAGTACAACTGACATCCTTTCAAAAAGGGAAATTTGACCACTGTGACATATGCAGAGAGAAGATAATGTGAAGACAAGAGAAGAAGGCCATCTATAAACCCAGGAGAAAGGCCTGGAATGCACTTTTCTCTCATAGCCCTCAGAAAGAACCAACTCTACCAACACCTATATCTGAGACTTCTAGCCTCCAAAACTGTGAAATTATACATTTCTATTGTTTAAGCTACTTCTATTGGTTTTGTTTCTCTGGAGAACACTAATACAAACAGTGGAGAAAAATCAGCCCCACAAAATATGTTTAGACGAGCAGAGATGTGAAAGTATAGAATGGCGCCAGGAGTGCAACCCATCATGCTTACATATTTGGTTCACTGACTGCACAGTGTTATCTCACTTAATCACAATAAAGCCTGTGCAACAGGCATTGTTGGATCCATTTTAAAAACACAGAAAAGAGACTTTTGGAGTTTCTAATTAATTCACACTAAGTCACACAGCTAGTAAAAACCAAACCTGGAACAATTTATGTGGGTCTGTGTAAGGAGCAAGTTTACAAAAACAAGCCAAACTGAATAGACTACCGCTATAACAGATTTAATAGGCTACTACAAAACCCTCCTCTTGAGAAACATGTGCACTCACTTTTCTTCCTTTATAAGACCTATCCATCTTCCTGTTTCTCTTCTTAGTTCTTCTAGCACCTTGGAATGACTGCAGCCAAAGACAAAACATTAGGAATTTGACTAGCACTGATTTCTAAACTTGACAAATTGTCAAAAGCACCTGAGGAACATGTTTTGAAATAATGATTAGGAATCTCTAGCTTTGTATAATGCAATGGCCAGTTTCAGAAATTCTGTTGAGATTGTTCCAGTTTTATTGAGACATAATTGACATGTGTCATTAAATTTAAGTTGCACAACATGTTGATTCGATCCACTTATATATTGCAAAATTACTACCATCACAGCATTACCTAACACCACCATCCTGTCACATAATTACCATTTCTTTTTTAAGGTGAGAAGTTATCCATATTTTAAATCTCTCTTCAGTTGACCAAATTTCCTAACAGTAACAGATATAGTACAGCTTCTCAGAAATCTTATAGCACTTATGTAACCAGTTTTAGATATATCAAATTCCATCTTGTATTATAGTTATCTATTTCAGGTTTCCCTCAGATATTTGAATATTTCTTAAAATTAGGCTTTATATTTGGGTAAAATTTGTTTCCCTCCTGTCCCCCTCTCCCCCAAAAAAATAAGCAGCACAGTATTTTACATACAGAATTCACAAAAGTGAATGTGGGCATGAATAAATACATAAAGATTTATCAGTTAAAAAACAACAAAGTAGTGCAGTTTTTAAGAATAGCTGGAAGCAGATAAATCTTACAATGTAGATGTAGAGGGGAGAAAAGCAGAAAAAAATTTACGTGGCCTTAATACTGTGTTATGTGTGTAAAGGGGTTAAATGTTATATAATTCCATGGAATTATGACTGATGTTTTAGTGATTTTAAATGTTGAATAAATATACTCATTTTCACAAATCATTGATTTTAATCTGAAACTAATAAGATCTGTAATTTATTGAATCTATTCCAGGTGCAATAGACACTGGTCTATATATTTTACATTTTTTATTTTATTCTCACAGCTCTGTAAGACAATTTTTTAATTTATGTCATAAAGAAACTGAAGGCCAGAACAATATTCTAATCCAACAGAACAGTTTCAAAGATCTGTATATGGTCTTTGGTACAATTATGTGAGGATCACTGGCCTATGCCAGGATACAATTTTTTTCCAGCACACCTCAAATCAATTATCTCAGGTTCCCACATTAGTTTCTGAAGGCCAGGTGAGGAGACTTCAGCCAAGTAGCAGACTATAATTTAAGTCACTATTTTAAAAATTCATTCATTACAGATGTATTTTGAGTCACCTCCTGTATACCAAATTCTATGCTAACATGTCTGTAGAAACAACTACAGTGAATACATGAGTACAAACCACCTCTGTCCATTCATTACTTTAAGGAACTGACTTAATCATTAATAATCTTATGTATTCAACTGTGAAACAGAAAACATTTTAACTCATCTCAAATGATTATTGTCATAAATAGCTTATAAAAACAATTTAAAAGTACTTAAGAAAAAAAAAGTGTCCTAAGGAAAAAAGCTCATAAAATATTCCCTGTAGTACCAGGTCCCTATTAAAACTAGGCATATCTGCTTAAAAGGCATTTTTTCATAATTATAGTTCTGTCTTTTAATTTAAAATAAACCTGTTGACTTAAAATAAATCTAGCACTTAAAGAGTTTTATATTATAACGAATATGTGTTTTCCCCCAAAGAAAGCTTGATAAAAGCCATGTAATTGTGTAATCTTAACTGAAATTAGCAATGATAGGTATTTAAATAAGCAAATTTCAATTACTATTAACATAAGCAGTTCATTATTCCAAGTATAATCAATGTAGCTATTAAAGTACTGTAAACAGAATTATCAATGTGAATTATATTATTACATTATGCACAGTCCATCAGACACACTCTTTTGAGTTTTATTTTTTGTGTGCTTTGTGTATTTACATACTACATATGTGAAATATGTAGTATGTAATTTGCTATTTATTTACCTATAAGAATGTTACAGATTTTGTAAATAACACATGCTAACAAAACTTACCCTTATATTACACTAAAATCCATTGACTAAATCAAGTTGGTTGTGGCTTGCAGGTCTGATTTTCAAGTTCTGTGTCATTTCTATGATGTTTTCTCCCCTTTTTAAAGAGATATGGCCTCATCATAATGTTATCGCTCATATGGCTAAAAACATCTTTACCTGAAGTTTGGACAATCATAATTTAAAGTAATGCATTTTACATAAATCTGCCAGCTTCACAGAAGATAGTGGTGGTGGTGGCATGTCTGTGTTTGTGTGTGTGTAGGGATGGGATGCAGGGGGGAAATAAAAGTTAAAATGCTTCTTAGGGGAACAGCAGAAGCGCTGATATGATCAAAGTCTCCCTTAATCAAACCCAGAAGACGCCACACTACCATAAACACGGTATTAACCAGCCAACCAATCATTTTAAAAGAGCAGGCATTATTATTCCTACTTTACAAAAAAAACTGATTCTGTAAACTGTTCAAATACTATTTTTTCCAAGCCATTTAGTTTGCTCAGATAATAGCAAAATACTGAAAATTTATTCGGTAATCCATTGAATATTAAAGTTAAGGAAGAGCAACCTCATATAAGTGCTGAGTGGGTATTATGGAAAGATATTATGTGACATGACTTTCCAGTTAGTGATAGGATAGGCAATTTAATCCTAAACCACAATTATTTTTGTGAAATCTTGATTAGAAAGGGAGAGAAACTGCTTAATTTTGTCAACATATTTCAAACCCTTTGTGAATGCAATTCACCTTTTATTTGCATAAAATTATTTTGTTATACAATGATAAAGCAAACTTCTATTCTAAAAAGGAATCTTTTATGCCAGTGAAAAGTCAAACTTGCCATAACAATAAAATTTTCATCATTATTGGTAGAGTTACTTTCCAGTGTGTGTGTGTGTGTGTGTGTGTGTGCATACATACATATATATATATATATATATGTATTATATATATATATATATTCTTTTTTTTTTTTTTTTTTTTTTTTTTAGGAATACAATTCTCTGTTCCCTTTCTTTCTTCCTACTGCCAACACTGCCCAGAGGTTGGGACTTAGACTCTAGGGAGAAAAGTTAAAGCCCATTCCCTTGAAGGAATAAGATTACAGGCTCACTCCTACAACACAGATGCTGAAAAAAAGAGAAAGATAACAGGAGCAAATCCTAAGGACCGCGGACTGAAATAATCACTGATTTAAAGTTTGCTGTTACAATTACCTTCCCTTTGGCTAACTCTTCAAGTAAATTGTCTTAAATAACCAAGCTTAGTATCAGCTGTCACTTCTGAAAAAGATAGAAGGGTCCCACAACTTGCAAGCTGCAAAGTAGCACAGAAACAGCAGAAATTGACTCACATTTACAGTTAGCAAAGAGAGACCCACAAGAAAAATAGACAGTGGTCTAGAGCCCTACTAGATAGCTAGCTGAGGTAACAAGTAACAACCAGAATGCATTTGCAAAATAGATAGGCATTCCTTATGGATTCCTAGAGAAACCGTTAGAAAAGACTATATTATAGCCAAGCATGAGATTTGCATCCTAATGATTTGTGTCTTGTTTTAGAATAATCAGCTGGAGATAATTGTTACATCCAGGTTTGTGACCCCTGCATAACCATGTAGTGCAGGCTACAGTTTCAAAGTTTTCTTGTCCTGAAACACAAATAGTACCAGAGTTACTACAGACTGGAATTTGAAGCAATAATTACTGAAATTTCATTCCACAAACTTGAGTTAATGCATGTCAGGGCTCCTTGACATTGATATCTTAAGGCTGATATGGTGATCATTTTATAGGTATAATGACTTTAGTGAAGAAGCCAACATGTTTGATATACCAAGTTTGGAACCTAAGTTTCATATCACCAAGTTTTAAAATAAAGTAGTCATCATATATGTCTATCTTATCTCTCCTGACTTGCTTTATGGCCCATTAGTATTCATGATACTTTCAAATTATTTTAAATTACCATACTCAATGATTTGAATTACATTGGGTTTTGACTGTAGCAGCTGAGCCTTACTATCTCTATTAAGTTTTCATTTATTTTTGATTAAAATTTTAGTATGAGAAAATAACCAAATAAAACTTACATGGTACTATCCTTACTGGAATCAAATCTACTATGTGAGGACTCATCATCTGGTCCTACTTAGCAGGAACAAGTATTAAGTGGAAAATAGAGACTATCCAATTTCCATTTGCTCTCATCACAAATCGACTGCAAGAACATCCTTAAGACTAAATAGTAATTACAGGGAGAGGGTTCTGGTACCAAGATATAGATGAATCTCAGTTTCTCTCATCACTTTAGCTCAAATGAATACAAATAAATAAGTCTAGGGGAACTTAAAATAGCTTGAAAACTGGGTTAATTTTCAATTGTGCTTATAAATGCTTTTCACAGCAATGACGGCCTGTTAAAAGGCTCAACAAAATTAGTGGGAGGACAACAACTTTAAAAATGTGAGACTGCATTCTCTTCTGGAGGACACAAAATGAGAACTGCCAAGCACACAATGAAAGCGCAAAATAACTTAGATAATAAGATGAAAATAAACACACAAGAAAAGGAAGCTCTTCATAGTTATTAACTGTTAATCTTTAAAACTACACTCGAAGATATTATCCTTGTTGTATAAAAGGGAAATCAGTCTCACTGAGGTCAAGAAACTTGACTAACATCATTTACATATTAAATAGAATGTGGAGTTTAAAACTAGATCTATGACTTCAAGACCCATTCATGCCTACTGCTCCATAGCACCTCATTTTAGGGTGTGTATCTCTTCCAAACATTCTCTACTCCACCCTTTGAGCCATAATTTTGTTATATCCTTTAGTTTTCTAGAGTTTTGTTCTTTTTTTTTTTAATTCAGTGAAAATAGAATTTAATGTTATATCCTTGCTGTGTTCAGATTAGGTCACACACAAAAAGAGAACTCCAGGTAATGGGCATGTTTTCATAAATTGAAATAATTAGTATTAAGAATGAGATGTAGAGGACTCACTCTGCTTATTAATTCAGTTAATATAACTCTAGAAGAAGAGAACAAGCTGGTTTTATTTTATTGCACACCTGGCTTTCTACTGCACACACACGCGCGCGCGCACACACACACACACACACAGCATTGCTGTGAATCCAGAGAAGAAATTTTCTCAAAGGAGAGCAGATTTTCTTTTAAAAGAGGCAATTATGTTACATTTTCTGCTCTATCCCTCCTCTTTGTTGTTCATCAAACTGAAATAATAGATTCATCTGCCCTAAAGGTAGACATTATTAGTTGCTCACTTGTATCAACAAAAGTTTGCCTCATTAACAGAAAGCTCCCCCATGCTGTGGTTAGTCATGGTTATGCATTAAGCAGATAACTTCATTAAATCAGCACTTTAGCATTCTCTTTTTACCTTTACATTTGGAATTTATGAAATGAGCTCACTCACTCAATTCCCTCACCTTTGTATAATTTGCACAATTGATTAGCTCATTAAATGCCATCTAATCCATGTATATCTTTTCTTCACAAATATACCCAAGTTTACAGCAAGAATTGCACACCTCAAATTATACAATTGTGAATTTGCCATGGGTATGAAAGTTGAGTATTGATCATTACTGATACTGTAGAAGAGGAAATTTTCTGAATACAGTCATATGCCACTTACCTGCTGGAATATGTTCTAAGAAATGTCTCATTAGGTGATTTCATCATTGTGCAACATCACAGAGTACACTTACACAAACCTAGGTGATATAGACTGCTATTCATCTAGGCTATGTGGTACAGCCTGTTGCTCCTAGGCTACAACCCTATACAGCATGTTACTGTACTGAATACTGTAGGCAACTGTAACCTACTGGTAAGTACTTGTGTATCTAAACATATCTAAGCACAGAAAAATACAGTAAAAATAAAATATAAAAGATAAAAATGGTACACCTGTACAGGGCACTTACCATGAATGGAGCTTGCAAGATTTGGAAGTTGCTTTCGGTGAGTCGGTGAGTGAGTAGTAAGTGGTGAGTGAATGTGAAGGCCTAGTACATTATTATACACTACTGTAGACTTTATAAACACCATACAATTAGGCTACACTATATAAAACAACATGAGATTACATCGAGCACAAGAAAAAATTATGCAATCAAGAGATGGTAAACCCAAGATGTATGAGGCTGCTGTTGGCATAATACGACTTACTGTTTTACAGCAAAATTTTTTTACAATTAGAAAGAGTATGCTGGAAAACAATGATATAAAGTATAATATAGTAAACACATAAACCAATGACATGGTCATTACTATCAAGTACTATGTATGGCACATAATTGTATGTGTTATTTATTTTTTTTTACAAGTGTAGTAGGTTTGTTTACACCAGCTTCACCACAGGCACATGAGTAATGCATTGCACTATTACATTGTGATAGCTACAATGTTACTAGGGCTAGGAATTTTTTAGCTCCACTATAATCTTATGGGAATCCCATCTATATGCAGTTTTGGTCATTGAAGAAAATGTCACTGTGTGGTACATGACTGTAGTTTTAAGTTTCAAGGCATATTTATGTCACAGCATTAATGTACATCTTAAGAAATGTTTATCTAAACTTCTTGTTTTCTAAGAATTATTCTCTTATCAATAAAAGATAAAACATCCCCAGAAATAACTTAGAAATAACTCAAGTATAGAATTACTTGTGCTCTGAACTAGGTATTCCACTTGGAATCTGATCCTTGGTCTTCCTAATGATGATTATTTGGATGTTTGGTTTAATTCTTTAAATAATAAAGTACTTGTTCCACTAAGAGTTATTATTACATGTCTCTTTAGTTTTGCATGAATTCTGATTCACTTAATCAAAAAAAAGCAAATAATTCTGGAAATGATTTCAAAGATTAATTTACTGAATAAGTAATTATTAGTCTTTCACTAATTTTTTTTTTTGCTAAAGTGATAGTATTTTATGAAGTTTTTCTTATTTTGAATCTGAGATACTGTAGAGTAGGAAAACAGATAAATAAAAAAAAATGATATAGATCTGTGGATCTGTTATTGTCAATAATAGAGAATGTGTATAGCAAACATTTCAGTGCAAAGACTAAAGGTAATAATAGTAATAATAAACATAATGCCACTCTATGTATTTATAAGCAGCTTTAAAAAGTATTTCCATACATGTTTGTCACAGAAAATTTTCAAATTGAACTTTTTGATTTACTTGAGAAATAATTCAGTTGCTTTACCCCAGGTGGTTACATACCATTGATTTTATGTAGGATTTCAAATATCAGAAAAATAGTTTATATCTAGAATATATGAGTTGCTACCCTATTTCACATAAAAATTCAGTTACAGTAAAATGCTGGAAGAATAAATCAAAATAGATAATTACAGTTTAGTAGCTCTTACATTTTTCTAATGTTTTTACCTCATGCTTTTATATTCCTTCTCAGATTAAAAATGAAAATGACAGCCTTCAGTTCAAATTTGTTACCAGGGTCAGTTTCTCATATGAGTCTCCCTAATATAGGTTGATGATTTGCTTTGAAAAATGTTGAGAATGCTCTTAATAGTATATAAATCCTGAAAACTGTAAGTGCACAGAGATTCCAAAAGTAAAAATATTTTTCTCTGAACATTTGAGTTTACAGCATGGAGGTCTTAGAATCAGGTAACGTTAGAAAACTTTATATCCTTAGACAACAATCTTCAGCTTAAAATTAATTTTTCTGTATGACCTTCATCTTTCCCCTACAGAACTACAACAAATTTAATAACAGAAACATTGATCTGGGGTAAACTTTAGTATCTGAGTACCTATGGATATAAGTTTATACGTTTTGTGCCAAATTCAATCTATAGCCAAGTATTAAACATTTAGGTTATTTACTATCCAATTTTTTTTAAATCCTCTGTTCTACATTAATTTAACGATTTAAAAATATATTGTATCTCTAGGTTTTAATTAATGTGGAGTTATTTATTCAAGTATTTTTTACCTAAGGCATTTATCTTTTTCCTGGATCCATTTTTATGGCAGAAAATAATGTTATTTAGAGGTAAACAAACACATGGTGGTCAGAATAATACATGTTATAAATAGTGATGATTTGGGGATGGAGATAGACTGGCCTCTGAGAAAGTTTAAAATCTGTTAATGAATGAATAGATGCAATGCACTTAACACAGAACCTTGTGAATAGAAAACAGTCATTTAGCTCTGATGACGCAGTGACTACTAAACTCTGGCCATGCAAGATGTGGGTCAATGCATTTCACTTCATTCAGTGAACATCTAGATACAATTATTATTCCAATTATAATTCTAATGCTTTCCCAATAAAAGTTATGAAAAAATGCCCCAAGTGCTAATGATATGCAAGCTTAGCTCAAATGATCAAAGTTTATTTTGTCTGAAATTTCCTATGATATTAAAATGAAAGACAGAAAAAGGAAGCCAGCTCTTAGGCACTGTTGAGTACAGGGATTTGGTAAAATCAGGAATTTGGTAAAATTGACGTGGTTCTTAATGATTTGGTTAATGCGAACATTGCTACAGTATTTCATGCATTTTAATTACTAAACCACTGGTTATATAATGCTACTTTATTTTAAACTTTCATAATTAAGAGTCTAAACACATAATCTGGTGCTTTCTGAAGACACAGGCAATACAAAATGTACAAATGTCATGAATAACTTTTCAGAATTACAGAAACTGCTCTATTTGTGAGTTCTTGACAACTAACCAGTAACACATGAGAATCAACATCTGGAGACTGCAATAATAGCCTCAAATCTTCCATTATATAACTGTTATCCAATCTCTATACTTCAGTGTTCTCATCCAGAAATGGAGAAATATTGAGTAGGATAATTCATTTAGTCAACAAATATTTATTTAATGGCTATTATGTTTTAGACATTGTGCTATCTTCTGAAGATAGAAGATATTCTTATTCAGAATCTTGTGCAAACACATATGCAAAAAGTAGTTTAATTCAATAAAATGATAGCTATAAGTCAGGTGAGTTAAAATGTCTACAGAAGCAAAAAGGAGTTGTTGAATAAAATATATCGGTATGACTTGAGGATGTTTTGCCAAGTAAACAAAAAAATTTAAAAAAATAAGGAAAGGAGGGAGGAAAGGAGAAAAAAGAGGGAGGGAAGATTCTAACTTTTAGAGAGAACATAATATACAAAACACATTGAAAGCATAAAAAGGCTGGTCATATCTGGAGAAATTTCATTTGGAAAAGATGAATTATGAGAACCAGAAAGCAATGCTACCTAAGTGAGGAGGGACAAAAGGGCCTAATTTATCTTCTCATGTGTTTAATGTTAATGATGCAATTCCTTTAAACAAAAGAAGCCTTTGAAGAATTTTAAGGAAGGAGTTACAAGATTAGATTTGTAAACTCTCAAAATTTCTATGACAGAAATGGGAAATATATTAGGAGATAACAAAGGTTAAAGCTTAAGGGACTAGAGAGAAGGATATCACAGTATTCCCCCATTAGCCACAGGGGGTTATGTTCAAAGACCCCCAGTGGATGCCTAAAACCGTGGATGGTACCAAACCATGACTATACTATATTTTTTTCCTATACATACATACCTATGATAATGTTTATAAATTAAGCACAGGAAAAGATTAACAATAACTAATAACAAAATAGAACAATTAAAACATACTCTAATAAGTTATGTGAATGTGTTCTCTTTCTAATATTTTTTCTATTTTTCAGTCCAAACCTATTTCTGAATCTGTGTAACCATCCCTTCCTTGCAGTAACTTGGTATCACTTGCTTCACAGGATCACTCTGAAGTCTACATATAAGCTTGATGCTTTCTGGTGCAGCATAAATGCTTTCTGGTTGTCATCAATCAGAAGACATTTTTCCGTTCATGTCTTCCACACATAAATTTAATGCCTTTTTCATCTTAACTTAGCACTTAACATGCACTGTGGTGGTAACTTTTGCAGTTTGAGTTGCAAGTCTAGCATGGATTTCTTTTTCTTTCTTCACAATTTCACAGATACGCTCTTACTATAGATCTTAGCAACCTCAGCATATAATATTTTTTCTTATTAATTCGAGAACTTTCACTTTTTCACTTAAAGGAAGCACTTTACTGCTCCTCTTTGGCTTATTTAAATTGCCAGTGTACTACTCTTGTGTGTTGGGACCATTATTAAGTAAAATAAGAGTGACCTGACTACAAAATTGGGATTCTAGGATAGTTGATCTGATAATATAAATGGCGACTAAGTGACCAACGGGCAGGAAGAACACACAGCATGGATACATTGGACAAAGGGATGATTCATGTCCTGGAGAGGACAAAGTGGGACAGTGTAAGATTTCATCACGATACTCAAAACAGCGTGCAATTTAAAACTTAATATTTCTGGAATTTTCCATTTTTTATTTTTGGACTGCAGTTGACTGCAGGTAACTGAAACCACTGAAAGCAAAAAATGCAGATAAAGGGGGATTATTGTACAAAGACCCAAATGATAGGTGAACAGAGGAAAAACTAGTAAGCACTAGCATTTCTTAGTACTTACTATTTACTATTTTGTATGTTTAAAAGTAACTCATTTATTCAATAAAACAAACCTAAAAGATAGTGTCTAATATTGTCATTTCCATTTTACAGATGAAGAAACTAAGATAAATAGGGTAGGTAACATGGTGAAGCTAGGATATGAACCTAGATGTTTTGGCTTCTAAATCTGTTATATATCTTTTATAGTATAATAATACATGGCAGCAATAAATATAAAAGGAAAAAAAAGTGGTTGTCCATTAGATATACTTTAGGAATAAATTCAGTAGAATATGGTGATTGACTCCCAGATTTCTGGTTTGTGGTAGGCCATTTAAAGAGGTATACATTACAATAGAAGCCATTCTTGGTAGAATACAATGGGACTAGGTTTGAATATATATTTGAGATACATTGAACAGATATTTATCGAGCACCTACCAGTTACAGGAGACTATTAATTCTCTAGAGGTGTGAGTCTAAAATTAAAAAAAAAAAAAACCTAAATTGTAGAAGAGTTGGTTCCAGCATGCCTCTAATCCTAACCCCAGCCTCCATACAAAGTACTATCCTCATATATTATGCAGAGAAATACACTACTTTTACTTATCATTTTTACTAGCCTCACAAGCCTAGGTCTCATTCCCATAAATCTAAGAGGATGAATTTAATCACACAATCTTAATAGTGGAACAACTCTCTATCACTTTTTTCCTTTCCTTTTTCATTCCACTATTTTATAATTGTCTCAAACTTAACCCTTGATTTTGATTATGCCTAAACAAAGACACAAAAATCAATCAACTGGAGTCTTCAGATCATTTTTAGAATGTTCTTTCTCAGAAGAAAAGGGTCTAGATCTTATAAGTTCATCTGTAAAAGAGATCTGTTAAAGAGAACTGCTTTTCTTTTTTTCTCTCAATAATTTGAGTGTTAAATGAATGCTTTTAACAAACAGATCTCTTTAGAATGGCATGGCTAACATCTCCTCTTTAGCAAAAATGGCTGCTTTGTTGTGTTACTAATCCTACTTACGAGGGTAAATACTACCTCTGCAACAAGATTCCAGTTCCATGAGTGTAATAATAGTTTAGTGGTACTATCACTGGATTAGAAATCAAAAATCAGTTGACTGAATACTATTTCTAATACTTGTGTTTTGAAGGGTTGATATTCTCATCTTAAAATTGGAGATAATAATGCTTACCTTGTAAGATAACTGTCTAAAAATAGGAGAAAATAAACGTAAGGAGCCCAATACAGTGCGCTTAAAATAAACACTAAATTCAATTTAACAAGAAGTATCACACTGATTTTCACTTTTATTCTTACAGCATTTTCCCATTGTCCATTCTTCCCTGACTAATTTTCTTACCCATTGTTCTTATTTCTATGCCTTCGCTTATCATTGACATCTAAAAGATTCCCTACATTTCTCTTCATTTATATATTTTAATTCAATAAATCTTTCCCTGTAGGATACACTTTTCTTTGAGAGCTCTAAAACTCAGTCACTGAAACAATTTTCCCACAATGCGATCAATGATCAAAACAATTTTCCAAACAACGTTCATGATTGTTACCTGCTAAAAGATCTTTCTGGGTTTTCAGTATTATTGAGACCTGGCTATGCTCTTCTGTATGGACATTACACTTTGCCTTTATTTACTCCCTCTTTCTTTCTCCTTCCCACCCTCCACTTCACCAGAGTCAAATGAAGATCCAACTTCATCTAGTAGCTATTCCCATTCACAACTACATAGCTGCTCTTGTGTTCCTGTCTTGAATACATCTCTTTTCCACAAACCTCTTAAATACTTTTAAAGATACACAAATAACACATCCTCTTAACTGCAGGTAGAGTTGGTCACTTCTTCTGTGACCCTACAGAACCTCTTTAGGTTTCTCCATAACTATTTTTATTATGTTCTAATTAAAGGTTTTGAAAGAAACTAAAATTCAAATTGCACCACCAGTGGCTAAAAACAATACTCTCTCTCCACTGAAGACTATTACAGCAATCATGTCTATGCATCTCTTACAGAACTTAGACACATTTCTCCTTCTGACATCAGATTTCTAAGAGGCTTATTACTATTAAATGTTTTGTATGTCTCTCTTATAGTTCAAACAAGGCCTTTGTCAATGCTTCTACATTCCCATTTTGGTTACCAGCTTAAATTTCCGCTCCCACATAAGATTAAACCTTACCATGATTTTGTCAATTCTAGTTGCAGATGTTGAAATCTGTCCCTGAACATCATTGTAGCTGGAGGCTTATTACCTCTTAGACTATTTCCCAGGCTTTCTGAATGCATATTATTATTCACCCTGGGTTCCCAGTCACTGTTGGTACATAAAGTAGAATTTCATTCTTAACTCCCAATTGATAATGTTTTGTCTGGACAATAAACAGAAAATACAATAATGCCTGTTAATCAGATTAAGTAAATATCACTCTTTACACCTGTAGCCAGATCAGCACCCACATCTTTTTCACTTAATGCATGTATTTTATTCACTTGCTGGTTTTTCCTTCTTTGCTCCATTTATATCTTGCTGAATTCCCACGTCTGACAGGTGTAAGTGATGGCTCCCGTGCGAAGAAATAAAATAGTCTATTTAAAAAAATCTATTCAGTATTTTTAAAATAATTGTTGTGGAAATGTGGTTATTTAGGAAGAATAGAGTTTTCAGAGGCTTTTGTTATTTCTCTATAAATAAACACCCATACAATAATGGTACATAAAAGACAGACAAGGAATACGGTGTTACTTTTTCTAGTCCTTTCACTTTGGGAAATTGTGTACGAAGAAGAAAAATAAGGAAAACAGCTTTCAGATCAAACCTCTCACATTTAAAAATGCTCTGATTTCTTCTAGTTGGTAATTTCTATGGAGTATTCACCATGAACTCCAACAGAGTCTGCCCTCTTAGCACAAGGTTACTAACATGAGACATTTTTACTATATTACTTTCCCCATCTTATTTAATTTAATGCCTTTAATTTAACCACTCCCTCTTTTTCAAGAGTTCATGCTTCCTCTTTGCCTAGTGCAAAATATCCATGACTCTTTTTTGAGAGAGGCCCCAGGAATGGAACTTGTAAAGGTCTAATCGACTCATCAGATATGGTTCTCAAATGTTAAATGCCACACTGACATTCAAAATTTCATCTTGGGTCCCACATAGGGGAAAAAAAAAAAAAAAAGCTATGCCACTCAGAGTTCAGAAAAGCACTTCATCTATTGAGTGAAGTTATGAAATCTTTCTGGTTTAGAAGCATTTTAAAATCTCGGTCAAAGAATGCATATTCAGTGGCAAATTACATTGAATTTTATTGTTTTGAAAGAATTCTGAAAAAATTTATCAATTTCTACATAGAACCACAATTAAATTTACAAATATGTTTAATTATCAAATTCTGATTGTTCTTGATACATACTTATCATGGATTTAGGATTACAGAACTAGGAAGAAACTTCAAAGAAAAAGTGTCCCTCTCCAGTTATGAGATTAAATAGAGAACTGCTATTCTAATGTTTAAATTCCTCTGCCACACTCTACCTGGTGTCTTATCAGAAAAGGAGCTGCTGTACTAAATAATTCTTTGTTTACATGACAAGGGCATGAGAAATTTTAAAGATAGAGCTGTCTCTGATCATCTTTTTATTGCTGATATCTTGTATATATTGTAGTTTATTTTAGGTACTCAGTAAATATTTGTTGAAAGAATGATGAAAATAATCTTGAACACAGAGAGTCCAAGAATATAGATGTCTTTCTTCCCTTGAAACACATATCTAGCTGAAAAAGCTCTTATTATTACTCATATCTCAGCTTGCTCCACAGAACCACATTCTCTTGAGGGTATTGATATTTTAATGTAGTTTGTGCCACCCTAGACATCCATCTACTCGCTGATGCAATAAGTATTCACTAAGTCTCTACTATATGTCAAGCGGGTGGTACTCAACCACTGCCCCTCCACACACAGTACTAAAAGTCTAATACATGAAGTCAAGATAGATAGCTCATCCTCAGTTTTACACAGCACATAGTTTAATCCAGTATATAACTGGAGTCAGCCATGGGCTTCTCAAGTACTTCTTTGTTACTGCCACATGTGTTCCAGCAGAAATAAGGTTGGGGGAAACTGTGCTAGAGACCATGGATGATTCCAATAAAGACATTTCAGTGATTAATCTGCTATGCTTAAAATACAATAAAAAAATAACTTTCCACTTTTAGTAAATTCTCCCTCATTCTCCACACTCACCACACACGTTTTCACATTAGTAATCCAAACTCACTTGTTCCATTTTACCTTGTTTGATCCTTAACAGCAAATAATAGGTAGAGTCACAATCCTCTATTGGGTTTTAGGATATTTCTTTTCAGCCAATATAGAACCAAAATTCATCCCTTGAGAAATCTTTTTCTTCCACAATTCAACTCTTAAATCCCATAAATGTTATTGCAGCTGTAACTCTATTTTGAATGGGAAGCAGATTTTGCTTGAAAGATTTATTCTTGTCATATAAGATGGCTTTACAGCCATGCATACTATTTGAGCTGACACTGAGGTTGTAATTGTTTCTTTGGGGGAAAAAATGAAAAAGCTCTTTAGTGAGTGGAGGTGATTTAAGCAGAGATTTCTGACAGGGAAATTCAAATAGGATGACCATCTGTCAGCTCTCCTTTCCAGATTCTTCTACTCCTGCTTCCTCTTTTGAAGCTCCAGAGTTACATGGGGCTTCATATAAAAACATTCAAGCTAAAGCCATACTTCTTCTACAGAAGTATAGAATTACATTTTTTACAGAAATTGAGGTTCAGCTGAAGGAATCAATGTTCTAGGGAGAATTTCAAGAATGGCAAATATACCAAACAGCCTCTTCGAGGAGTTTTGTTAAAGAAACCTTTTCTTGTACTCATACCATGAAAGAAAGTAGTGAAAATAGAAATAAGACTAATATTTTGAGTTTCTTGAGGGTTAAGACCTTTTAATATAGTACTCAGGGCATAGGCAGCCCTCAGCTATTAAAATTAACAGTGCAGAAATAGACAATAGCTAGTTAGTGCTTCTGGATAGCTTTTTTTTGCACAATGTTTCTTTTGTTCTATCTAGAGACTCTTCCTCTGCTCTGATAATTCTTTGACTGCATCCTAAATCAGAGTTTGCCATATACTTGAGGTTGAGGCACTCTAATCCAGCCATCCATTCAAAGATTCTCCAGAGTAATCTTTTTTGGATCTTTACCTTATCTCTTCTAACTTTCTATTAACTTCTCACTTATGTTAGGTTACTCATAGTTCAGGAGGAGAACACCTTAAGAAATTTGAATTTATGACATTAGGGCTAGAAGGACTGCTACTTATCTCCTAAGCTAAGAATACAACAACACAAATGAAGAAACTGACTTTAGAAGAGGTTAGGTGGTTGGCAAAAGTTCAAATGACTACTTATTGAAGAATTGGTTAGTGTTATTTTGTGCGATTATTTGCACGAATAAGATAGAGTTCTAGTTCAGATCTCACCACTCTTGTTCAATCTAGTGCCATAATTCACCCATTTTTCTACTGGAAGTCTCAACACACTGGTGGGTTATGATTACTTGTGAGAATGAAAACAAAATCTGTTTTTCCCCATGAGATCATTATGTATGCAAACATGAATGAGATTATAAAAAATTTAGATATGATTGAATGGGGTACATTTCTATATCCAAAGTGTTTATCAGAATGTTATTAATAGAGAATATAGTCAACAAGTTTATAAATGATCATGCGAGAAAAGAGTGATTGGATGGTATTAAGCCCAGAAAAGCACAAACCCTATCCTGACCCAGCTACCCTTTTCTTTATGCTTCATAAATAAAGAAATGCATAAGAGACCTGATAAAAGGGAGAAATCATTTTACCTAGGTTTATACCCCAACTTTGTTTATTTTTCAAGATTAGAGAGGTTAAGTAGGCCTATGAAACCTCCTTTTATTCCTTAAGCCTAACTTTGAATTTAGGGATTTAACTACCCTCTGTGCCAAAGGAAAGAAAAGAGAATGGAGTGCCATAAATGGTCAGCTTACCATGTATGCAGAATTCATTTTTTCACTCTTTTCAATGAGATAAACCAAAAGATGATTGAGTACTATGCAGATAAATGGCTTGAAAGGAAGTGAAAAGAGTACATATAGTGTATTAACATAGTTCTGTGCAAAGTAATATGAGCAAGTCAACATCACAGAATCAAACCAATCAGCATATTCTCCATTATGAAATATGGAAGAGAATTATGGAATTGGGCTGAGAGCATTTAAGAGGCATAGAAAGAGTTAAAACCCTTCTGATTGTCTATAAGTGTATACCGATTTCTTGAAAATATAAATCATATTCCAAATCCTCAATTTTGGTGTGGATGAAAAGAAGTAAAATATACCTAGAATAATTTAACTGCTGAGATTCAATATAAAATAATTTAATGCAAACCTCATTTGCAGTATAAAATTACTTCTATATAGAATGTCCTTGTCATGGAGATATGTATATTTTCTCTCTCTCTCTCTCTCTCTCTCTCTCTCTCTCTCTCTCTCTCTCTCTCTCTCTCTCTGTGTGTGTGTGTGTGTGTGTGTGTGTGTTAGGCTAGTTCTACTTTATAAGGACTATAACTAGAAATTCAAAATCTTTAACTCTTAGGTTATTCTCCCCCATAGAAGAGGGGTTTCCAGGCAATAAACTGAGATTGACCAGTGTCCCTGGTTTTTATTTTTAGCATAGGTCAAACAGTGACTTCAAATCCCCTATAATGCCAAACATATTATTAAAGAGTTCAGGATCCAATCATTTACATTTCAACAAGAAATATGTTTTACTCTGATATGTTGGCAGTGGTTCAGTGCAAATGACCTGCTTTCAGACATTGATGTTTTGCAAGGTTTTGGAGCAATTGGCTTTAAATTTGGAACACTTATCTCTGACTTTCATGCCTCTGGTATATGAAGGAGTGTTTTTATGGAATTTTGTCCAGTTATTTATATTAAATTTCTACCTCCATAAAGTTCTAAGAAATGAGAACACCATTAAATTGTCAAGTACAGTTTCTGCTTTAAACAAAAGTTAATTCATTCTTAGCCTATAATACAGAATAAGATTTGGAACATTCATGTTTATGCAGTGCCCTCATTAAATCATTTCAATCAACAAACACTTTTAAAGTAGCACATTCTATTAAAATGCTGCAATGTAGGAAGGAGAGCACATTAATGTGAAATCAACATGGAAACCAAGCACAATGATTTTTTATTAAACTCTTTTAATTGCAAGTCCTATTATTATTTTCCCTCAATTATTTTGAATGTCAGAGATTAATCTAGATGCATTTTAAACTTTTCCCTATTTTGAAAGTGTCTCAAATGGGGGCAAATGAGTCTACATGGGAGCAGTTTAATCCTGATATGACCACCTATTACTTGTATGATCTTAGAAAATTTCTGCAATTTCTTTGCACCTTAAGTTTTTCTCATTTGAAGAAAACATAAAAATGTAATTTCTACTTTATAAGGTTGTTATAAAGATTATGTGAAAATATGTATAAAATGCTTATTTTTATCATACGTCATAAACGCTCAAAATTTGAGAATTAAGGTATAATAATAGATAATAAAGAAGTGATTTTTCCAGCATTTCTTTTTATCCTGTGAAGTATATGTGATTTAGTTCTTACAACATTATTTTAGAAAATTAAAGGCATCATATTTTCCAAAGTCAACATGAATGGTATACAACATGCTTTGGCCATTTAATGAAGATGAAGATCAATACACTAGAATCTGAGCCTAGCTTCTCAACTTAGCCATTAGCTTTCAGGAGAACTCGGTCTCAGTTTTCTAAAAGTTTCTCATCTTTAAATTGAATGTAATTATCTGTATCTTCCTTAGAGTATTAATATAAAGTGAAATTGTCTTCAACCGGAAAGTTACATTGCAACTTAATATTACTGCGTTTCAGAACATCTCAGAAAAAGTGAGGTTTTAACAACCTTGAGAATTAGAAAGAGGGGTTGAGGAACTTTTCTACTGTGTAATGCATGCTCCAGAGCATCACTATTTATCTTCACTATTACATATCAAAATTATATTTTGAGAGTTAAATATTGGAAATTAGGGTAAAATTCAGCTTAACAGTCCTGTCGGCTTTGATGTTAGTTGGATATGTATAAATCTGCATAAATATTCTTATCAGATGGATGATTTAAATTAAGTTTTGTAATTACAATGCAGATCTTTCATATACAAATTAAAATATATTATGTAAAATATATTATGTAAAATCTCCAAATTAGATTTGGGGTTTATTGTAATAAAGATTCACACATGGATAATGAGACAATGTGACATTTGTATTTGCATATTGTATTAGTTTTTGTGCAACACTTACATGATTATCAAATTCTGTGCAAGGTTTTATAATTTAAATGAACATACTTTTAAAAGCCACGATCAATGCAAAACTTGATGTTTAGGTAACTTTAAAATGCTACCCTATTTTGCTAAAAGTGACACTTGCTTGTATTTATCCCAACTGCTCTGATACTTAATTTAGATGGTGTGTGATGATCTGTATGAAGATGATTCTGGGCTCAAATTCATTTTGTTTATATTTTCATATCTGTCATCCATCTTTGATTAGAGGTATATGTGCTCTTCTCCAGCTTTTTGCATTTATGAAAAAGGGAAATGACTATTTCTCTTAATCATGAACTTGAGTGTTATGCACAGAGTATATCCCCCGTAAGAAAAACGAATCCTTTGGGGATCAAACATAATCAATATCAGCTAGCCAATGAGAATAAATCTCACTCTCTGACATATTCCAATTATACTCTGGAAAATAACACCCACTTTTCTGGAACATCATGGTATTCCTCTGAGTTCCAAAAAATTTTAAAACAATAGATCACCATGTGATGGTCAATTTTATGTGTCAAATTGACAGCCCCTCAGGTTGTCCAATTAAGTATTATTTCTGGGTGTGCCTGTGAGAGTGTTTCCAGGTGAAATTAGCTTTCAAATTGGCAGAGTCAGTAAAATTGACTTCTCTCCCCACCGTAGGTGGGCATCATCCAGTCCATTAAGGGCCTACATAGAAGAGATAGAGGAAGAAGGAAATTATCTCATTTTTTTCCTGCCTGCCTACTTGAGGTAGGACATTGGTCCTCTCCTTGATGGTGATTTTATACCATTGAGTCTGCTGATTATCAGGTCTTTGGAAACTTGGACTGAATTACATCATTGCTTTTCCTGGGTTTCCAGTTTGCCAAGGGCAGGTCATGGGACTCAGCCTCCAAAATCACTTGAGCCAATTATTCCTCTGTCTGTCTATCTATGTCTATCTATATCTACCTCCATCTATCTATCATCATCAGAGTTCTCCAGAAAAACAGAATGAACATAAATAAATATATAGACATGGATATGAGAAAGAGGAGGAAGAGAAATATCCTATTGATTCTCTCTTTCTCTCCATCTCTCTCTATATCTATCCATATCCTATTGGAATAGAAGATAGATACATTCAGAACTAATAGGATATATACACATGTAAATATATATAGATTATATAGATATCTAACATGATATTTATATATGTGTGTGTGTATGTGTGTGTGTGTGTGTGTGTGTGTGTGTGTATATACATACATACACGTGTGTGTGTGTGTGTGTGTGTGTGTGTGTGTGTTTTCAGGTTGTCTGGAGAACCTGACTACAATCATTTCTAAAAGGAATCTGTTGAAGTCATCCAACTTATAATTTTAATTAGGTTTCTGCATGGAATTCAGTTTTATCTCATGTTGTGTATTAACTATTAACTTTCTCATCCCCAGGAGTTGCTCTTAGTCTTTATTCTGAACAAATAAGTTTTTCTCCTCATGTATTTCTGACCACAATTCTTGCTTTCACTCCAACATAGCATTCTTTATCTCAGTTATCCCTAGGCAAATCTGTCATCAAAGAGCATCAAATACATTCCTAGACCAAAGCTTCAGTTAGAGTTAAACATTAATTTCCAGTAGACCATAAAATAATGAAATAGGGATGAAGAGAAAAATTTGAAAAACGACTCTATACCAAGTCTAGACTTCAATATTCCCCCTTAGGTTTGCATGAAAATGGAACATAGTGTAATGGTTAAGAGCATGTACTCCAGCATCAAATCATCCAAATGAATATAATTGTCAACATTCCAATATTTTCTATAGTGTAAATATAGAAATTTGGAAACCATAAACAAGAGTGCACTTATTTTTTTCATAACAACTAAAAGTGGTTATTAAAATGCAAATTAAATAAAAATTGAAGAAGGCATTGTTTTCTTTTTGAAGAGATCAAGATACAATGGCAAGGAATAACTTCTGCAAATCTAAAACAAAGCATTCTTAGTTTTCTTCCTCTTCACACTAACCCCTTTATTGTTACCCATTTCAAACCCTGGTTATCCTACATAAAGGTTAGTTACTGTTTTCCTCTTAAATACTACCTAGAATCTAACATCTGACTTATAATCAAGATATACTAGCAAAAACTTAGATTTTTTTACATTTTTAAATTAAGCTAAATTTTGGGTACAGTGAAATGCAGATATTAATTACAAAATATGAGTTTTTACAAATGCATATTTCTGTGTAAATGTCATCTCAAGATATAAAACATTTATTAAATGGATTACATTTTGCTGCTTGCTTATCTAAAAAATTTATTAAGTAATGACCATTTTATGGGCTTGATTATGTCTTCCTTAAAGAGTATTTTCTGTATGTTAGCTGCTTTTATGTATAAAATTACTTGATCTCAAGATCCCTCTCTCATCTCTTCACTCTTTATATATGGCCTTTTTTAAGATTACCATTTATATTCATTATAAAATGAGATTCAGAGAAATAAAATTTTGGGGAGACCATTTTCTTTTGTTTACTTACCTTTGTGAGCCAGGAATTTTGAGGAAAAAAAATTTATCTTTACAGCAATACTTCTAAGTACAATTATAGTACAAGTGTAAACCTGAGTTACCTCAATTATAAGACAGTGATCTGAAAATTATGTCCTTTCCCTAGTAGACATATGCTACAAAGTAAATGACCAAAAGAATAGAGCATCTAATGGAAAATTAGAACATAGGACTAGATGATCTCTAGAGATTGTTTCAGCTCAAGAATATTTTGATTGAGCAACCGAAAAGATAATCAAGAAAAAAAAACAGTATTTGTTTAGAACTTATTATATACCAGGCCATGATGATTCATTTATAATTTCTTTTAATTCTAACAATAACTCTGTGACAGAGTTATACTATCCATATGTCAGAGATGAAGATAAAGAGACTGACCAATGTCATGATGGAATTAAGCAGTCAATATGGGAATTAAATCCAGATATATCTGGCTCCAAATCTTAGTTTTTAATCCCTTACACCATTTTCTTTTTGCTTCTCTCATACCTTCTGTTTTTAAATTGAATTGTTTACTCTCTTTTAATTTGAATTATCTAAATATAATTGTGCCTCTGACAACATGAGAGAACTATTAAAACAATTCACATAGATGTCCCTTTTATCAATGAGTGAATTTTGCTAATGCAAACTAGGGTCCATTCCCGAAGCATAGAGCACTTTTCCCTTTGATCCTTTCCTTAATGACACCAATATAGACCCTATAGACTGGTAGAAATATATTTCACTGTCTGTATTTGTTACTGGTGCAGCAGAAGCAGAGGTAAACTTATTGAAGGCATAATTATTAGTGTCAGTGCCTAGATAGAAATATCTTCTGTCTAATCATATTAAGAAACAAACTATTAGGATCTGAGATAGTCTTTCTCAAAATAATGAAATAGGAAAATACAATACTGAGTATACAACTATAGTGTTTAATTGCTGTTGCTGTAACTATTACTGTTGTTATTTACCAAATCTCTTGAAACAAAGGCAGATACAGCATCTACAATATCCTCCTACCTATTGTATTGGATGTATTCCATTGCTCAAAGGGAGGAGTTGCAAAAATTTTAAGTAGTCATTTGTTATCTCATTATGCTGCTAATATAAAGTGAAGAAACTATTTTCCATGACAAAATGCTAGTAAGAGACTTTGCTAATGAGGTTTCTGTCATATTAATGAAAACAAATACCAATATGATATAGAAATATTGTGAATAAAAATTGCTAATGTGGCAGCTCTTACATAGTAGAAAAAACACTGAATACAAAGCAAAGATATTGTGGGGTAAGGAGAGAGAAAGGGAGGGGGATGGGAAGAGAAAGAGGCTAGAGAGAGAGATCCTGAATTACTTCAACCCCATCAAAGGTATAGAATCAAAGCAATTAAGTAGGAAGATAAATGATAATATTAATATATAAAGAAACAAGAAAGAGATTCAATGGAAAAGGATCTCTTCAAATCATGATTACAAAAAAATGTTGGGGTAAAAATTAATTTTTGATTTATGTCTCTTTGTAGACAGGAAGTAAAATAAAGAGTACATAAAGCATTTGACCAAAAAAGCATGTTATCATTGTTAATATTATTCATAGGAACTCATAAAATTACTCATAAGAAGAGATTCCTATGAGATTGTGTATCATGTCTTTGAATATATCAGTAGTTTTTTTTATCATGATGAAACTATTCATTTGCACCTATTTAATTATTTAGAGATTCAGAAAGCTGAAACATCCCAGAATGGCCTTTATTTATATTGTACATCCTCTCTTTGATCCGCCACCTACTTTAATGTAACTATAACAATATTCTCTATCAAGAAAACATATTTACTTTGTTTCTGCCAATGAATTACATGTGATAAAATTATATGTGAGGAACATTTACCAAAAGTGTTTATTGACTGATTGATAATCTAACAACTTTAAGAGGTATGTATTAATTCTGAAAAATAAAGCCTAATAATTTCTCAGCATGATAAAACTTGGGCATTAGCTTACTATAAATAAATCAGAATTGAGTAATATAATAGGAAGGGACTGTGGAGATAATCTGCCTATCATAATCAATCAACATCATCCCCTTCACATGGTTTACAGCCTCTATGGAAAATCTCCATTCTTGCTTCCTAGCATAATCTTTCCTTTTTATGGAGTCCGTATCCAGTATTTTCTTAAGAATGAAGTAGTTTAAGTCTTCAAATATTCAAAAACATTTTTAAACTCCTAATTCAATTAGTAGTTTCAGTAGGCATATAATATTGGCATATAAATTTTCTCTCAAAATTGTGAGGTATTTTCTCTTTGCTTCTATTCTTACTCTTGAGAAGTTTGTAACATTTGGATTCTTTTTTATAAGACATTTTGTTTTTTTCTTGAAGTTTTTAGAGCTCTATTTATCAATTTGTCTTCAGTGTTTAGAACTTTTATAAGTATGGGCCTTAGTACTGTATTTTCTCCAGATTAAATGTTCCCAAATAATTCCCCAACCAATACTGAGCTTCATATCCTTTAGTTTGGGAAACATTCCTATTTTTATTGATAATTTTATTTCTTCCAATTCCTTTGTGGCCTCATTCTGTAATTACTAATGATATTGATCCATCTGTATTAATACTCCCAAATATTTTTTATTTCTTCTCTATTTTTAATCTACTTTCTAGGAATTTTCTTCATGGAGTGCCATGCTTCACCCTCTTCTTCCACAGTACTGAATGCTTGCAAGTACTGAGACTTCCATATCTGTTTGGGTAAATTTGTTTTATTTTATTTTATTTTATTTTATTTCATTTTATTTCATTTTTTATTTTATTTTTTATTTTATTTTTTTATTATTTTATTTTATTTATTTTATTTATTTTATTTTATTTTACTTATTTTATTTTATTTTATTTTTTATTTTTACATCAGGCCTCTATTCCATGGCCATGGCACCTGTAGGTTGTAGCTTCTTTGACATTCCTAAGACAGCCATATTTCCTTCCTTCCACATCTGGCTCCTAAACCTTTGTAGAAGTCTCTTTCCTACCCTCTAGCTTTCCTTGACCTTATGGATTTGTATCTTTGCTGTCATTTTAGTGGTATATCAGGAGGGAAGAACTACATCTTAAAGAATAAGCTATATATTCATAAGACAAGAAGGAGAAACACTTCATCTCAAAGGAAAGTATAATGAAACAATTTTAAGAAAAACTGAAATTTACAAAGAGCCTTCACTTCTCATTATCCAGGAGTCCAATTCTGATCTGACAAGCTAGCTCATCTAGTTCACTATAAATGCAGTGATATATACTATCTGGTCATAACTTCAGGGTTTAAAATTATCAATAACAGGCCGTAAGCCTACAGTTTGTGTACTGTGTTGAAAAGTAAGTATTTTGTATGCATCATTTTGAAAATCAAAACAGTGAAATCCACTGCAAACTGGTCTATTTTAAAAACAATATCTGTCTCACAAAAATAATACAAAATTAACATTTCACTTCTGTTTTTCGTGGCACATAATTATGTCATATTTTTGCTTTGTTAATCTTAAGTGCAAACATATCCTGATATACCTTTCAAACAAATGTTGAATAAGATAATAAACACTATCAAAGGCATTGACTAGAGCTACTCTTTGCTGCTATAACTTCAAAAAGTATATTTATTTTATATTTATAAATAAAAGGACAAAGATGGAGTCTTACAAAGGTACACTCATGGTCTCTTGCCTCTCTTGCATGTGCTTCTGCTATTCTCCAGTCTGGAAGAGAAGTATGGGCAGCACCGTGTGAGAGAGTAATAACTGCCCACTGGTACTCCCCTCCAGAGAGCTTAGCAAGTAGCTGTTTGGTATAATTTGAGAGGCACTGAAAAGCCAGCCTGACTCAACACATCCAAATTCCCTTTAGCTAGTTCATGTTATTTTAAACACTGAACATGAACACACATGTGTTGTTTGTTAAGCAAAAATTCAATGAGAACCTACTGTGTACCAAAAAAAAAGTATACTTGGCATGACAGCATATGTCAAACCTGCAAAACAATCATCTGGACAGTTCACATTTTAACAGATGAGTACACTAAAGTTCATAGTTTTTAGTTAGTTTCTCTAATTTCAAATGGTTAAGAAGTGGCAAAGAGCTGAACCTCAGACATCTGATATTAATACTTCTTCTCATTCCATATTCTCTGTCCCCAGGAAGGTATTAAGTATGGGCAGCTATTATAGACCACAGGGCTTAAAATTATGTAAGTGTGAGTAAAAGATAAAAATAAGGGTGAGGGGGGAGAGGGGAGGTAAACAGGGGAAAATTTTAAATCATTTCTTTAATTAAAAATTTTTTTTTAATTAACAAATACATATTAATTTTTTTAAAATGAGGTTGAAACACTACATCAGTAAATAGGTACAATAGTCTTCAATCATTCTATTTTGATTTTCACACCCCATGATGAAGTGATCTAATAACTGAATCATCTCATCAATTTAAATCTCAAAGTAATTCTAAAAATTGGTAAACTTCTTATACTCATTTTATAGAAGAGCAAATAACATAATTAAATGCTATCAACTTCTCTTGACTTTAGACTTATGTTACTGTATACAATGCCACATTGCCACACTTTCCTCAAATTTCAAAAGACCTCCAGCTCTGAGCATCCTTATAATGTGTACTTTGGGATACAATGATGCATGAGATATGAATGCTAATAACCTAACCTGAGAGGATCCTCTATGCTCATAAATAGCTACAAAGGTAGAGACCTGTCCACAGTCTGACTTGATGCTATTTTTCCACATTGCTCTATTTCTCCAAATAAAAATATGCATGTTTATCTATAATTTTTCACTTCTGTCCTACGTACTCTGCTCTCATTTCCCTACAGGCAAACCCCAGCATTCCTCAAGTCAAATTCATATATGACCTACACTAACATTCCTTTCGTAATCCACCTACTTTCTAAAACTGACCAGTATTTATTCTTTCTGTGTAGTCATTTAACATATCACTATCTCCCTTAGTAAATTACCCTTGTTTATAAATGCCTGGATTTCAGAGTGCTTTTGTTATTAACCTATACATTCACTATCTTAACTCTTTCATTCTACCTCCACCATCACTTTATTTAGTAGCATGTAGACAACAAAAAATACAGTATTTTACTAAATCACTTGAACTCAATGAACGTGTTTGAAGATTTCTAAATGATAAACAAGATTTCTCTACCCTAAAGTGGATGATCTGGGCAGGCAACAGCATCAAATATATCAGTTAATTGTTATCAATTCTCTTATGAGAGTGTCAGAAAGGGAGCAAGAAAGAAGAATATAGGAAAATTAGAAGGCAGGTGTTAACAGCTTTGAGGACCTCAGTTACTGGTTTGGATTTAGGAACGTGGACGAAAGAGGAATATTATCTTAGTACAAAGGCATAAATTGAAAATGGTCATGCACAGGATAAGGGAGAGGATAAGGAATGCTGTGATAAAAGAAAGTAATTAAGTAATCAGAGCTTATATCCCAAATCTGGTACAGTCTTTTGAGAAGAAAATTTGTGTGTAACTTTCAGCATTGCTAGTTTTGATAGGATATATCTGGGCTAGCTAGTGTTGTATAAATGAAGCAAAGATAGCCCCTGTATATCGATATTTTGGTTATTTCTTTATATCAGGCTGGGACCGTTAGCTCAAAACTAGCAGGTGCCAAAGACAAATTTTTACATAGCTAATTGCATTATATATGGACCAAATAAGCATGTTTAGCCATTTAGAACTTGCCTGATTTTCACGCCCTGTGAAACTGCACCCAACATTTGCCAAAGATGGGAGCCAGCAAGACCCCAAGTAGCTGCGCTCTACAGTGCTCTTTGACACAGAGCCTCACCATCTTTTTGAGCAACATCACCTAAATATGTAAGCCAATTCCCCTCTTCCCTGGGTTTCCCTTACCCTTGCCCCCTTCTCAGTGGTGGCCCCATGCTGCTGTCTTTAGAAAATCTAGGATCCTACTATTAGCGACTCCCCTTCCCCTGACATTCAATCTGTTACCACCACCCTAATAAAGCTCATTTTCTGCTACTGCCACCTTGTGGTCATATATTCAAAATCTTCAAACTTGACTGCAGGCAGTTCATTCTAATTCTCATTGGTTAATGGGATCATAATTACATTGATGTCAGTAGAGGCTCCCATTCTAGGACAGTGTTGAACATAACAAACGAGTCCCGAGAGACAAATATAGCTGAATTAAGGAAGATTAAATCAGAGAAAAAAAATATATGGGCTTATTAAAGGAAAATCAGAAAAATGTTGAAAAATTGAAATAGATTTCTTTTCACAAATCTAGCTAGAAAGGTGTATTAATAATGCTTTCTTTTAACTTTTGTGATGCTTTCACAACTTGGAGGCCTTGCAGACCCCAATTAGCCAATTTCTAGTGACAGCAAATAACTTGTCTGTGAACATGCCTTTGATATGCAAACAAAACAGTCCCAAACCTGTACCCTCATTCTACTTTCTTTCATTAGTTTCCTGCAATACAGGACTCTACTAACCTGCCATAAATCACCCTACAATGAGGTAGTGAACAGCTAGTGACCACCCTAGAGCCTACCAAAATTATTCAAACTATATAGTCCTAAACCTACTCAGCTTCCTATCCTGCCTCACTTATTCTTTCTCATAAAAACACAATAAAGGCTCTGGCTCAGGTTTCCCCTTACTTCTTCTGCCTCCTGACCAACCCTAGTGGCTTGTATGGTCCTGTATGACGTGGCATGGAATACACCCTCCTCCCGGAAACTGAGTAACAAACTACTTTCTCAATGGCAATCATCTTGTGATCTGTTGGTTTCACCATATTTGAATAAAAACAAAATCTCAGCTATCGTAGACCCCACAAACTTTCAGGAACTTAACATTTAGAAAGTCATCCTAAGAAAATAATAAGGCAGGAGTACATAATAGAAATCAGAAGGTCCACTGAAGAACTATTTGTGATTCCTAGTATAGATAACTATCTAAATAACTAACAATAGTGAACTGGTTAAATGAATTATGTGACTTATCTCTGCCAAGAGCTGCTATGAAGCAATTTAAAATAAAAGGGAATCTATACTAACTTAAAGTATGTATACATATTTTAAAAGAAAAAAAGACACTAAAATATTTAATATAGTTTTATTTAATTTTAATAATTTTGAATATCTTATTTGTATTTTTATTTAGTTAATTATATTAGGAAAACTGCAAAAACATGCAGCAAGCTTTTTAATGATTATCTCTGGGTAATGAGATCCCTATATTTTCGAATGCATACTTTCTTCCAGCTTTACTGAGATATAATTGACATTAAAATTATGGAAGTTTAAAGTGTACAATGTGTTGATGTGATACATTACATATTGCAAAATGATTACCATCATAGCTAACACCTCCATCAAGTCACATTTACCATTTCTTTTTAATGATAAGAACTTTTAAGATTTCCTCCTCAAACAACTATATAAGACAGTATTTTTAACTATAGTCCCCACCTGAATAGTAGATCTCCAAAACTTATTCATCTTATAACTGGAAGTTTGTATCCATTGTTAAATGTATAGTCCTTGAAATTATGTCTAAATTCTTAAACCATGGCCCCAAAGAACAGTACATAGTATACAGCAGGGTATAGAATGAAGGACACAAACTTCAGAAAGAAATAAGATTGAGACAAAAGGTGCAGAAGCAAATAAAACTAGCTATCTAGTATTATATACTAATCACACTGCTAAATTGTTTGCATGCACTAATTATTATTCTCTTGTTCTATTTAATATTTTCAATAAGTCAAGAGAAAGGTAATATTTTTAGCCCTATTTTGCAGATAAGGTATAGGCTCAAAGGGTGATGTCAGCATCAAAGGTGCCAGAAGTCATTCCTCTTTTCTCTTTCCTTTTTTACACAACTAGACATTTGAAATTGAACAAAATTTGCCTTTGCATCTTACCAAGGGACCCAAGAGTTTTCTAACTCACCTGTGCATCCAAAAATAAACGATACCTAGGAGAGCACTGTAGATCAAAGGGAGTAGATGAATCTGCCCCAATTCCACTCCCCACTATTGAAAAGGGGAACCTTAGAGTGCAAATCTGACAGAAACCCACTGGCAAGACAGAGATGGTCAAAGTTCAGCCTGTGTGAGGGAAGATTCCAGAATATGGTCAGAGCAGGTTAGAAATGAATTCAGAAACAGAGGAAAGAAAGGAACTCACTAAAGCAGCCCCCATTCCCAGGGCAAAACTGGAAGGGATTAAACTTTTGGTGGCAGCAGGGGGACCTTTCTGGAAGAGGAGGTGGAAATGAGCATCCTCTCTCATGAAGAGTGAACTCTTCTAGTAGTCAAAGAATGTGTGTAAATTATAGGCCCTGGTCAGGCTATAATGCCAACTTCTGGAAGACAAAATAAAGTTTTGCAATAGCCAGTGTTGAATCGCAAGAATCAAAGAAGACATAAAATCTTCATTAAAGAGTTGTCTGCTACTTCACATAGGAAAGCAGAAATGCAAACCTACAAATACCAAACAA
This sequence comes from Eidolon dupreanum, assembly GCA_028627145.1. Taxonomy (NCBI): domain Eukaryota; kingdom Metazoa; phylum Chordata; class Mammalia; order Chiroptera; family Pteropodidae; genus Eidolon; species Eidolon dupreanum. The sequence continues at coordinate 56,010,963 of CM053510.1, read as the reverse complement.
CGACAACAAAAATATATGATATCACGAAAAAAGAATTCACCAGCAACCAAATTCAAAGGCATGAAATATTATGATCTAACTGATAATGTATTCAAAATAGCTGTTAAAAAGAAATTCAGTGAGTTTCAAGAAAACTCAGAATTTCAATATACTCAGTAATAAAATTAATGAAAAGGAGACCCTTAACAAAGATATTGAAATTATAAAGAATAACCCAACAGAAAGTCTGGTGAAGAATTCCATGAATTAGATGAAGAATAGAGAACATTGGTAGCAGGGCACAATGTATGGGAGAAAGAATAAACGACTTAGAGGATAGGAATATAGAAACAATTCAGTTATGAGAGGAGCGAGAACTATTTTTAAAAAGTGAAAAAACACCACAAAAGCTATCAGATTCATTCAGAAAGGCAAATGTTAGAATAAATTGGTGTTTCAAAAGAAAAAAAAAAAGGCAAAAGGGTTTAAAGAAATAATAGCTGAGAACTTTCCAAACCTGGGGAAGGAACTAGATATACAAGTCCACAAAGTTAATAGAATACCCTGTAATCTCAATGCAAAAAGACCTTCTCTAAGACACATTATAATGAAAGTGTCAAATAGCAATGATACATAAAAACATCTGAAAGGCAGCAGAAAAAGAATAATCAATTTAAAAAAAAAAAAAACCATTAGGCTGTCAATAGACTTCTCATCAGAAGCTCTACAAGCCAGAATAGAGAAGAACAGTAGAAAGATAAAAATAGATAGCCAAGAATACTTTACCTGGCAAATTATCCTTCAGATATGAAGGAGAAATAAACAGAGGCTGAGGTAGCTCACCACCACTAGACCTGCCTTACAAGAAAAGAAATGCTGAAAGGAGTTTGTCAAGCTGAAATATACAGATGCTAGTCAGCAACATGTAAAACAAATGAAAGTACACAATACATGGTAAAAGTGAAAAATAGAATTAGAAAACTATAACTCTATATTAGGATAGTATGTTTAACTATAAAGGTTAAAAGAAAAGGGTATTAAAATAACTAGTTACTTTAATTTGTTAATGAACACACAGCATAAAATAAAGTAATTTGCAACATCAAAAATATAAAAGGGAAGGAGGTGAAAGGGTGGAGTTCAATAGGTGAATGAAGAAAAATTGCTACCAGTATAAAATTGACAGTTTTATATGTGACATGTTTTATGTTAATCTCTTGGTAACCACAAAGCAAAATTCTAGAGTAAATTCACAGAACATTAAAAAGAGAAAAAAACTGTGTACAACCATGGAATATCACCAATTTACAAACACAGGCAGAAGCAGAGGGAAAAAGAAACGATGAAAAAAAAACAACCATATAGCAAACAAGATGACAGTAGTAAATCCTTATATATAAAAACACAAGGGCAGTAGTAAATCCTTACATATAAAAAATAACTCTAAATGTAAATAGATTGACTTCATCAATCAAAAGGCACAGTGTGTCTGAGTGGTTAAAAAACTAGACTTGTCTATAACCATGCCACCCTGAATATGCCCTATCTCGTCTGATCGCAGAAGCTAAGCAGGCTCAGGCCTGGTTAGTACTTGGGTGGGAGACTGCCTAGGAATATCAGATGCTGCAGGCATTTAAAAAAAAAAAAAACTAGACTCAACTTATGCTTTCTACTAGAGACTCATTTTAGCTCTAAAGACACAGATAGGCTCATAGTTAATAGATAGGAGATATTCCATGCAGGTGGAAATCAAAAGCAGGATTAGCCATACTTATATCAAAATAATATATTTTAAGCCATAAAATATGAGACAAATAAGGTTATTATATAATAGTAAGGGTATCGATTATTCAAGAAGATAAATAATCATAAACAAATACACACCCAATATCAGAACACCTATGTTAAGCAATCACTAACAAATCGAATGGGAGAAAAGAACATCAATACAATAATAGTAGAGAACTTCAATCTCCACTATCAGCAATGGGATAGATCATCCAGACAGAAAATCAACAAGGAAATATTGGAATTGAACCATACTTGAAATGAAATGAACTTAACAGACAAATACAGAACATTCCATTCAACACCAACAAAATATACATTTGTCTTAAGTGGATACAGTACATTTTCTAAAGTAGATTATATAATAGGAAATAAGTCTTAGCAAATTTAAGAAAATCAAAATCATACCAACTATGTTTTCTGACCACGATGATATGCAATGAGAAATCAACAACGGAAAGCTGGAAAATGTACAATTATGTGGAAACTAAATCAAACATTTCTAAATAACCAATGGGTCAAAGAAGAAATCAAAAGGGAAATTTTAAAAAATTATCTTGAAACAAAAATGAGAAAATAACATACCAGATCTTATGAGATATTGTGAAAGAGCTATTTCAACAGGAAAGTTTGTAGGAATACATATATTAAAAATTAAAATATCTCAAATAAACAACCTAACTTTATCTCTCAAAGACCTACAAAAAGGAAAATAAATTAAGATCAAAGTTAGTAAGAGAGTAACAAATATCAGAGCATAAATAAATGAAATAGAGACTAGAAAAAAGTTAGAATCAGTGAAACTAAGATTTTTTTGAAAAGTGAAACAAAATTGACAAAACTTTAGCTAAACTAAGAAAAACAAAGAAGACTCAAATAAGTAAAAAATTAGAAAGAGAAGACATTACAAGTAATACTACAAATACATTGGATTGCAACAGACTACTATGAACAGTTATGTGCCAATAAATTAAACTATAAGAAATGTTTAAATTCCTAGAAACACATAACCTAACAAGACTAAGCTAGGAAGAAATAGAAAACCTGAACAGACTAATAATGAGCAAAGAGATGAATCAGTTGTCAAAAACCTTCCAACACAGAAAATACCAGGACCAGATGGCTTCACTAGCAACTTCTAACAAACACATGAAGAAAAAACACCAGTCCTTCTCAAACTCTTCCAAAAAATTAAACAGGAGGAAACACTATCAAACTCCTTCAGTGAGGCCAGCATTAACCTTATACTAAAGACATTTAAGAACACTATAAGCTATAATGCTTTTTTTGTTGTTTTAAAAATGCTAAACCCTAACATTATATTAAAATATAATTCTCCCAGTTTCTCTTTACACCTTTGTGTATGCATTTGTGTGTGTGTGCTTTCAGTGCCTAAATATTGGTTTCCAATATGAATGCCAACTTTTAAGTATTTACAAATATTTATGAAAATATATTGCTTCTCCATGTTGTGGAGAATCATTGCCCTGGAAAAAAAAAAAGTAGTTTTGTCCGGGAATAATAGGCTTTTTGAAAGACTTGTAGTTGATGTCCATTGCTACCTACACTATTCAGGTATTGTTATATTTTCAGGAAGTAAAAAAGAGACAAGCTTTTTTCAGACTTCCATTTGTCTGAAACAGGAAAGTAAAACTGTGATAACATGTACAAAAAATGACCTACACAAAATAAAGTGTTAATGTAAGGGGGAAAAAAAGAACACTATAAGCTAACCAAAAAAACTATTGACCAACATTCCTGATGAATATAGATGCGAAAATTCTCAACAAAATATTAGCAAAACAAATTCAAGAACACAGTAAAAGAGTTGTATACCAAGATCAAGTGAGATTTATCTATGGGATACAAGAATGACTTAACATACACAAATTGGTAAATATAATAACACATTAATAGAATGTAAGACAAAAAAAATCAAATAATTATCTGAGTAGATGCTGAAGAAGCATCTAACAAATTGCAAAATTTTTTCATGATAAAACTCTCAATGAACTAGGTATCAAAGAAACATAACTCAGCATAGTAATGGCCAGATATAGCAAACCCACAGCTAACATGCTCAATGGTTAAAAACTGAAAGCTATTCGAATAAGATAAAGACAACAAGATTCCTACTCTCACCAGTCTTATTCAATATAGCTCTAGCTAGAGCAATTTGGCAAGACAAAGAAATAAAATGCTCCCAACAGGAAATGAAAAAGGAAAATTGTTATTTGTAGATGATATAATTTCATATATAGAAAATGCCAGACTCATTTGACTTGGAACTAATCAATGATTTCAGTAAATGTGCGGGATATAAAATTAACATACAGAAATCTGTTGCATTTCTATACACTAATAATGAAACATCTGGAAAATAAAAAAAGAAAACTATTCCATTTACAATAGTATCAAAAACAATAAAATACTTGTAATTTAATCAAGAAAATGGAAGATCTGTACCATAAAAACTACCAGATTTTGCTGAAGGAAGTTAAAGAAGACACAAATGGAAAGATGTCCCATGTTAATAGATAAGAATATTGTTAAAATGCTGATACTCCCCCAAACCACTTATAGACTCAACACAATCTCCATCAAAATCCCAATTGCATTTTTTGCCAAAATAGAAAAAAACACTCCTAAAATTTGTATGGGACCACAAAGACCCTGAATAGCCAAAGCAATCCCGAGAAAGAACAAAGCCAGAGGTGTGACATTTCCTAATTTTAAACTATACTACAAAACTCTAATAATTAAAACAGTATAATAGTGCCATAAGAACAGCCACATAGACAAATGGTACAGAATAGAGACCCCAGAATTAAACCTCACATATACAAGCAAGTAATATTTGACTAATGAGCCAAGGACACCCAATGGGGAAATCACTTCAACAAATGGTGCTGGAAAAAATCTAGATAAACATATGAAGAAAAATTAATTTTGACCCCATCTTATGTCACTCACAAAAATGAATTCCAAGTGGATCAAAGACTTAAACATGAGACCTGATACCCTAAAACTCCTAGAAGAAAATGTGAGGAAGAAAATTCTCAACATTGACCTTGACAATTTTTTTTTTGGATATGACAACAAAAACACAAACAAAAGCAAAAATCAACACATAGGACAACATCAAACTTAAAAGCTCTTCCCAGCAAAAGAACAATTAACAAATGAAAAGTCAAATTTTTGCAAAGCATATCTAAGTGGTTAGTATGTAAAATATATAAAAAACATACAATTCAACAAATAAAATCTGATTTAAAAATGGACAAAGAACTAGACATTTTTTCAAAGACATCCAAATGGATTATAGGTATATGAAAAAATGTTCAACTTTACTAATCATCAGGGAAATGCAAATCAAACCCAAAATGAGATACCACCTTACACCAGTTAGAATGGCCATCAACAAGCAGACAACAGATAGCAAGTGTTGGTGAGGATGTCAAGAAAGAAAACACTGTTGGGAATGTAAATTAGTTCAGGCACTACAGAAAACAACACAGATTTCTCAAAAAACTAAAAATAGATCTACCATATGACCTAGCAATTCTACTTCTAGGTTAAAACCAAAGGGAATAAAAACAAGATGCTGAAGACATATATGCACTCCGAATTATACTGCAGCATTATTCACAATAGCCAACATATGGAAACAATGTAAGTTCCATCAACAGATGAATGGCTGAAGAAGATGTTGTATAATTACTCAGTCATGAGAAACAAGGACATCTTGTCACTTGTGACAACATGAATAAAACTTGCAGACATTATTCTTAGTGATATATGTCAGACAAAAAGACAAATATTATATGTATCACTCATATATGGAATCTTAAAAAATCAAAATTCACAAAAACAGTAAAATGGTAGTTACCAGGGATTGGGGGGTAGGGAGACAGGACAGATGTTGTTTAAGGGTGCAAACTTCTATCTAGTAGTCAATAAATCCTAGAGTTAACATAATATAGTGAATGTAGACAAAAATATTTTTTTATCATTAAACTTGCTAAGATACTAGAACTTAACTATTCCAACCACTAAAAAGAAATGATAACTATGTAACATGACAGAAGTGTTATTGCCACAATGATAATCATAGTATAACAAAGATGTATCAAATTAACATATATACTTTAAATCTACAGTGTTACATATCAAATATATTTTAATAAAAAGAAAAACTAGCTCAGAGACTTAAGTATGCTACTCATAATTATAGCTAATAAGTTTTTCAAACATTTGAAATTTACCAGATTGTCTACATGATTAGCATCATTACCAAAAAACTAACAAACAAAAAATGTTGGATTGGAATTCATAGTTAAGTGAAAAACTGACATGTAAATTAGGGAGATGGTATGAAGCTGAAGCTAAATTAGTGAGTTCCAATCTAGATGTGGATGGCCAGGATCAATTTGAGGGAAACTCCCCAAATTTATGAGGGCTTATGGTAAATATGAGAGTGATTTGTTTGGAGTTAAGTAATATTTTGGAAATGTAAGCTTTTCTAAATTCACTGATCACAATAATTCATAATATCTACTATAAACATCTTCAGGCTCACCAAATATAATTATTTCTAAGTTTGTACTTGAAAAGAAATGTACTTGTTTGAAAATTTCACAGCTGTTTCCATCTACTCTCCACATACAAAGACAAACAAAACCAAAAACACACAGGGTAGTTACAGCAACTGTATAAATATTTTTAAAGTTGTGATTGAAATTGAACATAAAAATTACCACATATACCATATATCTATTCCTTCCCTGAGTCATTTCACAAGTATTTCTCAATTTCTAGACAATATATTTGTTCTTTTATTGAAAGCTAATTGGCATTTCTATTGTTTTAGTACTTTTTAGATTTACAAGTCAGACAGAAGTGTTACTTTACTTTCCTATACCTATTAACTAAAATTACCTGTGTGTGTGTTAAAACTAGGGATTCAATTAGCCAGTACTCTCTGCTGAACTTGTCTGACAAATATCTGCTATAGCAAATGACAAATGTGTCTTTCTTTGAAATCATATCTAAACAGATACCAATGGCATCCATTCATAAACTGGCTGTCTTGTTATATCACTAGTACATTGTCAAGCCCACACTATAACCTGTTAAGGGAAAACCATTGACGCTTTGTAGTTTTTGAAATGTTTTTATCTTATCAAATCATGTTTGTAACATCCTAGTAAACTAAGTCATTGTCAACTTGGAGACTGCAAAATATGTCCTGGAAATGGTTACACTATTCATTCATAAGGCAACCAAGATAATTAAGTCATCTATCAATGCTAATGCTTACTTGGATGTATGATGTTTCCTTGTTGTCCTGACCTTGGTGTGTTCTGAGCTCTGATAAAGCCTTTGATGGATATGTGAGCAGTCATAACTACCTCAAGGTTCGAACAGCCCAGTATACTCAGAGTGAGAACTTTATATTTATCCTTATACTTTCAATCATCTTGACTTTCTTCTACAATATTCGATTTCAGTACAACCACTCAAGCTAAATTAGTTATTTCATTTTGGTGTTCTCATAGTCCTTTCCCTATTATAGTCTTACTGTATTACGAATGTTTGTCTCTCCTACTCTAATATAATCTCTTCAAAGTATTAGATTATATCTTACTTAGTTTTGTTTCCCTTGCACAAGCCTATTGTCATATAAAATTAGTAAGTGTTAATTAATAATTTTATTGGTATTTTTTCATTTGGTATAGATACTATAATATTCTTTAAAAAGAAAAAGGAAAATTGGGAAAATATTAATTTATTGAGTATCAATCATGTATCATAAAATATGTTTAAAAAGATGATACGTCACTAGATTTAAAACCATATAAATATATTTAAGCCTGGATTATGCCAATTGAGAGCAAAATAATTTTTGGAATGTAATTTCATTTTTCTTTTAGATTCTGCAACTAAAAAATAAAAGGTTCACAATGTCTACAACCTAGGATTGCTGTAAAAAAGGAGAAAAATATTTTAAAATAATTTTCAAACTGTGCTGTACTGAGCAGAAAAACCGTTAAGCAAAAAAAAAAAAAAATAGCATAAAAAGGTACTATTATCATGAGTTTTACTATTATTAACACTATCAATTTTCAATTTATCTCTTCTTTGATCTATTTAAAGCATGTAACACAGCTGATCGCTCCCCTCTTTGAAATTTAGTTTCATTTTCTCCATACCCATCTGGTTACTCTTTCTCAATTACCCTTGTATTTATCTCCTTGTATACCTAACTTCTTAAAGAAGGAGTCAGTTCTTATATCTTTTATTCTCTCTACCCACTCTTACTTTTGGGGGGATATCATTCAACCTTTTGACTTTATATTCCAACTAAATGCTACAAGTCCCTGAGCTTTATTTTTAACTCAGCCATTTCCCCTGAATGCAGATTCATGTATCTGTCCATTAGGCAACTCAATTTAGGTATTTAAAAGACATCACAAACTTAGCATCTCCCAAACTGAATTCCTGCTCTATTCCCAACCCACTTCCAATTGTTCTACCTACAGACTTCTCAACCCTAGCTAATAGAAACTCCACTCCTCCAGATATAGAACTCCCGAAAGTTTGGAAAACATCTTCTTTCTCGTATTCCACATCCAATTCATGATTTGATGACTCTGCCATCAAAATTTAGACTTTATTTCATCACTTCCAACACCTCTGTGGCTAAATTCTCATCCAAGTCACTATCATCTTTTGTACAGATTATTACAATGGCTTTCTCACTGATCTTTCTACTTCAGTCCTTTCACTACTACATGTCTGCTCAAATCCCTGTTAATCTTAGAAATGGTAAAACTGAAAGTCTTTACAATGGTCCACAAGCCCTATTTGATCTGTACCCTCCTGAATACCATTAACACTATTGTCTCTCTGATCTCATCCCCAACTCTATCCCCAAATCCTTCCTCTGCCTCAGCCACATTATATCTCAAATGCACCATCTACCCTCTAGCCTTGAAGGCTTTGCAATTTTTGTTCCCTCTGCTTAGATGCTTTCCCCAAGATATCCTAAAGGCTCATTTCCTCACCTAATTCATGTTTTTGTGCAAATGCCACCTTCTCAATAAGGCCTTCCCTGACTATTCTATTTATAATTGCAACTACCAATATCTTATCGCCCTTCCCTGCTTAATCGCTCTCTAAGCATTTATCATGCCCTGAAATTATTAAATTGTATTTTGAAATGCCTTTAGATTTAGAGAAAAATCGTAACAATAAAACAGTGTCCCCCAACACCTTAAATCCAATTTCTTCTATTATTTACATTTTATATTAGTATAGTAAATTTGTCACAATGAACCAATATTGATACCTTATTATCAATTATAGTTCATATTTTACACAGATTTCTTCAGCTTTTCTGTCTTTTTATCTGTTTCATGATTCTGAAATTCAGATCACATTATATTTAGTAGTCCTATCTCCTTAGGCTATTCTTGGCTGTGTGAGTTTCTCAGACTTTGTTTTTGATGACTTTTATGGCTTTGATGAGTATTGATCAAGTATTTTATAACATTTACTTCAACTAGAATTTAGGTAACGTTTTTCTCATGGTTAAGTTGAATTTATGGGTTTTTGAGAGGAAGCCCACAGAGATAAAATGCCATTTTTGCTATGCATTGAATTTCTAGATCAAATTAGAAAGAATTTACATCTTTACAATGTTGAGTCTTCCAATCCATTAACATGGGACATCTCTCCTTTTATTTAGACCTCTGATTTCTTTCATTGGTGATTTGTAGTTTTTTTAACAGATTCTATATATGTTTTCTAAAATTTATATGTGACTACCCTGATATAAAAGAAGTGATCTTACTTTATAAATTTAGCTTATAAATATAAGTTTATGGGAGGCCTCCATTTATATTTTATTATTTTTATATTAATGGGAACCTCCATTTAAATCATATTTATAATTACATATAGCATGTACTTAAACTAACTGTACAGTTAATGCTAAGGTTTTTAAGATAGTACGTAGCACAGTACACTAAGTATATCTGACTAATTCGAGTAACACTAGAATAGGAGTGAAAAGACTGTGGGGAGAGGTAGAGTGGAAGCCACTAGTACTGGTTTAGTACTTCTTAGGTCATCATGGGGATTATCTGAGATTTGTAAAACTACTTTGCAAACTTCAAGTCTCTGTAATACATAAGAATGGATAAAAAACATAGCCAGCAATCCACAAATAATTTTAACCTCTGCAACTCTTGTTTATTTAGCAGAAAAGTGTTATAAGATTAAATTTTAAGAATCACTGAATGCTACATATTAAACTCAATACCACACCCAGTCTACTTCCCTCTGTTCTAAAACAGCTTCCCAAATTATCTTAATTTTTATCAGACATAATAAAGTGTTTGAATACAGGCTAAAAATATATATTTATAGACACTTGGTGTGAAGAACAGCTGGTACACACTTAAAATAGTATATTATATGCATTACTCCTCATAAATGTTTTAAAACTCTTATTAAAAGGGAAAAAAGAAAACTTTATCCAAAGAATCCTATTTCAATATTATAGCACATTTATAGCATCATGTATCATAAATATATATTGAAATTCTATATAACAAATAAGAGAGTTACAAATAAGATCTAAGGGAAATAAATCTTTTGAATTGCAGTACATTTTTCACTTTGGAATTATAATGATCAACAATGATTCATAACAGATTATTACCCCAGACTGTAATAAATCCTCTGCTCTCATATCATAAGCACTTAAGAACTTGGGGCCACAGCGGTAAGGTTTATATTTTACCTTGTTTTCATATTATCTAAGATATAAATCTTTGAGCCTGTAATATGCTTAATGCATATTTATATGCATGGCTGCAACCAAACTCTATTGCCAGGGGGCTCAAAAATTCAGTAACAATTGTTTTCCATACCCCCCCAAAATTGAAATGGCTAGAGAAATCATTAAATGCTGATATAATATTAGTGACACCAGATAACTTTTCACCTTTAGCCACCTGAGAGGCAAGCTGTAGAATCTGCAGCCTTCGAAAATGGATCCTGATGTCTGTCTTTATGTGTAATGTATTGAGTTAACCTGAGTTCCATGACTCACATACATAAACATTCTTCTTTAGCGGAGAGAGGTCAGAAAGCACCCAGAGATGAATCTTATTCTACTTTTCAACAAACATGTAAAAGTGAAATTCTCATTCTACTTTTCAGCAAATATTTGTTCTAAAGAAGTTTAATATTATAAACATTGCATTCATAAACAAATTGAATTAAAGAAAACATATTTATATTAATTAACTTAGTCAAGATTTTATAGTTTATATATTCTGGAGCCAAGACTGGGACACAGGTCAGACTGAATAAAAAACCTGCTTTGTAATCGCTTTGTCATACTACACTTATTGAATGTCGATTCTGCACTAGGCACTGTATTAGGTGATAAAGAAATAATGAGACACACTTATTTGATAAGCCTACAACCTAGAAAGAAAACATGGAAGCAACATGATAGAGTTATGAACCTCATATCATGTGCAAAAACACAGTATAGAGGGTCTAATATTTGGGCAGAGATTTTGAAGATCTCTAAGCATTTGCTAGAAAGAGAAAGGGCCTATGAGAAGCCTCTAGAATCCTAAATTTGACCATCAAGAAAGGTTGGCCTGCTTGTAGCCTTTGGCAAAGATTTTACATGTTGGTTGCAATAAAAGGGTATAAAAAGGGAATGTTTTACCACCATGCCACCCTGAACACACCTGATCACGTCTGATCTCAGAAGCTAAGCAGGGTCAGACCTGGTTAGTACCTGGATGGGAGACTACCTAGGAACACCAGGTGCCATAGGCATGCATAAATAAATAAATGGGAATGTTATGAGGGATGTGAGGCATGAGTTCTGCTTAAATAAGCAGTCTTAGTTTGTAGGATTATATGGCCTAAGGGTAAGCAAGTCAGAAAAAGCTCATTCAGCCACTATGGTTTTATAAAAAAATATGGGTGATTTGGGATCAAGACTGTGTTTCTTTGAAAAGCAACAGTTGTAGAAAGCAATCTCAACTCACAGAGGTATTGCAGAAGTCAAAACCTTTTAGAGTTCTTCCTTTTCATCAAAAGGAAATCTTTCCCTTTTTTGGTCATGCCCAGCCCTATGCTGTTAGAATCCTTATCAACTCATGGTATCTGTAGTCTCCCACTGGGTTATGAAGTATTCTTTGGATACTTTAAGTTGCTGAATTATTTGCTGTGTCATCTGTTTAGTGAGCAGATAAACAACAGTACTTAAGACTCAATATGGCTGAAGGGGAGAAAAACAAAGGAAGTAATTATTAGCCATATGTATACAATTCTTCTTAACCATATAATGAGAATTCCAAGACCTAGCCAAGAAAAGTCATCCCATCTCCTGCCAGAGGATTCTCCAGGTCCTTTTCTAAGATAAGTTTCTAGTGCTGTATTAACATTTCTAATTTTTCATTTGTTTCCAAGGTCATTTTGGTGATGTTAAAGATCATGAGCAAACCTCTAGGCATGTAAGAATAGATATCCCCTCCTTAGACTACACAGGTACAATACCTGCAGGCTAGAATATCATCTATTACTGCTTCAGTGTACTCCAACTTAACCATTTTGGGCTACCTACAGAGGTATTTGTTGATGATTCCTGTGATATCGTCTGATAGATTTCTTTTTAACTATAACATGGAAAATTTGACCATGAATCGGATCCCTTTAAAATCAGTCACAAATGCACTGGAGCAAAAGGAACAATAAAATAGTCTTTTTGAATGATCAGTTTATCTGTTAATCACAAATCCTTTATCTGGTTCTGCTAAAATTTTAAGTTTCTCAAATACAAATACGGTATTACATATATGTGGGACATATGTCTTTTATACTATACTGTAAGGCCAGTAGCACTTTCTAAAGCCCTTTTGTGCCAAGTTTTATAGTAAAAAAGACATCCCAGGGGCTAGTTTCAGGTGAAGACAAGAGTAAAACATCAAAATACTGCAAAATGATTTAATGTCTAGGACTTGTTCTTTACGTTTCAGTTTAAAATTTGTGAGAAATATGTGTAAGCCTCAGTGAAAACTTGGGACATAGTTCTCCAGGTGTATGTTGATTCTCCCATTTAAATGAAAACACATTGACTGAGGGTGAACAGAGTTTCTAAAGAAGGTTGTGCTTAAATCAAACACAGTCGAATAAACAGCATCAGGTCGGAAGACAAAGAGAACAATGCTGGCTATGAAATGATGAGGAAAGAAAAGATGACAATTTAGCTAATGGCCTGGAGGCACCGGACGAAGAATATTATAGGCTATTAGATGTTGTTGTTATTTTTAGAAAGGAAAACATAAGTTATGGATAAATTAGGTATGATATACAAAGCCATGGGTTGGCAAACTTTCTCTGTAAAGGGCAAAATGATAAAAGTTTTAGGCTTGGCAAGGTGCTAACCTCAGTGCAGCTACTTAACTCTGCTGTTGTAATGTAAAAGCAGACATAGACAATATTTAAACAAATAGTTGTGGCTGTATTCCAGTAAAACTTTATTTACAGAACCAGGTAGTTGGCCAGATTTGGAACATGGGCCATAGTTTGTCTACCCCTGCTCTATAAGGAGATGCTCCTTGGATATTGCACGCAGAATTCTAAGAATGACACCCAATTACATTCCCCCTTGTATAATCTTCTCCCCTTTGAATGTATGTGGAAACATGTAATATGATGAACATGATGAAATATTACTACTGTCATTATGTTACTTTACCTGGCAAAAGGGAGAGTATTTGCATGTGTCGAACCAAACACATGAGCCCTGTAAAATTAAAAAGTTTTTCCAGCTAGTAGAAGAGGAGAAAGTCAGAGATTTGAAGCATGAAAGGGATTCAGCACAAGGTTTTCCATTGCCAAGATGGAGAAGGCCTGTGACAAGGAACTACAAGCAGTCTTAAGCTCTGAGAGCAGATCTTGATTGACAGTCAGCAAGGTAACAAAGATCTCTGTCCTAAAGTCACAAGAAACTTAATTCAGCCTAAAACCTCAATTAATTTAGAAGCAGATTCTTCTCCAGGACCTCCAGATTAGAGTCCAGTCTGACCAATACCTTGTTTCTGGCTTTATTAGCCCTAAGTAGAAGACCCAGGTGAAACAATCTAGACTTTTGGCTTACAGAAATAGGAGACAATAAATGAGTGTTGTTTTAAGCTCTTAACCTAGTGGTAATTATTTACACAAAAATAGAAAACTAATACATTTAACCTCCTTACGGACATAGTATTGAGGAAGCTTAGCAGTATTCTAGAGGAGTCAGTGGCAATTTGAGTGATTCTTCAGTTGATATACCTCAAATATTCCAAACTTCTTGGAATCTCCCCAAACTCTCTTTGGACCCTGGCTAAACATCCTGATGATAGGGTTAAGAAGACAATGAGGAGGAGGTAACTAAGTCTCTCTCCTTTGAAAAATTCTCAAAATAGATCATCTCAACTACATCTAATTATAAAATTCCATTTTTACAGTAAATATTTCCTCAATGAATTCAATACACTGAATCAATGAGTAGATAGCATTTCAAAGATTCTAATGATATAGTTAAGACAGGTAGAAGCTGAGAGGTTTAGCAATACCTACTGTGGAAACAGTTTTGACTCCTAGGAAGATAGAATGGCAAAGTGGTGAGAAATGTAGCTGATGTGGTAGCTTCCAAATTTACTAGGAGATCTATCTGTTTTCTAAGGTAAAAGTTAAGAGTTGAAGGACTATATTCAACAAAGACGGACTGAGTCTCTCAGAGGGAAATTAGAGGGGTAGAAACATAGATAGTATTCTTAATTTTGGTTGTTTCCCTTTCTACTCACTAAACCTGGACAGTTATTTATCCAGTGCTCTATAGTATTCAGTATTTAGTGGCCCAAGCAACAGGATGGCCTTTTGTCATAAATTTGGTCTGGATAGTATCTCTATTTTATTTATAGAATCTCTTCTAAAAGCTCAGCTAAGAGCTGTAATTTCTGAAGGGTGGTGATTTACCATTCTATTTTTCTCTTTTTATTTTCTAAGTTAGCCATTTCTGGTTTTAATCCAGCTACAAATAGATTGTACAGAGCAGTTGATGCAAGAGCTTAAGGTCAAGGCTTGACTCTTTAAAGGTCATAAGACAATTTCTGAAGTTTAAAAGGGAGCCATCATTTTAATGCTCATATGATTGAATCAAAATTCATTCAACTTTGGCAAAAAACTCTTGGAAACCAAGATCATTTTTCTTACCCTCTGGGCCTTAGTGTAGTCTAACAATATAAACTTTTGTTTTTTTCAGTCTTTCTGAAAGTAGACACATTTTACCTTTTCAATTCACATTTTGGCATCCCTGGGACCGATAAAGAAGTGGAAAAACTGATATAAGTCAAGTAGCTAGAAATAAACCCCTAGGATTGTCCTGAATTCTTTAATAATTATCTTCCTCTTATTTCATAGAAAATGTTTAATATTCAAAAACTTTGAGAACTGTTGTTTTAGAACAGGTACCAGCAAACTGTAGCTCATAAGCCAAATCAGGTCTGCTGCCTGTCTTTGTAAATAAAGTTTTATTGGAAGACAGCTACACCCATTTATTTATGGACCGTTCAAGGCTGCTTTCACACTGTAGAGTCGCATAGGTGTAACGAAGACCACGTGACCCACAAACCGAAAGTGTATACTATCTGGCCCTTTACAGAAGACGACTGCGGGCTTCAGGGTCAGCTTATCTGTATTCAAATATTGGTTCGACTACTTATCAAGTATGTGACTATGAATAAAGTATTAACTTTTTTTTATGTCTCTATTTGCTCAATTGTAAAACATAGCAATACTCATACAGGGTTCTTTACTACATATAGCACGTAAGTGCTCTAATCTTAGTGTTTTTAATAGTTTATTCCAAGCAAATATACCATACTGTTGTTGAGAAAGATTTTCACTATTAGTCATTGTGTAAAATATGACCACATTAACTACCACTGCTGATCATTTACTCTGTATCAGGCAGCATGTAAAATGCTTTAGGCATATCTCATTTAATTCTTAAAACACTGTTAGGAGATATTAATTGCTATACTAGAACAATGTGAAAGTGAGGCCTAGCATGTACTTTTATAATTATGTACAGAAATTTCAAAAGTCTTGGCTGCTAACATGTGCAGACTTTAGATACTTGAAGTTTTATTTTTTTCATTATAGAAAGGAGGACAAAGGATGATTATGGTTAATATGCCCATATACACTTTACGTAGAAAACTTAAGAGTAAAATCTCTGTCAGTCTGTGACATATACTTGCAGCTAGAGTATGTGAGTGACAGCACATGTCTCTGTAGATCTGCATAGTAGACAGCTGCACAAGAGAGCATATCAGAGAATCTTTGGGACTATCGTGAAATGCGCCGAGCTGGTGGAGACTTGAAAGAAAGGTGAATTAAGCCTATGACCCAGGAGCCATATTAAAATATCATCTCCATTTTAAAGATACCAAAACTCTGGTAGCTTACCTAATTTTTTCAATGTTGTATAAGAAGACTGTTAAGCCAATGTTTTAACATTTTTTTGTTTGTTTTTTTCTTAACCACCTTTCTACATTGCCCTCCAAAAAGCACACAGTTGTGAAATTCTAACTCAAAGTAGTGTATTAGTCTCTCTATTCCTCATGGCACTTAAAATGATAGTCCTATGTGAATGTAGCAATCAATTTTACTCCATTCAACACACATTTTAAAAGTAGCAACTATATGGTATCATTTTGCTCAGTGTTGTAAAGACATCAAGACACTAATATGGCCCTCTAGGAGTTTACGATCTAGTGGAAAAGGTAGACATAACATAAATACTGATCATGACAGCAAAAAGTAATATAAATACAAGCAATATGTTCCAAAAATACCTTCAGCAAGGATAAGGTAAAGATCTTGCAATTGCTATCTTAGTTTGCTGTCTTTCAATACAATTAAAACTGCAGTCACCTTGGACATATCAATTCCAGAAATTTTGCTAGTTCATCCACGCACCTATGATATATCAAAGTTCACTTGAATTTTTATAGAAATAATATTTTTTCCACATATGCTAAATGAAACTTGTTCTGAGCCATAGATGTACACTTCAAGAATAGGATGTATTGCTTCTAAATCTGACAGAAAATTATTAAAAATTAATAAATTGTAACTGTAACTTACCTCATCAAAGATACATCAGACCAAAATGCAAAAACATGGCTGGTTCTCAGAAGGGCATCTATAAATTAACAATAAGAAGTTCCCAATTAGATTATGGATGATATACTTTGTAATTCCTTACATTTTTCCTGATTTTGTATTTAACATGAAGAAATCGGTTATGACATCCCTATCTACAGCCAAACCAAAATGTAATTCAGTATGAAAACATTAATCTTTGTAGTTAGTACAAATTCTATAAATTATGTTATATCATAATT
The DNA here is from genome assembly GCA_028627145.1 of Eidolon dupreanum. Taxonomy (NCBI): domain Eukaryota; kingdom Metazoa; phylum Chordata; class Mammalia; order Chiroptera; family Pteropodidae; genus Eidolon; species Eidolon dupreanum. The sequence continues at coordinate 55,993,705 of CM053510.1, read as the reverse complement.
AATTTTATGTTAAAAGGGAGAAAAATCATCTGTGTGACAAAATTAAATTTTACCCCAAATGACGACTAACATACAGATACATCAGAATACTCAGAAACAAGGTTATCCTTACACTTAAAATAGTGAAATTAATATGTACTAGACATAATATCATCTGTATTAGTAAACCAAAACAATCTGTAAATAGACTAAGAAGTTTAGGAACACCCAAAATGACCACCAAGGTAATTGGGAAGTAATCTCAGTGTTGGATAACTGGAAAATGATAATTTGATTAGAGAAAATCTAATCAGTTGGATTACATGCTACTAGAGATGATAGAAATGTTATTCAAAAGAGAAGATGAAAAAAACAGTGAGAGCAATAGAGGTAGAGAAAAACACTAAGAGAGAAGCAAATATTATCAGGCTTCTTCCTGAGAGAGTTTTGATTGAAAATATTAGTTTCATAGGCTTGGCTATATCTAAGCTGATCAATTTTTCTTCTAACAGATCCATTTGAGAATTTGACTACCTCTTCAGAAATATGTACTGTTTCAAAGAGCTTTAGTCCCCCTAAATTCCATTTATGGCCAGAGGTTAAGACAGGTTATAGAAGCTGAAATTCCTTAAGCTTCCTTAGTTGACAGTGCTTCCTACCTTGCACCCACTCACTCACACCCTCAGTACATCAGCTAGTTTAGGTTTCTACAGACCAGACAGACTGTAATTTTGTGGTTAATTTATCAACATAAATATCACTTTACGAGGTCTTTTCTAGACCGGCGCTAAGCTTTTTTTAAATTGCCTTTTGTTTTGCTATGAACCTTGTATACGAACACCAAATCTTTAAAAGCGACCACAAAAAGAAAACCATCAAATTTATTATCTACTGTTACTACTTATGCATGAATTACTCTTCACTATAAAATTTGCAAGCTATCTATACTTTCAATAAGAATGCTTTTCACTAAAATTTCAAGAAACAATATTCTGAGGTATCCCCTATCTCAGTGAAACTTCTGAAATTTCTTTTTTTTTTTTTTTTTTTTTTTTTGGAAATAGCTTTTCATCTCCAAAGCATTTTAAGTGAATATTTATTTAAATCCTATTGTTATCAACACTGAGTTGAAGAGAATATTAAATTAATCCATAATGATTGTCTGTGTACCCTGACCTTCCTCCTTATCAACAAATATATTAAAAAATAGAGTTTTCAATGTGTAGAAATGTGTAAAGATGCTGTCGTATTATAGATACAATCTCTCTCATTCAAGGAAAACTGGTTAAATAATGTAATATAATATGTGAAATCAATATAGAATCATATCATCATTTCAATTATATATTTGTACATAAACACACTCCTATGTATGATCCATGTAGGTATACATATACTGCAACCAATAATTCAGTGTCTGTGAAAGCAAAATAACTCTATCTGGAATTAGCCTTATAGAAAAGTGACCCAGATGAAATGTAAATGTATTCATTTAATCTATCTTAAGGACTAGTGCTAGCCAAGTTTAATACTTCTGTTGCGACTTATGCCACATTTTTTCCATTCCAAATTGCTACCCAGAATAAGTGAACAACAAAAGTATCAGTTTATCAGCTACGCCAGTGAGAAATGATGATGCCCTAGTATGACTCTCAGAGGGTCTTTTCTTGTTTTGACAGCACACAACTTTGATTTTATACTGATAGAGCCCTAAGAAAGAGAAAGAACTACCTACTTAAGGATAAAACAAGCATGGAACTTGGAGACTGAAGTTCAATCCCATTCTAGGAAAACTACATAGCCAGAATAAAGGAGAGGTGGCTTCTATGTGAAGCCAGAATAAATGTCATCATTTTTGTTCATTTGTGATTAGCATATTGATGCATATAAAATTTCTCAGAATTCTTCATATTTATGTACAGTTTACATGTTTAATATCTGGTATATATACTACAGTGGAACTTCTTAGAATAACTTGGCCAGAGTTACTGCATGTAGAATAGAGGACACTATCTGTTTTAGTAAAGTCTATGGAAATTCCCAAGTAATATTTGTATATCTAACAAAAAGGACTATTTCAAGGCAATCTGCATCAATTAGCTGACCACATACCTCTTTCTAAATACAAAAACCAATGTCCAGCGATATGACCTTATTATTGCTCCTTAGGCACTGCACACTCAAGTCATCAATTTTCTCTCAATCCAGCTCCTAATTTAGGATTCTTCGTTGTCATTAATGGTAAATACTACTTACTCTGAAGTCTCCAAGAGAAACCTAAAATTTATCTATTCTCTCATGTCCCCATCAGTTTCAAGCATTTATCATATACTTTATAATTCAACTTCCATCATTCCCAAACTTATTGTCACTTTCTTAGTCTGCATATTCATTTTACCTCCTTTGAATTACTATGTAGTCTTCTATAAGGTCTACTTGCCTCATTCATGCATTAAGAACTTTTTTAAGAACCTGGATATCTCATAGGAGCAAGACTTTAGGATCAAGTTCAGAATGATCAGATTAGCGATGAAAGCTAATGCTCATTTCATATTCGCTTTCTCCATTTTATATTTCTCCTCTCCAAAACTCTTTCCATCTGCATTTCTGTGCTTACCCACATGCTATTCTTTCTTCCTAGAATTCTTTTTACTTTTAACTAACTCTATACATCTGTCAAGATATGGATTCCAAGATGTCAAGGACCAAATTTGTCTTCTCAGTAGATTTCCTGTTAGAATTGTTTTTGAATAAACAAGTGAAAAATAAACTTCAGCATAATCTTTTCCAAAAAGCCTTCTCTGTTGGATTTAATACCTCTTCCTTGCATCAGCATCTGAGCATATCTTTATAATCTATGACATTTTACTTTCATGTTTGTCTATTTCACTGACATATTTTAAAAGTAGTAAATAAGGTATACTCATTAGAATTTCTAAATAAACAAAAGTGAAGAAGGATAATCAGGATTTATTGTTATGGTGGCACTAAGTACAGAAGCCACAGAAACAATCTGTTCATTTGCTCTTCAGAATACTACTATTATTTTCAATAAAGTCTGAAAATTTAATTTTTCATTCTATGCTTGCAAACCTGATGAGAGTGATCTGTTCACAGGAAAAGTGGTTCTGCTGAAGGACAGGAAGTATTAAGATGCTGAGCAGAAAGAAATCAGCTGAGTTTAAGTAGTGATTCTTAAACACCGTTGCACAAATAATCACCTAAAACTGCATTTAAATTGATTAAAAAGACCTAGCATCTGCGTTTTTTAAGACTTCCCCAAGTGATTCTAATGTATGCCACATGTTGATAACTACTGAGTTGGACAGACTGAGTATGGCAAAAGTGCAATAAAAAATGTCATATAGAAAATATTCACTTTTTCTTGAATTTTATGATTCCAAGTGTTCCTAACTAGCAAAGAGAGAAACAGAATTTTCATCTCATGGCTGATGGATTAGCCTAATGATTAGCAGCTAGCATTCACTCGCAATACTGAGCAACTTATCAATATTATCTCACCTCGCCTCAAGATAATGTGATTGTGTATTATTCATATTTTGTAGATGAGAAAGAGTATCAGTAAATTTAAGCAACTTTTCCATGCAATACATAAGGGAGTCAAAAGCACAGCCAGATCCACCTAACTACAAAGCTCATGCTGGTAACTATTCTTTTTTTCTTTCTAAAAACAATGTGAATTGTCTCATCCAGAGAGTAAGAGGGCAATACTACTACTTACTACTACTTCTCTTTAAAGGCTGGGTATGGTAAAGAAAGAATATAGCTTTCTCCACCATAAAATCAGTAACATCCAGACAGTGATATTCTTTTTTCCCATCAGTTTCTGCATTAGCAAATCTATATATGAGGTTCCCCAAACTTCCCACTTCCTGTTTGAACTCCCACCTCCTACAGAGCTGACCTGGAAACAAATTCAAAAATTAATGATTTCTCTACTTTCTTCATCTCTTTCCTTCTGATCATGTAATAGAGGCTAATTTGCAAGACACGCCTTGGCATCCTTAATGCCTGCATGGTTCTGAAATTGGCAGGTCTCAAATGAGGGCACTGGTGTGTGGGAGAGTTTCAATTGAAAAATGTTCCCTATTGATTTCTCCATTCACAACTATTGCCTTTAGGAAGAATGGTAATACCTCCTGATTTTAAATGGGTTGTGTAAAGTGTTTGCTTGAAATCTTTGTTCCATTTGGTAAATTCCTCTTACTTGCTGATTAAATACAGTCAAATTAAATACAATTGAGATCTCTTAGTTTTGCATAACCAATGAAATCCCAGGACTGACTCTTTGAAGGGCCATTATCTCATTGATGATTTGGATCATACTCTATACTGCAAAAATGGTGCAAGGTTTATCTTTCTTAAGCACAGAAATATTAAGCGAATAGCCAAAAGCCAGTAGAGCTATACTAAAGGGCAAGCTAATCAGACAGATTCTCTGAGCACTGACCTACAAGAAGCTTGAAAACATTACCAGTAATCTCAAATTGCCAAGAAAAGAGATATAAGAACAGAGTCAAATGTATGGCTGGAAAGAATACTTCAGTAAGAACTTGAAGTGGGAGATGAGACCAATAGGTGACCTTTCAGCAAAACAACTGGAGTTAGCATGACTCTCTTTTAAGAAGAGTATTCTTCTAAAATTATATGGCTTTTTTTTCTTCATTTAGAGAAAGTAGAGTACTTTTACCAAAGACATTTTTAGCCTTTATTTCTCACATAGTTCTCATCTTGTCTCTTAATGAATTTTGAACAGATATTTGATGATTATGCATGCAAAGTGAGAAGGGAGGTGAGGACAAATTACTAGCCTAATCAGGACAACCATAAGTCTCTTCCTGTTTCTCTTAGCAAGCATAGAATGCCAGGGATATGATGAACACCTACTTTTCTGTTAGAAGAAAGTAAAGAAGTTATGTGCATTATCAAGGTCCCCCATATCAAAAGCACCTCACCCATTAGAAATAAAAGCTCATTTTCCCATCCTCTGTTAAAGCTGTTGATTATTCATACTCTATTAGGAACATATTTATCCAAAATGTATGATTGTTTTCATCTAATTCCTAAGAGGATGTTAAAAAATGGGAAGAGAGAAATGTAAATTTGATGCTACTACCCTAGATCAAAGCACACTATTCATTACAATAATCTCCTGAAGATATCCCTGTTTTATTCTATGTAATAGCCTCATCTTCATGCAGTAACCAGAATGATCTGAAGCAAAATCATACAATCTTTCTCTGAAAAGAAAAATCTGTAGCTTTCCATCTTTGAATTCAATCAAAATATTTACTTTAGAAATATAATGCCCTATATGGTTTGTTCAAACTACTGCAGCTAGCTTTCACTTTCAAAACTCTTGAGACAATAAAAGCACAGTCTGTTTGTTTAGGTATACTCTACATCATAGGCTCCCAGCATATGTGAAATTTTTCAACAACTTTCACTGAATTTCAGTGAGTTTCTACACCTCAGCATAGCATCAACTCCAAGAATGTGCTTTGAGGCTCTCTTTCAGACAAGCAATGTTGATCTCTATAAGCCAACCTATTTGGCTGAAAGAGAAGCACAACAGCCAAAGAACTTCCTCTCTAGGCTTTTGGGTCACTCTTTCAGGGACCCCCTTTCCCAACTGTACTCCCTGTATGGAGACTGATGGAAGATTGGTGATAAAGCTTGAAAGAACAGCTTGCTCAGCCTTTTGTTTTAGGGTTTTGGACATTAGTCAATAGAAAACTTTTACTCGACATCCTTCAGTAATAATATGGCTGTAGAGTCTTATTTACCTAATTTTTCACATGCAGCACAATGTTATAGTTGACCAAGAAAAGCAATTATCCAAATGATACATTAATTACTGCAAGGTCACAGATGTTAAGTAGTTTTCCTTAAATCACAATTCATTTGTGCCACGGAAGGTAAGACCCGAGTTCAAATTCAGCCTCTTCCATTTACAAGTTATGTGACTTTAGGCAACTTCTTTATCATTGCTAAAAATGTTTTTCTCAAATGTGAATTGAAGATCTGATATAATTTGAAAGGGTTTTGTGAAGATGAAACACTAGCATGCTGTCTTGTAAAGTTTTCGTTCCTTGCATATTAAGAAAAACTAATTTTTGAAATCCTATTATGAACAAGACACAGAGCTCAGAATTTTTATATATTAGAAAATAAATTTAGAAATTTACATAATAAGTCATTTAAACCTTTACTTTTATATTTACATATAGGATTACACTCTGGAGAAGATTTATTTTCAAAACACACAGGAGGATTTAATTGACATCTTACTTTTGTACTCTATTATGAGTTACATTTCTATCCTGACAGATAAGGATTAATTCTGGACACTAGTGTAGCTGTATATTCTTTACATTATTATCTATTTCAACAATAAAATTTTGTCAAGCTATTTAAAAACTCATGTATTTTGGCTTTTTGTTTTAGGAATCTGCACACTGATCAACTTCGAGAATCAAGGAAACTGTTGATATAACTCAGTCTTTATTCTTTCTTATTAGCAGCACAGGGCTGCCATCTACCAGTAATAAGAGAATTTGCAGTTTTCCTAATTATAACAACATAGAGAGAAAAAATGTTTTTGTTATTTTGCTTTTGGATGAAATTTCTAGAAATGTGTTGAAATGTTGAAATTATTGACATACCCAATGGTTAGAATCTCAAAAGACTCAGGCCCGGAGGACATTTCTACCTAAACTAGGCCTTAGAAATTTGATAACAAAGCCTCTTTTCTGTATGATCTTAAAGAAGGTTACCTTGGAAAGTTCATACATAAATAAAAAACTGAAAAGGAACATTTCTGAAAGAATGCAAACACCAATTAAACTAAGTAGACACTGGTCCAGGTGAACTAGATGGAGATCCAGAACTCCCTAAGTAAAATGTCCCCTAACATGGCATAAGTAGATGTTCAAATAAGTCCATGTATTCCAAATATTAACAGTTAATACCTATATTGTGTTTGCTGTGTTATCGGTGCCAGGCTCAATTTTAAATGCTTTACCTATATTAATCTATTATTAAAAAAATATTAATGAATATACTGTGAGGTAATTTAAATCCTTATTATCTCAGTGATGATTAATTCTATGTGTCAACTGGGGTGGACCACAGTATGCCCATATATCTACTTAAACATTATTTCTAGGTGTGTCTGTAAAGGTATTTCTGGAAGAGATTAGCATTTAAATCAGTGAATTTAGTAAAGCACATCGTCCCCTAAGTCCCACAGGCGTGTGTGGGTACTGTCCAATCCACTGAGAACCTGAATAGAATGAAAAGGTGAAGGAAGGTTGATTTTACTCTCTGCCAAGCTGGCTGAGCTGACACATCTGTCTCCTTCCCCTGTTGCTTCTGGTTCTCAGGTCTTTAAACTCAGACTAACATCTATACCATTGGTTTTAAAGCTGGCAAGCCTTCAAAGTGTACACTGATTTTCCTGGATCTACAGGTTACAGACAGCATATCATGAGATTTTTCAGCTCCATATTGATGTGAGCCAATATCTTATAATAAATCTCATTCTAGAGATAGAAATCGACATAGCCATATATATATATAGGCATACCTTATTTTACTATGCTTCGCATTATTGAACTTTACAAATATTGTGGGTTTTTTTTAATTGAATATTTATGGCAACACTGCATTAAGCAAGTCTACTGGCACTATTTTTGCAAAAGCAATTGTTTTGAGGCACAACGAACTATGCCCCTATAAGATGACAAACTTAACTGATAAATACTGCATGTGTTCTGATTGTTCAACTGACTGGCAGTTCCCCTCTCCTTGGGCCTCCCTTTTCCTTAGACAAAACATTATTGTAATTGAGCCTACTAATAACCCTACAATGGTTTCAAATATTCAAGTGAAAGAAAGAGTTGCATGTCTCTCACTTTAAATAAAAAGCTAGATATTAAGCTTGGTGAGAAGAGGCACACAGAAAGCTGAGATTTGCTCGAGAGGCCTAGCTTTTGGCCTAACAGTTAGCCAAGTTGTGAATGCAAAGGAAAAGTTCTCGAAGGAAATTAAAAGTGCTACTCCAATAAACACAAAATAAGAAAGCCAAACAGCCTGCTAAAGATGTGAAAAAAGTTTTAGTGGTCCTGTCTTGTAGAAGATCAAAACAGTCACAAAATTCTCTTAAGCCAAAACCTAATCTAAAGCAAGGTCCTGATTCTCTTCAATTCTGTAAAAGCTGAGAAAGGTGAGAAAGCTGCAAAATAAAAGTTCGAAGCTAGCAGAGGTTGGTTCGTGAGGTTTAAGGAAAGCCACCTCTATAACATGAAAGGGCAAGGTGAAACAGCAACTGCAGGTGTAGAAGCTGCAGCAAGTTGCCCAGAAGATTAACTAAGATAATGAATGAAGGTGGCTACACTAAACAACAGCTTTTAAATGTAGATGAAACAGCCTTATATTGGATAAAGATGTCATCTAGGACTTTTATAGCTAGAACAGAGAAGTAAATGCCTTGCTTTAAAGCTTTAAAGGACAGACTGAATCTCTTGTTAGGGACCAGTGTAGCTGGTGACTTAAAGCCAATGCTCATTTACCATTCTGAAAATCCTAGGGCCATTAAAAACTATTCTAAATATATTCTGCCTGTGCTCTATAAATGGAGCAACAGGGCCTCAATGACACCACATCTGTTTACCATAAGGTTTATGAATATTTGAAGTCCATCTTTGAGGTCTACCGCTCAGATTCCTTTCAAAATATTGCTGTTCATGGACAATGCACTGGATTACCCAAGAACTCTGATGGAGATGTACAGTGACCTTAACGTTGTTTTCACGCCTACTAACACAACATCCATTCTGAAACCCATGGATCAAGGAGAAATTTTGACTTTTAGACCTTATTATTTAATAAATACAGTTCACAAGTCTACAGTTGCCATATATAATGATTCCTCTGATGGATTCGGGCAAAGTAAATTGAAAAGTTTATGGAAAGGATTTACCATTCTAGATGACATAAAAAACATCCCTGATGGTAAGAGATCAAATACCAAAATTAAGAGAAGTTTGGAAGAAGTGATTTCAACCTTCATGAATGACTGAGGGTTTCAAGACTTCAGTGTAGGAAGTAAAGACAGATGTGGTAGAAATAGCAAAAGAACTAAAATTAGAGGTAAAGCCTGAAGATATTACTGAATTGCTACAGTCTCCTAATAAAACTTTAATAGACGAGAAGTTGCTTCTTATTAATGAACAAAGAAAGTGGTTTCTTAAGATGGAGACTATTCCTGGTAAAAGTGCTATGAAGACTGTTGAAATGACAAGAAAGGATTTAGGCTACTAAATAAAACTAGTTGATAAACCAGCAACCAGGTTTCAGAGGAATGCTTTCTATTTTGAAAGAAGATCTACTGTGGGTAAAATGCTATCCAACAGCATTTCGTGCTACAGAGAAATTGTTCATGAAAGAAAGAATCAATTGACACAGCAAATTTAGTGTCTTATTTTAAGAAACTGCCACCCCAACATTCCACAATCACCACCCCAGTCAGCAGCCATCAACATCGAGGCAAGATCCTCCACTAGTAAGAAGATTCAGATGATGTTTAACATTTTTTAGCAATAATATTTTTTAATTAAGGTATGTACATAGGTTTTGTAGATGTAATGCTACTGTACACTTAACGGACTACAGATAGTGCAAATATAACTCTATATGTACTGGAAAACTAAAAAATTTGTGTGATTTTATTATGATATTTGCTTTATTGTGGTCTGGAATCAAACTCACAATATCTCCAAGATATGTTTGTATAGATATTCTATTGTTTTTCTGGAGGAACACTAATGTACATCTCTATGTTATGTATATGAAACTGATATTATAGATGTTAGTTTTCCAAGAGCCAATTTTTGAACCCATGTATTCTGAATAGAGTGCATGTTCTTAAACTCTACATGTATCTCCTTTCTATCCCTACATGTTTAAAATGTAAACAGAGAAAGTGCTCAGAGAGATAGTATCTAGGTTATACCCTCCAAAAAGGAGTGTAGAGTGATGTTTGAAAAACATGGTAACAGAACAGAAGTCTATTTCTATACTTCTTACACAACTTACAATTTTTGTAAAATTAATTTAATTCTCTGGACATCAGCTCTTCATTAGTAAAATAAAGCAAAGGAGTGAATCATAATTAAACAACCCTACAAGTCTAAGGTGGTGATTACAGGGCTATGTGTTTTAGATGAGAATGAAGGTGATATAAATTAAACTAGTATGTTTCACCACAAAGAATTATTCTTCCAGATTCAATCTTCCATAACAGCCTTTATAAATTTTAAGTTTGCACAACTCCCTGAACTGTAAATTTAGGTTCTATTAGAAATTATCTAATCACCTTCTCCCATTTATAACCCAGGAGAGTTCCCATTGGGTGTAGCAAAGATGCAAGGCAACAGAAAATCCAATTCAAAAGCTCTTCTGTGTTCATTGGAAATGAAGTAAATTTTATTTTAATGGATAAATGGATAAATCTTGTTTTATCCTATATGACCTAGAGCATTGTAAGACAAATGAATGAGAAAATATAGTGCTGTGAAGAAAAGGGGAGTACATAAAAATTAGTGGTCAGAGATGAGAACTATTCTGATATGGTAATGAGTCCAGGTTTGTGTTTTTTGTTTTTGGTCAAAATATACCACACAAAAATAATTCAAATAATTAAGAATATCAAAATGTTGTTGATAGCTCCTTCCACAGGTAAATCATCTTCCTATTTTGTACCTTCATAAGTAAGTGTTATTGTCTCCGGACCTTTCTTTTAAAAGCAACAGAGAGCAAAGATTTACATCTTTAACATACAAATAGAGTTTGTGCTTAGAAAAAAAAAATCGATCAAAATCAAGCTCTAGGACCAAGGAAGTAAATCATCAATCCATCTTGTCACTGTGATGGGTACAGTTCCTGTAAACTGCTTGATTAACCTTTTGATGCCAACATGTCTGAAGTTTCATCATTATGATTAATTTATTTTTCATTAGTGTTCCTATGAGTAAGCTCAAATATTGGGCAATGAGAAGTTTAAAGTCCAATAAAATATTATAAATGTCTTTAGAGTAGGAAAGAATTCATTGGGGTATTAAAGTATGGATCAAACAATCCCCAAATCTGCCTACTCTAAGTTAGATTACAAACCAACCTTCTGATTGTAATTTGTTTTTCCACATGGGCAGTACAAATAGCAAAAGTATACGTTCAAAGGCATCATAAATATCCCTCAATGCTTGTCATTTACATTTCCCAATGTAAATTTTATTTGCATTTATTTTATATAAACATACAAATAGAAACTAACAGTCAAAAGGCAAATATCAATAACAA